>CM035132.1:5232500-5812500 GCA_020205605.1 Panax ginseng
TTCTAAAATTAAGGCCTAGCTACCTAGTGTATGAAAAAGATATATTATATAGAAAAGGACAAGTAACCCAAAAAAGCTTCCCAGGGAGTACTGTCAAGGATTCGAGTTGCATTGAATCTTCTAATTCTCTCAACTTTCCACTAAATTTTAATTGGCTTCTTTTTCCTTCGATTCAAATCATAGACAATGCAATATCAAACTTCTAACACGCCTTCATCAATCTTCATGAACATTAAACCAATTTGCTACAGGTCAATTTACTTGAAAAGAACAAGTTAAATATAACAAGAAAGAAGGTGGCATTATACATATATATTAAAACTGTTACTACATGCATTAAATTAAATTGTGTAGCTCGCTAACTATCCATAACGGAACAAAGCTCAACAGAGCCATAATGAAGCAACTCTTGTATCATTTGCTCTATATGATCATCTTCAAGAGACTTGAACTGCTGACCACTCTCCCCTTGACCCTGCAGATTAGTATCAATCCAGCTTGTTCTGTTAGTGGCACCCATTTCATCAATATTTCTTTTGGAAATGCTGTCAGCACAAGGAGATTCATGAGTTTCTTGGTGAGACTCCATGTTTACTGCAGGTTTTCTGGCCATTTGGAGAGATGTCATGTGACATCTTTGTAGTTTAGCTGTTAGAGTTGCAGATAGAAGCTTGCTTGAAGATGACTCAGATTCATTGCCATTATAGTCGAAGTTGGTACGTGCTCTTGGACCGCACATGAGCCTTGCTGCTTCGTCGTATGCTCGTGCTGCATCCTCCGCTGTCTCAAACGTGCCAAGCCATATTCTGGTCTTCCTGTGCACAAACAAAAAAATTACATTAATAAATTGTTCCTTAATTTGATTTAGTACAAAATTAGATATAATAACATTAAATAACTGTTTAGTCTAATGGTATTCGATCAAGAAAAAGATTTGGAGTAGGGGATTTACAGCAAAGGGTGGCGAATTTCGGAGACCCAAGAACCCCAATGCCTTTGACGAACTCCCCTGTATCTCTGTTGAGGTCTAGTCATGTTGATAGAGCAGAGGAAAATGACAATTTTTGAAAGTGTTTGTGATATGTCTTAGAGAGGAGAATTATGACAATATGAAATATAGAATGGGGAGTGGGGTGTGGTAGACTTGAGGGGCTTTTGTAAGCACTCTTTTCGGCCTTCAGCTGGCAATCAATATACAAATGGGCCCATTCACGGGCGTTTTCTTTTTCAAATAAGAGCTACATTTCGTTAATTGGGAAAAAAATAAATGACTGTCTTTTGATGGAGTTGGGTATAATTATATAGGATTATTATAGGGTCATTGATGATATTGTTTATGGATAGGTGGAATGTACCTTTCTTAAGATTAAAGTTTATCATCAAGAAATATTTCTACTGTGCCATATTTGTACATGGCTCACATCACACTTGCTAAACATAGAAAACCTGCCCATATGCCGCACTGACAGGGACAATGTATATGTAAATCAGCAAGCCCCATTCGCTCTCACTTTCTCTCTCTCTCTCTCTCTCTCTCTCTCTCTCTCTCTCTCTCTCTCTCTCTCTCTCTCTCTCTCTCTCTCTCTGTGTGTGTGTGTACGTAGCTGCTATTTTTGACCCTTATTCACCAACAAGATCACGCAATCTAACCAGTATATACAAGTATGAAACAAAGATGTTGACATCAATTACATGCATTTTGGCTCCTTCATTTACTCTCAAGGTTAGGTCATTCATTTGATATATCTACCACTTGGATTGCAGATAATTTGCAGTGCACAAATATCTATCTGCTTACCAATGAATAGGAAATTTAAATAAATTCCATATGCATGCATGTTAAGTGTTTCCTAAATTGGAATTATAAGTTACATGTTTATATCCCATCAAAAGTTGGGCGATTGCAGGAAGTTGACCCCTGCATGAGGAGCTACCTTTCCCTAAATATATATGTATATGTATATTGTAGCAAACTAAGGGGCAACAAATTTGTACGCCAATTGCATGTTTTCGGTTGAATCAAAGCTTAAAACTTTCACGTTTAGAAGAAAAAAAAATAAAGGAGACAGCTTAAACCAACTAGCTAGCTATAGCTAGTGAATTAAGTTGTATATTAAGGAGTACCTAATTTGGTGGTAAAAATTAAATAAGATGCACATGCATGCATGCATAATGTTGGAGTTTGGAGGACCACATGAAGGAGGAGGGGAAGGGGATAACAATGTTCTAGAAAATAAGGAAAAGACAAGATATAGGCCATGTAACTAGTAACTACCAGCAACATGGCTTGTCTAGTCTAGACTAGACGATATACTTACTATATTAGAAATGAGTGATGGTAATTGGTCAATGCCGCCCTTGGAATTAAAACTGATCCGGTCAGTCGGCCACTCAGTCAGTCAGTCCGTCCTCTTGTATTGCTGAAACTTAGAAGTGTATATCTAGCAAACTAGACTAAAATTAAATCAAATGGATATCATGACGATATGAGACGGATGATAATGATAAAGAAGACTTTTTATTTTATTTGAAATAGAAATGATACATGTGATGTAGTTCCATATTATATATATATATATATATATATATATATATATATATATATATATATATATATATATATCACACTAAGACTAAAATTGAGATTCGTCCAATAATATAATATTGAAATTATTTTACACTTTCAAGTGGTAATTAATTAAATCTACCCCGCAAAGTGCCCATCAACAGTCGCACACTTTTAATTAGAAGGTGGTAAACTCTTATAGAGTACTCCGATCCATATATTAAAGCATAAATTAATTTTAATGATGAGTGTGACGCCCTCAAAATAGGTATACATCATTTAATATATAGTATAAAATATAAATACAAACTTAATTATACAAACGTCGTGTAATATACGACAAAACATAGCTGAGAGTCCTCATTATATTTATTGTCACACTATTTAATGTAATAGTGAGAGGCTCTTAATGCTTATCATCCTGACCATCACTCCTTTTCTCGACTCGTCTCAAATTTATATTCTCATTTCCAGAAGAAACGGTGTGAAAGAAAGGGTGAGCTCAACTAAATTTCAAAGAAGAAATATTATGACTAAGATAATACAGAATAAATTATCATTAGTCTTCAACAATGTTAAACTAATAAAATACTATAAACATCAAGTTTAACTCCAGAGGAACAAACAATCCATTAGAAGAGTCAAGTAGAGAATAAAATCTACTATCTTTTATGATTTAAAATGCTTTCATCCATTTTTATCGCTGAGACTCAGCTTAATAAATAAACCACAACATCTAATCATCCATGTACCACGGTCAAGGATATTCATTAAATCATCAATGGTCATGACTATACCGAATCTCTTCATACTTTAAATCTTCTGCTATTTCGTCCGGTTCTTACTCAATAATATGGTTCGGGTCTTCCATATATTTACGTAACATGGATATATGAAAACGTTATGAACACGAGACATATTTGGCGCAGAAAGCGAGTCTATACGCCTACGTTCCTACTCGATCGAGGATTAAAATGGGCCAATGAATCGAGGATTGAGCTTTCTCTCTTCCAAATCTCGTAACTCCTTTCCATGGAGCAACACGTAACAACACATGATCTCCAATATCGAATTCTACGTCCTTTCGATGAAGATCAAGATAACTCTTTTATTCGGTCTTGTGAGGTTTTTATACGTTCTTGGGATCGTTTGAATCTTTTTCGTGAGTCATACGTACTCAACTCCGGTCCCAACAACGTTGCTTCACCCACCTCATCCCAAAGATCTTTGGAAACGACACTTTCTTCCATAAAACGCCTCGAATGGAGCCATACCAATACTTAACGATAAGCTGTTGTTGTAGGAAAATTCCACCAATGGTAAGAACTTGTCCCAACTTCCCTGAAGTCGAGGACACGAGTCTTAATAAATCTTCAAGAGTTTGAATAGTCCTCTCTGATTGTCCGTCCGTCTGAGGATGATATGCCGAACTAAATCATAAATTCGTGCCCATAGCTTTTTGCAAACTAACCCAAAATCTTGAAGTGAATCTTAGGTCTCGATTAGAAACTATGGATACTTTGGCATACCATGCAATCTTATAACCTCGTTTATGTACATACGAGCAAGACGTTCAAGTGTATAAGTTTCTCGTATTGGTAATAAATGAGCAGACCTGGTCAATCTATCAACAATGACCCAAATTGCATCTATGCCTTGAGAAACCTTGGGAAGACCAAAGAATGTGAAATCCATGGTAATATGCTCCCACTTCCATTCGGAATTTTAAGTGGTCAGAATGGACCTTTTGGTACTTGATGCTTCGCCTTCACTCGTTGACAAGTTAGACACCTCGAGATAAACAATATTTATCTCTCTCTTCATATTGCCCCACCAAAATGTATATCAAGATCATGATACATATTGGTACTCCCACGATGGATTGCAAAGCGATGTGTGTTGTGCGCCTCATCATGATTTTATACTTTAACTCAGGTCGTTAGAACACAAAGTCTAGAATTGATTTCAAGTATTCCTTCTTCATCGATCCTTGCTTCGTAAGATAAAGACCTTCTCGTACTTTCTTCCTCATATGCATCACTCCAAATTCTGAGCTTCGAAAGCAAATTTTAACTTTATCGATTAAAGTCGGTTCTACTCGTATATTCGCCATCATCACGTGGGTCCCTGGAGTATTTATCTCTATTTCCATCCTTTGCAAGTCATACAAAATGGGCTTTTGCGTTGACAATATCGCACTCGTACCCGCATATGATCTTCTACTCAATGCGTTAGCTACTACATTCATTTTTCTAGGATGGTATTGGAAGGTATGATCATAATCTTTCAATAATTCAAGCCAAAGTCGCTGTCTCATGTTGAGTTCCTTTTGAGTGAAGAAAAATTGAGGCTTTTATGATCCGTAAAGATCTCCACTTTCTCCTCATACAAGTAATGCCTCCAAATTTCAAGTGCGAAGACAACAGCTGCCAACTCTAGATCATGAGTAGGATAATTCCTCTCATATTCTTTGAGTTGTCGAGAGGCATAGGCTATGACTTTCCCATGTTGCATGAGAACACATCCTAATCCTTTGCCTCAAGCATCACTTGTAGATGACAAATTCCTCGAGAGCGGATGGTATTTTCGAGCAGTCTTTGAAATGAGTCTTCTCTTGAGTTCTTGAAAACACTTCTCACATTTCTCGTTCTAACTGAATTTTGTATCTTTCCGAGTCAGCTGAGTTAAGGGAGTAGCGATTCGAGAAAATCCTTCTACGAATCTCCGATAATAACCAGCTAAGCCGAGAAAGCTACGTACTTCGATCACTGATTTAGGTTGCTCCCAGCTTTGAATAGCTTCAGTCTTTGCTGGGTCAATAAATATTCCATGACTTGATACTACGTGCCCAAGGAATGCTACTTCCTCAAGCGAGAACTCGTATTTTTTCAACTTGGCATAAAGCTTATATTCACGAAGCTTTTGGAGTATCAGCCTCAAGTGTTGCTCATGGTCTTCACGGGTTTTGAAGTATATGAGAATGTCATCAATAAAGACGACCACAAAATGATCCAAATATTCCTTGAATACTCGGTTCATTATGTCCATGAAGGCAAAGAGAGCATTAGTCAACCCAAAAGACATGACTAGGAATTCATAATGCCGTGCATCGAGTTCGGCGATCTTTGGAATGTCATCGCTTTTAATCTTCAATCGATGATATCCGAACTAAGATCAATCTTTGAAAAGAATTTGGCTCCTTTGAATGGTCAAACAGTCATCAATGCGAGGCAACGGGTACCTATTTTTGATGGTGACATGATTCAACTCCCGATAATCAATACAAAGTCGCATACTTCCATCTTTCTTCTTCATGAATAGAGCAGAACGAGAGCACCCCATGGAGACGTATTAGGACGAATGAAACCGATGTCTAACAATTCCTGTAGTTGGGCTTTTAACTCCTGAAGTTCAACAGGAGCCATTCGATATAGGGCTTTGGAAATGGGTTTTGTACCGGGTTCAAGATCAATACAAAATTCAATTTCACGCTCTGGGGGTAGGCCAGGAAGTTCTTCAGGGAATACGTCAGGAAATTCATGAACAATAGAAATATCATTCAAAACTGACGTATTTTTGTTTAGATATGTGATATGAGCTAAGAAAGCTTGACATCCGTTTTTCAATAAACGAATAGTTTTATGGCTTGAGATGACAGTGATGGGTTTTAATGGTTTGGTTGCTTGAATTCGCATAATAGGTTGGTTAGGAATATGAAAGCTAACAACCTTACGAAAATAATCAATTTTTGCATGATGAGTAGTTAACCAATCAATCCCTAAAATCACATCAAATGCAAGTATTTTCAAAGAAATAAGATCGACAGTTAACGTGCGGTTACCGATTTGAATCAAACAAGACTTATAAACCGTAGATGTAATGAAGGTTTTTCCCAACGGAGTTTCAACAGATAAGTCAAAGTCTAATTTCTCTAGAGTCAAATTTAAACGTTGAGCGCAAGTAGGAGAAATAAAGAAATGGGTATAACCGGTATCAAATAAAGTATAAACTTCATTAGAGTTTATGATTAGCTTACCCGTGATCACCTCGTTCGGATTCCTCGCTTTTTGGTAGAATACGACAAACGCTCTCCCTTGAACTACCGGTTTTGTCTTGTCTGAGACACCCTTGGATGCCTCTATCCCAACTAGACTTGACTTTGGTGCACGACAAAATCGGGCTAGGTGACCTTCTTTTCCACAATTGTAACATACTTTGGATGGCATCGTGCAGTTTGGACTTATGTGTCCTTCCCCTCCGCATTTGTAACATACGACCGGTGGTTGTTCTCCTTCCTTAACAAATGGTCTTTGGTCCGACGTCGTTCCATCTTTCTTTGAACCTCTCTTCATGAACTTTTCCTCCTATTGTCTTGGCCATGATTACCACCAAAGTGGTTATCATTTTTCGCATGTTGATTCCTCTACGTTTGTTGTCACCGCTTCGATGATCGCTATCATTGGTATTATCGACTTTGTTTACCGCTCTCTCTTGGTTGGGTTGACTCATTATCGCGCTCCAATAACTGAGTCCTATTCACAATATCTGAATACAAACACAGTTTATGAGAGATAAGGTATTGACGTATCTCGAGTTTCAAACCTCTTAGAAACATCCGCGTCATTCTCTCCTCATTATCAACCAAGTGGGACGTAAACCGAGACAACTCAGCAAACTTATCGTCGTACTGCGCCACGGTCATATTGTTTGCTCAAGCTTGATGAACTCTACCTCCTTCATGTGACGAATACTTCCAGGAAAGTACTTATCGTTTAATAGCTCTTGGAACTTCTCTCGAGACATCTTCATGGCAAAAGTTGAAAGTACGCTTCTGATTTCCACCAAGAATCGTCTGTCAGACGTAATATGAAGGTGGCAAAGGGAACCTTTTGCTCCTCAGAGCATCCCAAGACATCAAATATCTTGTTGATCTGCTTTATCCATGTTTTCGCCTTAAGTGGTTTTGGCTCTCCAAAAAACTCCGGTGATCTCAGCTCCTTGAACTGCTTGGCGGTGACCATCCGAGAGTTATCAGTGTTTCCACCTGTATTTTGGACAGGAGCCGCCTTCGCCTAATGTTGCATAAATTCTAAAAAGCTACTAAACGTACCGTCGTTCATCATTTGATCAGTGTTGTTGTTTACAGGAGGATTATCGCCATCCTGTTGCACATTGTCCTGATTATTGATCTGTAGAGACTCAACGGTCTCCTGTGTTCCATTGCTTATCTCAACATTTTCGGATGCCATTTTCAAATACTGCCACAAAATAAGGGTTAATTAATATATCACATATTATCCCTATACTCTGACCGACCAATTAAATGCCAAATAAACATAGGTAGATCCTACTAGCGAAGGAATTCCCTATCTCTCCCCTCCTAGTTCTTGTCTCACATTTCAGTCAGGGATCATATCCCTAAGCTTTGATACCAACTATGACGCCCCCAAAATAGGTATACATTACCCATCTTGAGTCGCCCAATACATGGTACAAAATACAAATACAAACTTAATTATACAAACTTCGTGTTATATACGACAAAAACATGGTGAGAGTTTAAGCAGGGAATATTGCCTTTCAGCATAATATCCACTCTCAAATAGAGTCATCATTACATTTATTGTCATACTATTTAATGAGAATAGTGAGGACTACTAATGCTATCATCCGGACCGGTCACTCCTTTCCCCAGACTCGTCCAGCTTATATTTCTCATTTCAAGAAGAACGGTGTGAAAAAAAGGGTGAGCTCAACTAGTCCAAGAAGAAATATTATGACTAAGATAATACAGAATAAATTATCATTAGTCATCAACAATGTTAAACTGATAAAATACAATAGACATCAAGTTTAACTGCAGCGGAACAAACAATCCATTAGAAGAGTCAAGTAGAGAATAAAATCTACTATCTTTTATGATTTAAAATGCTTTCATCCATTTTTATCGCTGAGACTCAGCTTAATAAATAAACCACAACATCTAATCATCCTTGTACCATGGTCAAGGATATTCATTAAATCATCAATGGTCATGACTATACCGAATAACCCTTGGTCATAATCATACCAAAAATTATCCATCAATGCATTACAGGTCATTGAGGACTTTTATCACATCATTTATAACATTACAGGTCATGATTATACCGAATGATCCCTGGTCATAATCATACTAAGTCCATCTATGCACGTAAGCCAAAGATGACTTTCAACACAATATAAACATGAAGATGATGACAATGTTATAAGAATTCAATAAAACAAGTTCAAGAATTAATTTATCAAGGATATTTCACTAATTTCATGAAGTATAGAAGTCAAAACTTTAACCAAATGAGTATAATAAAGAATGGAATAATAAAAGAAATCACCATACATGCGGTACTTCACATGATAAAGTTATTCCAACGTAATAATAAATGATGTAACCAGTCCCGCGAGAAGCGCACGTACGAGGATATTCCGGATGAATAATAAATAATGGAATAACAACAGAAATCACCATTTACGCAGACTTTTGATGTATAAAAGTTATTCCAATGTAATAATAAACGATGAAACCAGTCCGGCCAGAACGCATGCATGTGATATTCGGCGAATAATAAAGAATGGAATAACAACGAAATCACCATGAATGCGCGATTGCTTGATGATAAAAGTTATTCCAATGAATAATAAATGATGGAACCAGTCCCAGATAAACGCACGCATGAGGATATTCCGGCGAATAATAAAGAATGGAATAACAACAAATCACCATACATGCAGATTTGATAGATAAAAGTTATTCCAATGTAATAATAAATGATGGAACCAGTCCCACAGAACGCATTGCACAGGATATTCGGCATGTAATAATAAAGAATGAAATAATAGAAGAATTTCACCATGTATGCGATCACTCAGATATACAAGTTATTCCAACATAATAATAAGGAATGGAATAATGTAAGTTCTCTTCATGAATACGAAAGAAATAATACCCCTTACCTTATAAAGAAGAGTCTTTCACGGTAGAGTATGGATATACTTGAAGAAACTTGCACTACGCTTCAAAGCTTTCTTAAACGCTAAAGAAATACGCCAAGATAGAAGAATAATTTCTCTATAGTTTCTCTCTAGAGTTTCAAATTGAATTCGTAAGAAATAATGAAGGAATGAGCTTACATTTATGTAAGAATGGATGAATGAATAGTAACCAATCCATGAACGGTCCAAATTAATTTACTTTTAAAGCGGACGGTCAGGATTAGTTTACAATAAAATATAATATATTCTATTTATTGCCTAATAAAACGAATAACTTTATAAAAGTATTTTGTTTTATATAAAAGATTTTACTATACAAAAATACTACGCAGCACTATGCAACACTACGCATAATAAAATATAATATATTCTAATTATTGTCTAATAAAACGAATAACTTTATAAAAGTATTCGGATTTTATATAAAAAAATTTACTTATTAGCCTAATAAAACGAATAACTTTATAAAAGTATTCTATTTTATATAAAAAGTTTTTTTGTTTTATTACATTAATAATACTAATAAAATAGAACTCATCATCATTATTACAATTCACATTATTAATCGACCAGGTCGTTCTCAGGAAAGAGGGAGTTTTCCAATAAGGATTTCTCTCTATTGGCGCGCAATTAGGTGACCAAACCTCTCCTTGGCAGAACTTCTAGACATCGTTAATAACATAAATAATAATATTAACAACTTTGTTATCTCAACTATTGATTTAATAATATATAAAATATCGACAATAATTGAATCAAATTGAGTGACTTCTCACGTAAGCATTAATAATCTATACCGTGTGCTACTATGCAATCACGCGTATTTCTGTACTTTTAACACCGGGTGTTTCAACAGTTAACGGTCCACCAATGATTGTGCCGTCGTACGAATATTCCCTGTTAAAACGAATATTCCCCGACCAATCGAATATTATAAACAACCTGCGTACTTTGTAAAATTTCTAAATATTACCCACAACTATAACATTATATCAAATTCATTCAAAAATGATAATTATAGAAAATTCATCTTTATTCATAAAAGTTGAGGTCTTACAATCTCCCTTTCTTATGAAATTTCTCCCTCGAAATTAGGGTACATACCTGGTATGTCGAAGAGGTAAGGATACCTTGATTTCATTTCAGATTCTAACTCCCATGTCATTTCCTCAACATCGTGGTTTCTCCACAAAACTTTGACTTGAGGTATAACCTTGTAGCGTAGAATATGTTCCTTCTTATTCAAGATTTGAACAGGAATCTCTTCATACGTTAAATCTTCTGCTATTTCGTCCGGTTCTAACTCAATAATGTGGTCCGGGTCTTCCACATATTTACGTAACATGGATATATGAAAAACGTTATGAACACGAGACATACTTGACGGTAAAGCGAGTCTATACGCCACAGTTTCTACTCGGTCGAGGATTAAAAATGGGTCAATGAATCGAGGATTGAGCTTTCCTCTTTTCAAATCTCGTAACTCTTTTCCATGGAGCAATACGTAACAACACATGATCTCCTATATCGAATTCTACGTCCTTTCGATGAAGATCAGCATAACTCTTTTGTCGGTCTTGTGAGGTTTTTATACGTTGCCGGGTCGTTTGAATCTTTTCCGTAGTCATACGTACCAACTCCGGTCCCAACAACGTTGATTCACCCACCTCATCCCAGCATACTGGAGAACGACACTTTCTTCTATACAACGCTTCGAATGGAGCCATACCAATACTTGCTTGATAACTCTTGTTGTAGAAAAATTCCACCAATGGTAAAAATTTATCCCAACTTCCCTTGAAGTCAAGGACACAGAGTCTTAATAAATCTTCAAGAGTTTGAATAGTCCTCTCTGATTGTCCGAACACAGAGTCTTAATAAATTTTCAAGAGTTTGAATAGTCCTCTCTAATTGTCCGTTCATCTAAAAATGATATGCCGAACTAAATCGTAAATCTGTGCTCATAATTTTTTGCAAACCAACCCAAAATAACCTAATTGTCCCATAGCTTTTTGCGACTACTTATCAGCACAACTAACCTAATTGTTACCGTGTTCTAATACGTACGTACCTTTCTTTTTCGGAATTCCGTTACCTCTGGATATATATTGTATTAATTAAATATATGGGACACTCGCCAACATATTATATTTTGATTGATATCGTCTGTTATTCTATTGTAGTCGTTGCATGTGTATTTGCTATATTTATATATAATCTATGAATTTATCTACCACCACACCAACTTCTTCAATTTACTTTTTAAAATTTTCAAAATTAATATAGATTCTTTTAATTTTAATCCATTAATACAATAATGAATACTTATTGTAAATTTTATTATTTCATAATTTTTAATTGAATTTGAAATTATCTTAAAAAAAAAATCAAAAGTCAACAATGATCAAATAATTTAAAACGGATGGATTAATATTTATGGTTTTTGATTAGTTCCAATTAAGTCATACTATTTTACTTAATTTATACTTTTTCACATACCATAATCAGCGAATGCATAATTTTTTTAAAAGAGGTGTTACTGTAATTAATAACTAAATAATAACATTTATGTAAAAATCATCAAATTTAAATTCCAGTTAAGACTCACTTCAATATCATTAATTAATTCCATTGGTTTCTTCTTCTTTTTTAATGTCTTATTTTCTATGGTAATTAATAATTTTATAAGCAGTCGTTTAAGATTTGGAAAGCTTAGAAAGGGTAATTATAATTATAATTATATTATATATAAGAAGACGGTAAAAGAGAGAGTTGGCGACAAATGGAAAAAGATAAGATTAGGCGTGCCATGATAAAAATGAATATCACAAATAAAAGATCAAACAAAATATTACTACTAACAATAAAAATAAAAATAAAAATGATTTGTTCCTTCCTTGACATTTACTCAATAGCTAAGCAATATATATATATATTGCCTACTTTTAAATATACTTTTTGAGTTCCTCGGTAGAATTCTTTAGTGTTGCATGCTTCACCAATCTTGTTACACGATTAGTAAAATATCAATCAATCCACTGAGTGGGCCATAATCAGATCTCCAAATTGATTATCAACAACAACCTACTATTCCCTCCATCACTCTCAAAAACATGATTAAAAATATAAATTTTATTCTTCTTCTTTTTTCTTTTTTCTTTTAAAAAATATGATAAAACACATAAAATTAATTATGAATAATTAACTTCTTTGGTAGAATTTTTTTTATTATTATTAATATGTGTATAGGTTGTACTTTATTCATCCTTTTAAAATCGGAAAGGAAGGAGTACTACTCTCTATAGTGCCTCTGAAATGTAGGTAGCAGGATTTCGATTATTTTTTAAATCCATTCAATTAAATAAGGAATGAAAAAATCAGTAATTTTATTCAATATATTATATTTTTATAGTTGTGAATAGTATAATTGAAATCGATACCGGTCAATTAATTTATTATATTGAACAACATAATTGTTCAAAAATAAAAGTAATCAGACATTTTTTTACTATTTGATGAATATGTGAATTTTTCATCAAAATTTAAATAAATAAAAATTATTTTAAATTTTTAATAGTGAAAATAATTTTATTTATTTAAAATGAAGATAATCGATAGTCTACTTATGTGGTGGAAAATAATCACCAAACCATTATATTTACGAAATATATATGAATCATGTGTCCTAAATTTACACGGACACTTTATTTGTTATTACACAAATGAAAATATGTAAAAAGTACAGCTGGAAATATATATTTTTTTATGATTTTTAAGATTGATTGTACTATCAAAAAAAATTTATATTCATGTATCCCACGGACAAACATAATAAAAATAATTTCTAAAAAAAGATTCTCAATATGAATCATGAGAGGAAAAAGGGAATACTTAAAGTGAAGAAAGATTATTAGTTTGAGTCGAATGAAAATAAGACATTGTGATATCTTTTTTATTTTTATTTTTGAATAAATATATAAAACATTATATCATCAGCCCATTACAATCATAAAAGAAAAAAAAAACTTTTATCCCCAAATTATACTAATTTGTATCTGTACAGATACTCATCTATAATCAATTGAAGCTACTCTACAAAACAATAAAAAAAAAAAATGAATTGATTCTTAAGAGTGTTTAATGTAGAGAAAGATCAAGAAAAATATCTAGTCTTCTTGTTTCGTTATAGCTGGGGCGTGAATATTTAGGTCCGAATAATACGATGAATCATAGTCCACATGGAAGAATTTTATTGTAATCTGTTTTGACAGTTGAGTATTTTAATGAATCAAAGATTCTTAATTACATTTGATTTCCAACTAATAAGGGAAGAGTTAGGACACAATTCTATTCCTATACAGGAAGGGCTTGGAGAAAGTGGTGTGATCATTATAAATACACGCTACACCCTTATTATTAAGTATTACTTTATTTTAGTATTGAGCCTCTATTGTTCAGTCTGTATTTATTTTCACATCGTATCTATCGACGTTTCTATGCAGGATTTGATGCATTTTATTTTACTGAGGCGCGTTTGGCGTTAACAGTTATTAATATGAATTTGTGTATTTCGAATTTTCGTCGACGAAGAGAAACGAGAAAGTGAGTTCAAAAATGTTGAAAAGCAAAAGAGTAGAGAAAATGGAGAAAGTGAGTTCATATGTGACAATTTTGCTTGTATGGTGAAAATGGGGAAAATGAGAAAGTGAGTTCATAGAGAAACTGGTATGGAGAAAAGCAAAAGTCCTGATGCTCCTCTGTTTTGGCAAAGATTAAAAAAAATAATAATAATAATTTTAATTTTGGCAAAACGACTCAGGGAGCTGCGCATCGGGATAGTTAGAGTAAAATTGATGTTTTTATAGATTTATCCGGTTAAATATAAAAGGGTCAAAGTTAAACACTACTGTAACTATTTCAAAGTATAAGATTTAACAAATAAAAAAAAAAGCGGTTATTTTGACTTTAAAATCAATTCTCAACATTCTAATTTTTAAATTTGATAACTTAAGTTTTTAAGTAACAAATTGTAATTAACAATACTTTTAACTAAATGTGGGCAAACAATTTTATTTTAGAGTTGAACATCTATTTTTCTAAACATAATTATTACTAAATACTAAGCATACTTATTTTTGTTATTTTTCCAAAGATATGGTGATTAGTTGATGCATGTGTGTGTATATATATATATATATATATATATATATATATATATATATATATATACTCTATTTAACCAGAGGTGACCAAATGGGTTGGGTAGATGGGTAATGGATAAAAATTAATGGAGGATAATGGGTACTAATGAGTTAGGTCACTAATTAATAATTTTATATGGATAATTTTAAATGAATATAAATAAAACTCATCAACCCATATATATAACCCAAATTAAGAGAGTTCAAAAAAGTATATTAACATTTATTTTTACGAATTCTGGTATCTAAATACAAACTTGATCTATCTCATTCACCCATAAATAACAACAAGTAACTAATATTTTGAAATAAATTTTCACATAAATAGTAAGATTTATCTCATTCACCGATAAATAACAGCAAGTAACTAATATTTTGAAATAATTTCTCATATAAATATACTTCCTCCGTTCTTAAAAGATTGTTATTTTAGAAGAAAAAATTTGTTCCAAAATATTTGTCGTTTACAACTTTCGACAAGAATAAATTATTTATTTTCTTATATTACCCTTACTTTCTCTCATTGTCCCAATAAATTCTCTCCCTTGTATTAATAGTTTTCAACTTCCCATAAAGAGATAGTGATGGAATTTCAAATAAATTTTACTTGATAAATAATACTTTCTTAATCTATATACAAAAACCTTAAACGATAATCTTTTAGGAACGGAAGTAATAGTAAATAAGTCGTTCCGGTTAAAGTTGTCTTCCATGCCAAAGAATGATATCAAAACTCTATGCATTTAATACACTCTAAAACTAGCAGCAGTATTTATTAGAGTTGTTCATGGGTAAAAAACGGCCTGCTTTTATAAAAGCTTAAAATTTGGGTTAAATTACATATATTAGTACCTTTTTGAAAATAATTACAAAAATCATATATTCATAAAATAATTACAAAAATACTACATTTCATCATTTTTATTTTCAATACTAATACAATTAAAAGTCCTTAAATTAAGGGATTAATATTAATGGTGACATAAAGAAATTAGTTTCATCTTCTTTCTTCTCTCTCTTCTCCCTTACTATTTCTCTCTCTTCTCCCTTACTACTTCTCTCTCTCATCTCAAAGTCACTCGGCGTCGTCCTCTTCCGCCGCCGCCGTCGCAACACCATAGTCTCTCAAATCTGACGAAAAATTGAATACGTGACACCATAGTCTCTCATCTCGAAGCCACTCGTCATCGTCCTCTTCCGCCGCCGCCGCCGCAACACCATATTCTCTCAACTCGTCGTCGTCCTCTTCTTCATCTACTGATATTTCTTCTTTTTTTTGTACTGGTATTTCTTCTTTTTCTTCATCTTCATCATCATAGTTGTTAGACTAATTAACTAATTGTTGGCGTAAATTGGTTAATGAATATTGATCTCCTTCAGGCTTTTGGGGGGTGCAACTAATTTGCATAGTCTAAAAGTCCTTTATTTTTTTGTGTGTTAATTTAAATTTTGTTATTGTTATTATCATATAACTGTTTGGTTACTTCTGCATTATGTTTTAGTTACTGTTAACTTGTGATTCGGATACCATTTTTGTTACCTTGATTTGATATTTTGGTTACTTTTTTATGTTGTTATGGTTACCATGTATTTGCTTAGTATACATGGTTGACTAAACTGGTTTTGGTGTACATATTGTTTATGTATTGGTTACCATTAATATATGTTTTGGTTGCTAACATACAACTGTTTGGTTTTTTCATTAGTATATTTTTTGTTACTGTTAGCTTATGATTTGGATACCATTCTTTTTCTCTCAATTGAGATTTTGGTTACTTTTATATGTTGTTTTGGTTACAATGTATTTGTTTAGTATACATTGGTTGACTAAACTGGGTTTGATCTACATGTTGTTTATGTGTTGATTATCATTAAAACATGGTTTGGTTACTACCATATAACTGTTTGATTACTTCTTTAGTATATTTTTTGGTATACATATTTTGTTTACTACGTAAAATGGTTTGTACTACATGTTGTTTATATTTTGGTTATCATTAGATTATATAATATAACTTTTTGGTTACTGCTTTATTATGGTATGGTTAATGTTATATTATGATATGATAACTATTATTGTGCAGTCAATTTAGGATGTTGATTATTTGTTATAGTCTATATTGGCTACTGTGTAATTGTTATATTATGTTTTAGTTAGTATGCTCTTATTTGTTAGTCACTATGTAAATGTTTATGATATAGATATTGTTTATATCTGGTTACTAATGACTGTGTAAATCTGATTTTGTTTATTTGCAGTTATGAGATCTTTACTATGAGGAATGCAATTCATTGGAAAAGTTATATATTGGTGACATGGAAGTCCCCAGCATTATTACCAAAAAATTGAACTCAAGTTAGTTGGAGAAGTTTAAGGCATCATTAGTTTGTGGATGTATTATTTTTGTAAATAATAAACCCAAGTCATAATAAATCATGTATTTGCTTAGTATACATTGATGTATTATTTTTGTAAAGTCCTTCAAACATAACCATTTGTTATGGTTAGTGAGTATGTAATGTTTATTGGAGCTTATGTAACTGGAATTACATATTTGATTATATAATCAATTATTTGACATTGTTTGTTGGTTCATATTAAGTCAGGTCTCGATACATTATTTGAAAGGTGCAAGTTGGTAACCAAACATGCATGTAAGGGTAACCATTTTATTTTTTGGTAAGTAACCGAGATAGTTATGTTTATATCGTAAAATATATCAAGTGTTAAATGTACATGTGAGAGTATACATGGGTCATTTAACTGGGTTGGATATACTGAGTTGTTTATATTTTGGTTACCATTACAACATGTTTCAAGTTACTTTTTATATAACTATTTGGTTACTTCTTTATTATGTTTTGATTCTATGTTACCTTATAGTTTGGCTACTATTATTGTGCCCTCGATGTGGGATTTTGGTTACTTTATTTTTATTCTGGTTAATATATAATTGTTTAGTATACATGGATTGCCTAAACTGAGTTTTATTACATGATATTTTTGTTTTGGTTACCAATAAACCTGTTCTGGTTACTATCATATAATTATGTGATTACTGTTTTATTATGTTACATTATGGTTACTGTTATTAGTAACCAGATAGTTACATATTTGTATTAGGAAAAACATCAATTGTTAAATGTACATGTGAGAGTTTTCATTTATATATATGGTTACTTATAGATCTCATATTAAAATAAAAATAGTTTGAGAGGTGCAGTTGGTATCTAAACATGCATATAAGGGTAACCATTTTAGTTTTTGTTAGTAACCAAATAATTAAAAACTTATATCAGAACAGTTATCAAATGCTTAATGTACATGTGAGAGTTCCCATTTATCTAGCTGATGGATACTTTTAAATTACATAGTTATAAAAGTTATTTGGAAATGGTCTAGTTGGTAACTAAATATGAATATAGAGGTAACCATTTTATTTTAGATGGGTAACCAAATTTACATAGAAATATTTCAAAACAGTTACCAATTGTTCAATGTATATGTTTACTTTATATTGACAACTCATGATGGAATCAAAAATCAAAATATTAATCAATAACAATTTTAGTTACTGTACACCATCAAAAATGTTACCAACCATGTGGTTAATGGTTACTAACAGTAAACAATTATATATTCCTATATTTACACTCTTTTTGTTTATGTTCCGTTGAAGTAAAGCACAACTGGAATCATCTCCATAGTCTAACAACTGAATAAACATTATAAAGTAACCAAATCAATATTAGATAGTAACCAAACTGCATAATCTTAGTAACCAGAACATAAATAACATTTTTACATGCCATTTTGAAGGCCTAAATGATGGAATTTGACCAAAAAACCATGTACATCACGAGCAAAGCTGGTGACTTTTGATCGTTGGCCCGTTTTCAATGAAATTAGGCTCCAAAAACGCCAAAATTTGACACTCCAAACTTGACAAAAATTACCAAATTACCACTGGATCAAATCTTTCCATAATCCATCAAATCTTTCCAAAAACTGGATCAACTGATACGTCTTCTCTTCAACCGCATCAATTTGTTATCAACTAAAGACTGACAGTTGTATGAAGTTAACCAATGTAGTCAATAATTAACCATCAATATAAAATAAACCAGTATAAAACACACTAATATTATACAGTAATTATAACAACATTATACAGTAACCAAATTTAGATTAGTCAGTCAGTATAAGTAACCAATGTATTTAATAAGTAACCATCAATGTATATGTATTTATAAGTAACATTATACAGTAACCAAATTTATATGTACTTAAAGATCCAACAGTTGCAGGAAGGTAACCAATGTATTTAATAAGTAACCATCAATATAAAAAACATCAGTAGAATATACATTTAAAGTATACAACAACCAAATAAACATTATACAGTAACCAAATCAATAATAAACAGTAACCAATTTGTATGTACTTAGTAACCAGAATATAAAACATATTTTTACATTCATTTTCAGAATCAAAATAGTCAAGATAATCGACTTTTGTGACCAATCAAAGAAGCGAAAAACTTAAGAAAGGTAACCAATATACGAGTATATATATAGTAAACTATGTGGTAACCAAATAAATATTTAAAGTATACAACAACCAAATAAACATTATACAAGAATCAAATCAAGAATAAACAAGAACCAATTTCTATGTTCTTAAGTGACTGAATATAAAACATATTTTTACATGCATTTTTGCAATCAAAACAATCAATATAATCGACTTTTGTGACCAATTAAAGAGCGAAAAACTTAAGAAAGGTAACCAATATACGAGTATATAAGAACTACAGGGTAACCAAATAAATATTTAAAGTATACAAAGAACCAAATAACTATTATAATAAAGAACCAAGTCAATAATAAACAAGAACCAATTTATATGTACTTAGTAAACTGAATATAAAACATATATTTACATGCATTTTGAAATCAAAACAACAAGATAATCGACTTTTGTTACCAATTAAAGATCGAAAAAACTTAAGAAAGGTAACTAATATACGAAAGTATATAGTAACCACGGGGTAACTATACGCATATAAACTTTAAACTCAAATACCTCAAGATACAAATCTATAATCGAATCAATCAACAATCAACAATCAAAGTTGTTACAGAGGTCGGTTATCGATCTTGCGGTTGGTGTTGATCTTGCAATTCTTCATTGATATTGCGAGATCTTGCAGCTTGTTGTTGATTGATCTTCGATATTGTCTCGATCTCGATTCAGATCAGATTGTTGGAGAATTCTTCTTTTCGATCCGTTGTTGCTCTGCTTTTTTCCGATCTCAAAGTTGCCTTTTTTCTTCAAAGAACGTGAATTTAGGACCTAATTAATTGAAAATATGAAAGTGGTAACGGGCGTGTAGGACTTAATGACGCGTGATTTTAGGAATAGTAATATACTGTGTTGTTTTATTTCTGTAATTATGTTGTGTGTGTTTTATTTTTGTAATTACTTTCTAATTGTTGTATATTAGTGTTAAGGACCCTAAAATTTGGCCTAAAGTTTAGCCCAAAATTTGGTTTAAGCCCAAGGCTTTAGTCATTAAGCTACACTTACTAAAGCCAAAGTTCGGCCTAGTGGCTAGTGTAGTCCAAGACTTAATAGTCATTAAGTTTTGCTTGGTAGTTGGTAGTCTTTTTGTAAGAAAAACTTTCTTACCAATTAACCAATACAAGACTTGAAGACCACCAATGAGCATTCACAATAGTTTTTTTTTTTATCTTTATCATTACTCTGCAGTATTATTGGGTCATTCTGCAAAATAGAAATTCAATTTTTTCATTATATACCCAACAGATTCCCTATATTAATTCCTTAAATAATGAAATTTAAAATTTAAAAGTTCTAACAGTCAAAACATCAAATTAATAATAATCTTATAATTTATAAAAGAGAGTATAATTTATCAATTATATTACATTGTAAAATAATTTTTATTTTATTTTAAATTTTAAGTAACTTATGGAGTGAGTATTGAATGGATTGTAGTTGCAAATGTACATAAGATCAATATTAACTTTTAAAAAGTTAATTTGTGATATTTTCAATTTAAATTTAATATCATTCATTTAAATTTTGAAAATAATAAATTTTATAATTAATAGTACTTTTATAATATTTATAATTATATTGACATAAATTTATGTTAATTTTAAATTTGAATACGTTTGATTTTTTTTTTTTTTAAAGTCAATATTAAGTTTATAATTTGAAAATGAATAGTAAAAAATGTCAAGATGTGTATGATTAATAAGTTGTCCACTTAAACGAGGGTGTGAAATGTCATTTTGTATATATAGAGAACAAACTTTTGATTCCCTCACATTGGGGAGTAAAATCCTATATAGAGAATAAAATAGAGAGTCAAATAAAGATAAGGAAACTGAGAATAAAATAGAGAGTCAAACAAAGATAAGAAAACTGTTGGATAATAATTTGTTGTTGTATTCTTCAAAATAAAGAGGGATAGAGAGTTGATCTCTAACGACTTTACTTGGTAGTCTTTTTACAAGGAAAACTTTTTTAGACTTTTATCAATTAACTAATGTGGGACTTGAAGACCAACAACTATTAAGACATTCACTTGATAGTCTTTTTATAAGAAAAACTTCTTTAAATTTTTATTAATCAATGTAGGACTTACAAACAATCATATATATATATATATATATATATATATATATATATGTAAGACCCCAAATATTTAATAAATGAAATTTAATTTTCTAATTATTATTTTGAAATAGTAAGGGTTGATGTGATTAATGTGGATGGTTATGGGTAAAATACGCAAATATTTCAAAATAAGTTAAAGTGGTTATAAAATATTCATTGTTGTTTGGGGAATATTCGTTTGGTCGTGGAATATTAAATCTTTGTCTTGGGAATATTAAATATTTGACGCAAAATGACCATGTGGACCCTATAACGAAAGCGATTGGATGAAGAAAATGACAAATATAAGTTGTTTAAAAATAACGGCTTAGTTGTTACCGTAAATACTGTTAAAATACAAGAAGATTTGCGGTATTGCACCAATTATTGATTCTTACGTAAGAAGGCACTACTCAATAATGGTTACATGAATTATTATTCGATTATTTTATTTTATTGATTCAATAATCTTTGTGTTGATATTTTATATTCTTGTTGTTTCAATAATTGTCACTACACAAGTATTTTTTTATTATCGAAGCAATAATTCATATTATCCGAATAATATTATTGGATAACATTATTGGCAATGTCTAGAAATTTACATCTAAGGAGAGGTTTGGTCACCTAATCAATTGCCAGATAAGGAGAAATTCTTATTGGAAAGCCCCCTCTTTCTAAAGAATCGCCTCAGTTGTCAATATTGTGATTTCGTAATATTATTTGTGAATAATTAATTATTGATTCATATGATGAGGAAAATATTGATTTTATGTGGATATAGATGAAAAAAAAATTTAATGTGACAATTGTTGAAAATTGAAATTTTATCTTTTTCTGATAAAATAATTCATTTAAATATATATTATTATATTTTAATAATATAATAATGGTGATATTTTTACAACGAATGTGAGATATATGAGTATACGAGGAGGAAGAGTATTTTTGTTGCAATAAATGTTTAAAACATGTTAAACATGTCACGTGAACCCCATTTTCTTATTTGAAATTTGATTATAGCTGTAAAATCGCCCGCTTATGAATTTGGTTTTAATTTACATTTTGAGTTTGGAAAAACTTTCTTCCGCAAAGTTGTAGAGAATTGAATTTCCTATAAAAATACGCGAGATTCGAATTTTCTGACAAAAGGGATATTTATTATGAATTATTGAAGTTCTGAAGCTCCAAAATAATTAATTTTTGGAAGTTTTAAATAATTTTTTTAATAAAAACGTTTTTCTCACTTTTTCTAGAAGATGAACATTAGGGATATGTTAGAAATCAGATTTTCCAAGGAGGCATATGAAATTTATTATTAATAATATATTTTAATAAATTTTCTGCTTTGGTGTTCTAAGCATTTTCCTATAAATAGGGTGCTTAGGTTAGAATTGAAAATCACACTAGAAACTAAAATTTTCTCTCTATATATTATCGAGCGTATTCTTGTGAGTATTTTGAGTATACTTTGAGTATTTTTATACGGTGCAAGTTCAAGTTATAGCCTATATCCGGTGTTTTAGTTAGAAGTATAAATCTTTCGAGATAAGGGATATTTTTTTTTTTTCGTAATGATATTATTTCTTCAATATCATTATCTTTGAAATATTGATCTCAAGTTTTTATCAAATTTGGAACTTTTGGTGTCTGAGTTCTTATTCACGATATACAAGACTATTCACGATACGATACTTATTCACGATACGACCATTATTCACTTAATACTAAGACTATTCATCGAAAAATAAAAATTTTCCTTTTCATTCAAAATATCTATTTCGGATACTAGCTTTGATTGTATCCATGTTTTGATCATTCTTGAATTTTACACCACTATGATTATTTTTGAGGTATTTTGGACATGGATAAAAACAAAGTACTAATCCTTAATCCTTAATCCTTGTCATTTTGTTTCATCGGATTCGTTTCTTTAAAAATATTTTCATCATCCTCGGTCTTAAATGATGATATTATTGAATATCTTTGGCCCGTAGTAGCAAAAAGATGAATGATTTCGATGAATATCTTTGGCACAGTAGTGCAAAAGATGAACATGTGTTTAGATGAACATGACTAATGATGAATATCTTTGGCTCAGTAGTGCAAAGATGAATATTTGATTCCAGATCTATATTAATTGATGTTACAGGGGATAAAAGATGAGCGATGAACTTTTAAATTCATACATGTAAGATAGTAGTTTGCATTCTCTACTTAACTCTTCTAATGAATTATTATTTCACTGCAAATATTGATTTAAAACTTGTTGTCTATTGTATTCTATTAGATTTTTCCTGTTGAAGACTAACGATAATTTTGTTGTATATTATCTTAGTCATAATATTCTTTATCGGGCTAGTTGAGCTCTCACCATTTTCCTTTTGTTCCATTTTTCTTTTCAGAGGCGAGAATGTAAAAAAAGTACTGGGTCGGGGTATGGAATGATGATTATAGAGAGAGTTGTTTAGTAGTCCTCACCATTTTTGTAAAATAATGTATCAATAAATGTGATGAAGATTTATTTGGGTATAGATATTGTCTAAAAGATAATATTTGTATTCAAACTCACACTTTTACTATTGTAATAATAAAGTTGTAGTTGTTTCTGTACCATATATTGACAACTCAGAATGGGTGATGTATACCTATTTTGGGGCGTCACAATATATATATATATATGTTCTCTTGTCTTACCAATAAATCTCATATTGTAAAATATATATTATCTTATCTTATCTCTATTTTATAAATAGGGGAGACCATCAATACAACCAAACATAGTATCATTTTGGAGAGGTTATGCATAGGTCGTCCATTTGACATTGGAGTATTTTTTTTCCTCTTGAAGAAAGACTTAAAAAATGTTTTTTAATAGTATAATACATTGTAAATAGTGGATTCAACCAGAGGAATCAAAGTTTCTCCTTCTGATGACATTGTTTCACGCTAATCAATAAGTTAAATGTGACTACCTAGTCAAAGGAACATGACTACATGAGACATATCTACCAATTAAAGATATAGCTGCATGCAGAAAATTAATCTATCCAATTAGAAAATGCAGGACAAATTAAAAGGTTGGACCGTAGTCCATGGTTAAAATCATTGAATTTTGGTTATGTTGATTTACAATAATTATACTTAGAATATGAATATTAATCTTAAATCTTATTTATTTTTAAATTTAAAAATATTAGTCTAGAGATTATAAAATAACTTAATAGTATTCATGGAATTTGTACGTGTATGTATGTTTTAGGGTCATTTACATAAGTATACAACAAATAGAAAGATATTACAAGAATAGTGCACCAATTAAATAATTATAGTAATAGTGCAATAATATATAATAATATCAATAGTAGTACAATCCACGTCACATAACCCAAACCAACAAAAATAGAAACACCTTGATTCAAGGAGAAAACTACTCCACTTTATGCGACAGTTACCAACTAAACAAAACATTCAAAAATCGAGACAAGAAATGAATGCTCCATAGAAGAACAATCCGAAAGCTTTTATAGATAATAACCATCTTCAACAGCGGATCAATCGAAAAGAAGCAGAAACATTCATACAAAAGAAGCCTTTCCTTCCGTCCTCCTTTTCCCCAGACAAAATAAGGGCCAGAACAAGATCTCAGGGCGTTCATATTTTCAATAACGTAATGAAAGATCAATTCCAGACGAAAAACTCAAATTCTAACCCTAAAATCAACCAAAACACCACCGAGGGGAAGAATAATAACAAGTGAAAGAAGTACAACAATCGAAGGTGGTGGTGGGTTGAGAGGTGGAAGGAGTGGTGGAGGTGGTGGAAGGAGTGGTGGAGGAGAAAAAGAATGGGGTGGTGGGGAAGGGATTTGAGGAAAGAGAAATGGTGGGGTTGTTGGTTAAGGAATTTGATTGGGTAGATTTGGGTGAGTCTAGCCAAACCTTCAAGCAGTGGGTAATCAAACCTTCATACCAAGGTAACCATTTCAGTTTTATTAAGTTACCAATTTATTTTGAATGTGAAGCAGTTGGTAGCCAAACCTTCAAGCCGTTGGTTGCCAAACTTTCAGACCAAGGTAACCAATTCATATTGCAGGTGTGGAGGTAGATTGGTTACCTTGTTATAAAGGTTTGGTTATCTTGGTATAAAAAGTTTGGCAACCAACTGCTTGAAGGTTTGGCTACCAACTACTTCACATTCAAAATAAATTGGCAACCTAATAAAACTAAAATGGTTACCTTGGTATGAAGGTTTGGCTACCAACTGCACTTTGAAAAAATTATCAAACAAAACCTGCCTTTTAGCCGACTGAAAATATCAAACTCTTTCAAAGCCCACTTGTTTTTTGCAAATAAGCCTCAGAAGTTGTTGTATGAATGTTAAAAGAGTTTGATATTAAAGGGATAAGAATGCACTAATTAATTGGTAACCCAATAAAATTGAATTGACTACTTTTATATGAAGGTTTGGCTACCAACATTATGAAAAAAAAAGAGACAAACTCTGCCTCGACAAGGGCAAAAAGTCACTTCGATGCGCTACATTTTTTTGAGGTTTGATCTGTGAATAAATTGATTTGTCACCCTTTTTTGGATTGCCAATGTTCTTTTCCTTTTTGACATGAGAGAGCTTAGAGATCAATGTTGTAGCCCAAGACCCAGCACATCTTACTTCATCATCATTTCCATCTTCGATACATGGACGCCTGAGCTTGGTGGGTTGCTTTCGATCTTCGATCAGAATCAAGTCAAATACCTCCATACTACAGTGGGTTAAATTTGCAAAGACAAGATGGAGTATTGGCTCACCCTCGATCTTTTATCATCAAACACTCACGATAAATCGAGACCATACGACCGCGATCAAGGTTCGTAACCCAAATCAAGCAGAGATATCATATTTTGTGCTTTCTTCTCCTCTCTTAATTACAACAGCTACTCTAAGCTTCGTGGATATGAGAAAGTTAGTGTCAACATAATGTTGCAGGATAAATTGGTGGAGTTTTTGAATGGCCGGAATAAATGGAAACGACTTTCGCCATGATCCCTGCCCAGGCTTTCAACTTCTAGTTTCATTTGAGCTAGTGCAGTTGGACCAAACCTTTAATGTTTTGGAAGATAAAGTTTTGGAACACTTTGTTGCGATGGTTATGGAAAGGAGTTCGACGGAGCGAAATAGAAGAGAGAAGAGAGAAAGTGCTGAATTGCAACTTATTAAAACACCCAACTAAATTAAACTAAATTAAAGGGATAAGAATGCACAAATTTTGTAAATAAAATATTACATATGCACTAGTTTGTAAATATTTTATGAGTGCACTATTAATGTAATTATTTTTAAAAATATATTAGAAAATGTAATTGTTTCTATGTTTTATTGATGGAAGGTCCAACCAGGGCCTGCTGTAAATTAGATTGATGGAAGAATATGTCCAGTTCAAAAGGCCCAACTATCTGGGAGACGCATCCTATTCCAAGCCCAACTTACAGATGTATACGATCTGAAATCTGGTCAGTTTGAAGTCTTTCCCCTCTTATACTCCTTCCCTCCTACGGACAGAGCTTCATCAGTCTACCGAACAGTACGAGTGAGAGAACTACACAACTGTAAATCTCTAATCTACCGAGAGAGGTTCGTATGCTTCATTTTAACTACAAGTTGATTATCAATTTACTAATTCTGCTATTAAACCATGTAATATGTTTGGATTTTAAGCTGTGCAATCGCCTTTTTTGCTTCAGATTTAGGGCTTTAGGTACTCTTTGCTTCACAGTTGGGGCTTTAGGTCCTTTTTGCTTATTTTTACGTTAGATTTATGGGTTTATCACACATTGGATACTTGAATGCGGCAATTATTGTTCAAATTTCCCCCATTTTTCTGTACTGGGGAGTCGATTTGAGTTGTTACTTGTAAAAATATGTGGCAATACCAATTTTCTTGTTTTTATAGTGTATTATCTATGAAAATCACGGTGTATCATTTTTATCAGGGGCTGTTAACGAAGAAGTACGTATTGGCACAAATAGCAACATTTTAATTGATCCAATTTAAGAATGGACATTGATAAAGGGTTGTTTAACACTTTTGACCCCCTTATTTCTTCGTCTCAATGCAAAAAAAGAAAAGTTGTCCTGAATGACACAGATTTTTCTTCAGCACGTAAGGTTCTGTGTGATAATGATGCTATTTTACCTACTTTGCGATCTTGTGATTATTTTATGGAACCTTGCTTGGGTGAGATGGCTACTCAAGAACTCATGGATCCTGGTTATTGCAGTCGAATTCAAGGTTTCACAGTTGGAAGGATTGGTTATGGATATGCCAAATTTTCGGGGGAGACCGATGTTAGATGGCTCGATTTAAATCATATTATTAAGTTCAGTAGGCAGGAATTAATTGTATATGAAGATGAAAGTTGCAAGCCTGTGGTTGGTCAGGGCCTTAACAAGGCAGCTGAAGTAACTTTGGTGCTGCAAATAAGACCCTCCACATATAGAGAGGAGCGGCTAAGAGAATTTGTGAAGAAACTGAGGCTCCACACAGAGAGACAGGGAGCAGATTTTATTTCATTCAATCCCTCAAACGGTGAATGGAAATTCTCAGTTCACCATTTTAGCAGATTTGGTTTGACTGAAGATGACGAGGAAGATGTCACGATGGATGATGCCGCTCCAGAAGTTCAGGATCCTAATGAGATGAATTGTGGTGAGGACTCTGATATTAATGAGGAAACTGCCATAATGGATCCAACTTTGCTTTCACATTCTCTTCTTGCTCACCTTGGTCTTGATCCCGTGAAGATGAGAGAAATGCAGATGTTAATGTTTTCTGCTGAGGATGTGGAGGCTGAGGAACTTAATGGTATTATTTTGCATCATAAGCAACCCTTCTGTAAAGAATCCACGGGATCTCCTTTACAGAAGTCCTCTAGGAGGACTGTCCACAGATCTAGCCCCCTTGTTATTCGAAAGACCCCATTAGCTTTGCTAGAGTATAACCCTGGTAATTTTGGGTTGAGCTCACCTGGGTCCATTTTAATGACCCAACAGAGTAAGGGCCTGCCTCTGAAGCCATCAAGAGTAGATGGTTTTAATATGGATCTCAAGAACAAAACACCACTGACAGGAAGCCACTCTCGGAATATAGTTGACGCAGCATTGTTCATGGGTAGGTCATTTCGTGTAGGATGGGGTCCTAATGGTGTCCTTGTTCACACTGGTGCACCTGTTGGTAGCAGTGATCCACCGGTAATATCTTCTGTAGTCAATTTAGAAAAGGTTGCATTTGATAAAGTGGTTAGAGATGAAAATAACAAAGTCAGTGAGAATCTTATCGATTGTTGCTTTGATTCTCTGTTAAATTTTCACAAGGAATTAAATCATGAAACAATTGAAATCGGAGTTGGATCCTACAAGCTAAAGCTTCAGAAACTTGTTGGTGATCCTGTGTTGCTTCCAGACACTTGCAGGAGCTATATAGGAATCACCGAGGAGCAGCTAGAGGTTCCCGGATTATCTTCTTCTGCTCGTGTAGTCTTGATGCACCAAGTACTGGTATGGGAATTAATAAAAGTTCTTTTTTCCTCGAGGGAAATTAGTGTACAGCCGATCACGGTTGGAGCTGACAATGAGGAACATGTGATTCATGACAGGAAGGAAAGCTCTCCAGACATTGACCAGGAAGCACTTCAATTAATTCGAAGAGCTGAGTTCAGTTACTGGTTACAAGAGAGTGTTTGCCACAGGGTGCAGGAGGAGGTAAGCTCCTTGAATGAGTCAAATGATTTAGTACACATATTCTTGCTCCTAACTGGGAGACAACTGGACGTGGCAGTAGAAATGTCTGCTTCTAGGGGAGATGTTAGACTAGCTTGTCTGTTGAGCCAGGCTGGTGGGTCCACTGTTAATCGTTCCAATATTGCTCGGCAGCTTGAGATTTGGCGAATTAATGGACTGGACTTCAACTTTATTGAGAAGGATAGAATAAGGTTTTTTGAGTTGCTTGCTGGTAATATTCATGGAGCTTTAGAGGACATAAATATTGACTGGAAAAGGTTTTTAGGATTATTGATGTGGTATAAGCTTCCACCAGACACCTCATTACCTATTGTTTTTAAAACTTATCAGAAGCTTCTTGATGATGGAAGGGCACCGTATCCAGTCCCAGTTTACATTGATGAAGGACCACTAGAAGAAGGAACGAAGTGGAGTCCAGAGGAACACTTTGACCTTGCATATTATCTTATGCTTCTTCATGCCAGTAGAGAAAGAAATTTTGGTGCTCTGAAGACGATGTTCAGCACTTTCGCTTCAACAAAAGATCCACTTGACTATCATATGATCTGGCACCAACGTGCAGTGTTAGAAGCAGTTGGAACTTTCAGTTCTAGTGATCTTCATGTTCTCGACATGGGGCTTGTTTCTCAGTTGCTGTGTCTAGGGAAATGTCATTGGGCCATCTATGTTGTACTTCACATGCCCCATCGTGATGATTATCCTTATCTGCAGGCTACTCTAATCAGGGAAATCTTGTTCCAGTATTGCGAATCTTGGAGTACTCAAGAACTACAGTGCCAATTTATTGAGGACTTGGGTATCCCTCCAGCATGGTTGGATGAGGCTTTGGTGAGTATTTTTCACATGTCATGGTTTTGCACAATTTAATTTTCCCATTTATAGGAATGCTCTTTACTTTAAGTTGGCTTGTTTTTTGTTAATGGGATGTGGAGTATGTGGCCATCTATAGTGTGTAGTTCTCATCTATCCCATTTGAATATGTGTTTAATCATATTGGAGGTACTTAAGGTTTTAGTCCGCCTGAGAAGACTAATTTTTTTAATCTAAACTTTCCATGTATAAGTTGTAGCCAGATGTTAGTTATAACTGTCAATTATAATAAAATTGAGCTCTTGACCTATTGTTGGCTTTTTGCTTTCTGATTTGATTGCATTTTTGCATTTGCAGGCAGTATATTTCAATTATTATGGAGATCTCTCCAAAGCTCTTGAAAACCTTCTCCAGTGTGCAAATTGGCAAAAAGCACATTCAATTTTTATAACTTCAGTTGTTCATTCCTTATACTTGTCAGGTAAGTTCTAACTTCCATATGTATGCCATATTGATGTTAATTCTTCCAGTTGCTGAGACTACATCAATGTTTATGCTTTATGTGGATTTGCTGAAAGAAATTTCAACATTGCATTGCTGATAGATGGCAAATATCTTATAGTCGACAACATATGCTGCCAAGAGAATATACGCATATACATTTATGTTATAGACACTAAACTATAATTAGAAGTGATAGACTGGGGTTTCCTATCATATTTACTGGGGAGAATAAACTTGCAAATTCACATGCTAAAATGGATTAGATTGGGATTCTAATACTCCGCTAAAAATGAGTCAACTTGAAACAAGAATTTGAGGTGAGCATGTTCCCTCGTGTTAAGTCGCAAGACTCGCAACTAACTAAACCAAATACCAAGATGTTAGTATAATTCATTATTGTGCAAGTACGAGTTGAGTCAATATTTTAATACATTTTAACATATTATATATGTTGAGTCAATAATTTTAATACTCCCTCCGTCCCTCAAAAACTGGCTTTGTTTGACTTTTTAAGTCAAATTGACTATTTTTGTAATCAAAATTTATACTATTATCTTTAAAATATGGTGCAATAATTATAACTATTAAGAAACTACATAGAATTTACTATTACTTCCAATTTTCTTGAGTTTGAAAATATAAATAAATATGTTTAATTTTTAGTTCTAAAATTAGTCAATTTGAATAGAAAAATCAATCTAAGCCGTTTTTTGAGGGATGGAGGGAGTACATTTTAACAGATTATATATTTATTAGGTAATAAGTTAGGTTGAAGCAAAACAATGCCAATTTTTTAAGACTTGTTTTAGTATGTGACACAAATTTTAAGATTTGCCGATATTTAAATATTATTTTTTTAAATATCAGAGTCTGGTTAGCAGTTTACTTCAAATAGCTCCAGTCTCAAAAGTCTGGTAGTATTTATATTAACATTGTTGTGCAGCAAAGCACTCAGAGATATGGAGGCTTGCGATTTCAATGGAAGAGCACAAGTCAGAAATTGAAGATTGGGACTTGGGTGCTGGAATTTATATTTCCTTTTATCTATTAATAAGTTCCTTGGAGGAAGACAATGATACCATGAATGAACTGGTATGATAATTCTTTCAAACATTTTCTAGGTTGTAAAAATGATTGCAGGGTACTGTTAACCTTTTAATTTTCTGTTCCTTAAATTCTGAGCTCTGTTGTGATAGGCTACAGATTGAACTGGCTTCCAAAGAAGGAAAAATGTTCATACATGGATACATGTAGGCAATGCCACCTAAGCACCATGCCATTTAGGTTTGCTCGACACGTAGACTAGGCCAGTTGCTCTATATTCTATAGTTAGTATCCATTGCACATGTTGTATTATGATAGACATTTGCTGAAAGGAGCAAACATCCCTTGAAACCATCACAGAAAAGAATGAAAAGAGCTAAAGGGACAAAATTTCCCCTCATATCACTGATACTACCTATAGTTATCCAGGTGCGTGGGATCAATGAAAGTGAACATTAATTAGCATGGTGATGTACAGTAATTTCTACTGCCCACCAAATAAAGGAGGAAATGGTTTAAATCTATGGTTTTAAGCTAGTAGTCATGCCATCATCTATACACAACAATTAATTAACCTAACTTTTGTTGAGGTTATATGCGAAATAATCCCCTGCTCATTTCTCCCTTTCCCTTAATGTTTTCAATACAGACTACCTTGTTAGTATTTCTGGGATGATATGTAGGGTTTGAGATTTGATTCCCTAATAGACTAGCTCAGGCTGCGTGTAGATCTCATAATCCTAGATCAAAGCAGATATGCTTTGATGCTGTTGCAAGTCTAGGGAACTGATGTCATTTTCCATAACATTGGGAAATTGAAGGCCTAATTTTATGATATACTATTTCTGTTCAGATATAATAAGAAGAATGTAATTAGGAAGCAGAAAGAACATCAGAGGTGGACGAAAGCATTCCAGTGATGGTTACGAAAAAAGTGAAAAATGCATGCTCTTAATAAACAACCCCTCAATTCCTATGGCTGGAAAGCTTCCATCTCCAACACCCATAGAGATGCTAAAATAAACAACATATTCCAATAAAACGCTATAGAGATATATTTATCTGAGACAATCCTTGCATTTGTGCCTAAATATCTCAAAGAATAGAATTGATGTTCTGCAGATGCTTCAGTGGTCACCTTTCGAGAGAGAGCATTGACTTGGGAGGCAAACAGTGCACATCGCCATAAATTTTCATCATCCTTCTTCCAAAAACTTCTAAATCTAATCTCCAGAAAACTATCAAAAGAAGAAGGGCAATCTCAATCCTTGTCAAACAGCTCAAACAACAAACTCCATAATATGCTCGCCAAGAATCAATGAACGAAAAAATAAGCATGAGATTCTGAGTTACGCATACATATAAGCAAAAATATCCGGAATAGTCCAAGCTGTTCATGTTATTAGACTTTTTAGCACAGCAAACCATACAAACAAGGATGAAGCCAGAATTTTTTTTCCCGGGGGAGGCGGGGAAAGCCAAGAATAATTCGGTGGAGGATTCGGGGTAAGAGCCCCTAATCCAAATTTTACGGGAAATTTTGTATTTTTTGCTTGAATTAGGATTTACTTGTATTGCTGACTTGTAGTATATAAGGACCTCTATTGTACAAAGACTCTGGAGCAAAGAGAGGCTCTAAAATGTGATCTTCGTTTCTTGGTACTCTGAAAATGGGAAGAGTGCTATTTACGGATTTGCCTATGCTTTAAATTAACTTAAAAAAAGAAGAGCAAAATGACTCTTATATTTGAAACAGAGGGTACTTTCTTCTTTTTTAAAAGAGTATTACACATATATTTAATTTTTTTCCCCATAAATCTTGCGAAGCATGCAGTGAAAATATCAAAAATTTGCAGGCTTTAATAGCCGTATACAAATAGCCTTAGTTTTAGAGGGAATCTTAGCCTTCCAAATATAGGTGTTGAGAGGGAACTGAATAACATGCTGATGATAAATATGATACCGAAAATGTGAAGTGAAGGTAAATTTTCCCGAGGGTTCCATAGACAAGAAGAAAAAGAATGAAGAAAGAACTCTATCATTAAGGTTTCGGAAAAAGTAAAAATCCCAAGAGAGCCTACACTCCTAGTTAGTTTTGTTTGGATAGGTAAGTTTTGGCCCCAAGTATGCGATTTGGAACCAACAACCTTGAGGTAAAGTTTAATCACCATTATAACAATGAAACTCAATAGAGGAGTTTTATGCTAACGAAAAAGTCTCGGAAAATCAACCTTAAACAGAACATCCCCTAGCCATTGTTTCTCTTATTACCTTATGAGGTTCTCATTCCCTAAGTGGTAGCTGTCCAACAGCAAAAAAGAGTCTAATCTTTGTAAAATAAACTTCTAAGGTCTCAAATGATTACTAAACAATTCGTGATATTTGCATCCCATCTATTCCTATGAAGGCCAAACTTGTTTCTGATAGGCTGCGCCAAAGAGCGTTTGGCCCCAAAGGAAAATGGGAAAGCTACTTACTAGGAACAAATTTCTAGACACAAGATTCCCCAAGCCTAAACTTCCCCCTCCCTAGAACGGGGAACAACATCCCAAGCCTCCAGATATTATTGATATCATATTGATAGTCACTAGTCATTCCTTTAACTTCTATACTAAACACTGATGAACATATATTTTCTCATGCAGGATTCTCTAGAGAGCAAAAACAATTATTGTCGAGACTTATTGGGTCGCTTAAATGAGTCTTTGGCAAAGTATGGTAGCAAATTACCTGTTGATGCAAGGTATAACTACTTATCAGTTATCACTTTGTTCATGGAAAAGCCTGCAATTTAATATCTATATAACAATCTTCTATGGCCTTTTTATCTTAAGTTTTCTATATTCTTTTCGTTTTATGATTTTTTGTACTTATATCATGCTCCTTAATACTTTAAGTAGTTACTCTTTCAATTATACTTCACTTGGTTGATTGACCTTCTCCATAAAATCACTAAACAGTAGTATTGCAACTCCTATCTTAAAACTTGAACCAACATCTTGTTTAATTTAGACTTCATAGTATTTGTCCCTCCCGAGTAGAAGTGATACTTTCATATTTTCTATGACGAGATTGATGAGATGAGGATTTGCTCTTTTTGCTGATTAATTTATTTGACAGCCATATCTAAAGATTTCTCATCCATCTGGTATAAGAACGTCTGTTTTTGTTTACAGTTCCATGTTGTGTGACCGCTCAACCACTTCAGGTGTGGGTTGTGTGTTCTATCAGATGTTTGCTATTAGGCTATTAGTGCCTGTGAAGAACCAACTTTTCTCTTCATCCTCTCTTATTCTGTATTATATAGTGCTACAAAGTGATATCAGTTTTGATTTTTTTAGTTATTACTACTCTTTGTTTATTCTGTTTAATGTCTTCGCATCTATTTGTTTTGATTCATGCACCAATAGTATACGTGTGTTTATTTTGTTGCACTCAATGAAGTTCTGTTATGTGCATTACCATCAAAAATCTTATTCAGTTTTCAGGTGCTGCTAACTTATCCTAACAAAAACAATTTGTAAAACAAACCTTTCATACGTTTTTATGCTGTGATAACTATATTTCTGTCTTTTGAGTTTTTTTATTGGCTCTTTTACTATTGAAACATTCACTTACAAGCTATTAATTAATTTTTAGAGTGGCATACTCAAAGATGGCCGAGGAGGTTTGCAATTTGCTTCTAGCTGATAGTGGTGAGGGTTCAACATATGAGATTCAGTTAAGCTGCATTGACACTGTTTTTAGCGCCCCCATCCCTGAGAACCTTAGGTCTTGTTATTTGGAGGATGCTGTATCACTTTTTACAAGTTATCTTTCAGAGGCAGCCTCATAGCCTCTCTCTTCTCTCTTCTCTCTTCTCTCTTCTCTCTTCAAGACACAAATTACCTTGTCTTTCAACAGTGATTGTAGCTTATTTTCGGTTCTAACAACTCAGCACAATTGAGTGGGTTGATGATGACAGCTCGACTATCATGCATCATTTTCTCCCTTGTATTTTTTTTTCTTTTTCTTTTTCTTTCATCAATTTTGTGGTATGTGTTTGTGTAAGTTGAGTTTCTTTAATTTTTGTCTACTGTGCTTTATTCATTAGTCTCTGTCAAAAACATCGATCGAGTTTGTCTGTTAAAGGGTTGTTTCTTTGGATTTGAGGTGGTTCAGTGTTTAAGTAGATCAGAACTTGAATGAACTGATCTATTACGCCCAGATTTTACTGTAGACAGACGCATGGTTAACTGCATGTGCATGTGGGTTTACGCTAGTACAAATTTTTAACTATGTGTCTTAGAATTTTTACTGTGAAACATGTGTTAGCAATTTTATCATTTTGGAATTTAAGACAAATGGGTCTAGTCATGAGGCCTCGTAGTAAGCTGTTCCTCTGTCTTAAAATGATTTTATTTTTATTTTATATTTTTTAAAGGCAAATGGGTGTATAGTCCTGAGGCCTCTAGTAAACAGTTTTATAGTTTAAGTTGCTGATTTTTTTGGAAAAAATTCATAGTCAATATGAATTAATTAAATTAGTATAATTATTATTGAGTAAATAAAAAATATTGCTAATTGTTTCATTTAAAATTAAAAAATATTAATATTTGAAATTTTAAAATGTCACTCACAAGCGTAGCACTAATTTAAAAATTTGTGAGCAAGAGCACATCAAATTTACATACTCAGAATATTTTTTTAAGAATGGTTATATATTGTATGGAAATGATATTTTTCTGTCTAGGTGGAAAAAAGAGAGCAAAAAAAGAGTAACATTTGGCAAGAGCGTATTGGATAAAGGTGTAATGGAGAGTGCGAAATTTATAGGGTAATCTTAATTGAGTTATCCAAAAAATAGGGAATTCATCCGTGACAACTGGTTGGCTTAAATATTGTGTACAATGAAGACTGTGATTAATTATAAAAAAGGCTCTGTCGCGACAGTCAATTAATTTCAAAATTCATGCTAAATTACCTTGTTGCCCCTGTTTTATATACTTGGAAGTGCGAATTTGTTACTTCTGCCGCATGAGCCTGTTGCTAAGAGTGTAAACGAGTCGAACCGGAGCGAACAAAGAGTTACTTAAATTCGACTTGAAATGATAAATTCATACTCGAATTCGAATTATATTATAATTTGAAAATTCTTACTCAAATTCGACTCAATTCGAATATTTATTACTCGAATTCGATTCGACTCGACTCGAATATTTATTCAAACTACTCGCGAGCTTCAAATACAAGCTCGAAATCGAATCTCCACATAATAACTAGTTTTATAATAAATATAATTATAAATTGAATTTGTTATTTTACTTAAAAATGAGAAAATATATTTATTATTACACTTTACAAATATAAAATCATAATTAAAATTAAAAATAAAACAAAATAATAACTAATTATCCTAATTTGATTTAAATTTGTATATATTATAAGAGAATGTATCGAACATCTAATTAATCAAATATGTATTAACCGAGTATGTATCGAATCACAATAAAAAAATTCGAGTAGTTTGAATCTTAAACGAGTCGAGTATAAACTTGCTCAGATTCTACTCATATTTTTATTCGAACTATTTTTAATGCTCAGATTTGGATCATATTATTAACTAATCAAAGTCTCGGCCAGATTTTTTTTAGTCGAAATCGAATCTGAATGTTATTGCTTACGTTCTTTACCACACTTATGCGAGGCCCCACCACTGTGACCAATCAGCTTTTTTAAATGTGTGTGCTTTAATTCCATGTGTGTGAAAAATTTCAACAATTAACTAAAAAAACGAACCAAAGACGAAGCGGATTATAGTTATAATTTTTTGAGATACAACGATAACGGGCTATAGTGATGAATAAAAAAATCGTTACTATAATCGATTCTTTTTTAGTCCACTTCCCGTGATTCATGGTCTACATTATCAACTTAATGTTAATCTTATATATATATTTTATAATTTAATACTGGAAACGAGAGATTTCTGTAATGAAAATTAAAGTGCTTACGAAATTCTATTAGCCGTTCAATATATAAACGATCACGATAATAATGTTAGGTTGATAACGTTGACTATTGATATAATTGGTAGAGTAGAGACGGACGGACGGAGCCCTGTTTTGGTTGTATTTGAAACAAAACAAATCAAATCAAACAGGGGTAGAAGAAGTGTATGTAAGTAAAACTCACGAGTCAGTCGGTTGGTACCGTACGCTGTAGGCATCCAAATTCCTGTCAGAATCAGAAACCGTCTCTCTCTCTCTCTCAAACTCGGCGGCTCTGCACTTAAAAGGCTTTCGAGCAACGAACTAAATTTCGTTCGCTCGGACGCCAAAATAAATTCATAATTAGATTATTTATCTGTCTTCAAAAATTTTCTTTTAGATTTTTTCAAGATGCCTCGCGCTTCATCCAGGAAAGGAACAACAAATACTTCTTCTACGTCCAACAATTCCTCAGCTGGCGATCTATTTCGATCTGGTACTTGATTGATTTCGATTTTGTTTATGCTTAAACTTGATCTCTCTGTAATTATTGTCAAACTCAGCTGTTTCTTTTGGTTTTACTTTTAAATTTTTATTCAATACTTGATGATTTCGTTGTTGGTGATTCATAAGTATGAAATTCGAATTGCAAGTTGGGATTCTCTTTTTGAAAAGCAAAAATACCTCTAAAGTTGAACCCTTTAACTATTTGCTGACGGAAGAAAATATCACACAAATATTTTTTGAAACAAGTTTCTATTACCATCTAGCTATTCTCTAGTTACTAATAAAAAACAGATAATGTGCTGTTTATTCTAATCCCTAGATTTCCTCTGATGAGTGACGCCATATGAAAATTTCTAGTTCTCTACTATTACGAATTCAACAACGGCTAGTGTTCAATTTCCTTTTGTTTTATCAAAACTTTGGTTTGATATCTACTCCATCCACATCATTTTTTTAAGTTATTCTTTTGTAATTACTTTTTTAATTTCTTATTATTTTCGGTTTCATATATACCTATATTATAACATTATATGCGTTGGAAAACATTGTCATATATGGGTATATTCTACCAGAAAATTATGTCAAATGTCTATTCTGATGAACCTTATATGTCACCAGATTATCTGACGTATCCAGTGTATTGTAAATCAGATATATGGGTTGGGCATGTACACCAATTTATGTTTCTCCAGTGTAATCAAGACCTTGTGTGTTTCAATTGCTTTGGTCTACTTTCTTTGTAAGCCATATGTTAACTTTTCCTGAGTACTCGTTCGTCTCTCTACTCATTATTATGGGCAACTTTCATTTTTCAGCTACCGGGAAAGCTGCTAGCAAAGAATTGGAGCGAATTGATCAACTATTCTATTCTTATGCAAATAATTCATCAGCTGTGATTGAGTAAGTGTCCATGTTATGTATGGAACATAACTTACTAAATTCTATTTGCAAATTAGAAAGCATGGTTGCAAGCTTCAAAATCAAATGCATGTATGTTTTTGGTAGTCTTCTTCTTGTCCCCCAAAATGAAGTACCTTTATCGTCATTGCATATGCATCCTCTCTTTTTTTTGCCCTTCCCCTTTTCATAGGACTAGCCTTCTAGTTCAAGTATTTTTGCCCTTCCCCTTTTCATATGACTTGCCTTCTAGTTCTAGTCTGGATGGCTAAAGGGGTAATAATGGTGGAAAAGGTTCTAAGCTGATTCTGGTTCAGGTAGAGTTTGGCAATTAATATCACCCATCCTTGCTGATTATGCTGGCACATAAATTCACATCGTAACAATAAGATTTTGTGCTTGTGCCACATGAAAAGGGATTATTGATACTATTATTGGTTATTGAGAGTTATTCCTAGTGATTACTATCAATTTTCACTATTATGCTGTTGAGAGTCCTATGAAATGTGGAGTGGAGTTTCATCCTAATTGCAATTTTCATTGTTCTCCAAATTTCTAAATTCACGCTTTTAGAATCTTGTCGTACATCACTTATGCTTTCAAAAATGGAAACGGTAATTATTTGATTATCAAGTCTGTTGCATGAATAATTCCCTCGAAGTCATAGTTCAAAGTATCGGCCGATACGCTGAAATATCGGCGTATCGGTTGATGTGGAACCAGGTACCGTAATTGCAAAATTAGAAATTATTCATGTAAACGACAATTTTTGGCAAACTTTTGGCAACTCAGCGTAACGTAGTGGTTTCGAACCAAATAAAGGAGACATCACGACGTAAAGGAGACATCACAACATAGCGGTTTCGGACGAAATCACGGCGTATCTATATAACACCTAATTAAGTATAACTTTAAAAAATAAATCAAAAAAATATACTTAATATATAATTAGTTGAGCTAAATTGTACTTCAATTATCATTAAATTGTACTTATATAGTATCTAGTTAAGTACAACGTGCACTTAAAATATACTTGGTGCATGTTCGGTTATATAAATTACATTCCGTTTCTAGCGTTTAGATAGCAAACGCTGCTAAGATCTTGTTCGGCATCGCAAACGCTGGACACTCAAACACTGAACCCAACGCTAGCTTTTGCATTTTTCCTCTAAAACGCAACGCAAAGAAAGTGGTGAGTTGCGTTTGAGCATGCAAACACAGCTTGGTTGGACATTTTACCTTCCTATTTTGCCCTCAATTGGACCCCTGTTCTGTCATCCCTCCCACTATACGCAACAACCATGAATCCGAAGCTTACTTGTTATCAATAAAAAATCACTCTCCAATCTTAAGTTTTCTTTCCAAAGTTAATGTTCAATTATTCTTCTACAAAATAATTCCCCTTTAGCTTTTAGGGTCGAATGGATGCTAATTTGTGTATTTAACATTGAAAAGGAGAAGTAGATTAAAGAAAAGAGATAAACATATATGGAAAAAGGAAAACAAAGGTTGATGAACAGGGTATATTTGATTTGTTTGGTTGGTTGGTAATTGGGTAGGTACAATAGAGATGATAAGGATGAGGTGTGGTGGAGAATTTTTTTTTACCGGATATTGTTATTATTATTATACTATTATTATTAGGAGCATTATTTAATTAAATTGTTATTATTTTTATTTATTTAATAGAAATTTAATAATTATTATTAATCTGATAGAATTATAATTATTGCTATTTGTTTTTATTAAACATACTGGTATTATAATTCTTAGTATGATTATTATATGCTAGAATTATAAACGATAAATAATATTACATATTAAGTCATCATTTTTGGTCATTTTGCACTGTTTCAACTCCAACCGTCGTAATTTTAGCTGAAAAAGAATTTTACACTTTATGCTGCATAAGCTTATGGTAAACGAACAAGAGTCTAACTTTTCAAATGTTGCTTAAGCTGCAAACGTCGTTGCATAAGCTATCACTGCTATGTAAACGAACAAACCCTTAATTAAGTTAAGTTGTACTTAAATATTTAAAACATGTTTGCTCAACCATTTGAGCTAAAACAACATCAATATCAATTTTATTCAAACGTAAAATTGATTAAACATATATGCGAGATATCTATTTTATCATTTGGACAATTTTATGTGCACCACATAGTGTTTTTTGTGTACTTAATTGATTCATCTTGTTATTCTTATTATTTACTAATTCGTTCTAAAATTAGAGATACATTTTTTTTTTTTTTGAGTCAATTGAAATCCTAAAACTCAAAATTGATATGAAGTTATTTAGTTTTAATACAAACAAATATAACAGTTGTTAAGTAACTGTAAAGTACTACTAATTATCATCTTTGTTGTTTTCAAAACTTGAACGAAATTATATCAATTTTGAATTTTCGGATTTCACGAATTGACTTTAAAAAGACAAAATGTATCTTTTAATTTTAGAACGGAGGTAGTAGAATTTTGTCATAATTTTTTTACTTTTTTTTAAACTCCTAACTAGTTAACATTGCGTATCGCCCGAAACGGATATTGAAACGATACCGAGTAAAAAAATGATCTTTTGAAACATAGGCCGCTACTGCGACTTTGGACCATGCTCGAAGTAGACTAACAAGGTCTCAGCGTGGTGCATCATTGCAAAAACATAGTGGGTACCTTTATTTCACTTCCCTTTGAGATGTAACTAAAGGATACTCCTTTCCAACATAGTTAATGAGTCAAAGTGGGTACCTTTAAGCTTATTATCTATCCCTGCATGGCGACACTTTTATTTCATATTATTGTAGCCTTATTGTTCTTAGTTTCTTATTTCATAAATTTTAGCTGTAGTAACATACTTGGTACACTTGAAAATAAGATTGGGATGTTATGTCTTTTGACTGATTCCACCTAGAAGGATTTTCAGAATACTGATTTTGATATTTAATTCATCTTTTCCCTTGGTTTATAAGCTTACAAGGTACCACCTTAGTCAGTGCATGGTATACATGAATTTGATAGTACAGTGATAGGAATTTTTTCCTGTATATTTCTTATCTTCCTTCTATATTTCTAAATTTGTAATATTTTCTTGAACAGCCCTGAAGGGATTGAGACTTTTTGTTCGGATTTAGAAGTGGATCATACAGATGTCAGGGTGTTGATGCTTGCTTGGTAAAAGTCCTTTGTAGTGTTTGACAGACTTAATATTTAATGTATGGTTTTTAATTCGATACTGATTGATAATAAATCTCAGGAAAATGCAAGCTGAAAAGCAAGGCTACTTTACCCAGGTAAGCTTAATGGTTATTTCCCTAATCTCAGTCACTTATCCAAAGTAATAAGATAAACCTAATCTTTAAATATAGGATTCATAGTTTATACTGGTGCCTTTAACCTCTGGTTATGTTTTCTCTCTCTCAAGCTCATTCGTTTTAGATGAATTTAGCTCTTAGGCTTTTTCATTTAGATGACCTTAGCAATCTTATTCTAATAGGAGGAGTGGCGAAGAGGACTCAAAGCACTGCATGCTGACACAGTAGTCAAATTAAAGAAGGCACTTCCAGAGCTCGAGAAAGAGGTATCATATTCTTATTTGTTTAATTTTTTTGCTAACCCCTATTGGGGTTGTGATAACCTTTATCACATGTATTAGATGCTTTTTGGTGATGGAAAACGGGATGTAGAAATGCAATTTTTTCTTCACCTTATTTTTCCCCCTTTGGTTTTTCAAATTTTTCCTTCATAGGTCAGAAGGCCATCAAGTTTTCTGGATTTCTATACTTTTGCATTTCGATATTGCCTAACAGGTACGATGAATCTTTTGCAATTTGTTGTATAATGTTGGAAAACCTTGAACTTATTCGTTAATGTTCTGATTACCAGCTTTTATTATTTGTTGTTGTAGAGGAGAAGCAAAAAAGCATAGACATAGAGAGCATCTGTGAATTGCTGGATCTTGTTCTAGGGTCAGAGTTTCGAGCCCAAGTTGACTCATTTGTTCAGTACCTTAGGGTGAGCCTCAAGTATCCTTGTGTTTTTTTTTTGTGATACAGTTTGTCCTTAATTATAGAAATGAATGTGGGGTTTCCTGCTAGCAATAGATTTTCCCTGTGTTTAGCTTACAACCAACAGCCAAAATATAAATTACAGCCCTGCTTTATTTTTGTCATATATATATTATAAGGCTTGGGTGCATGAGGTATTGGGATCCATTCTTGCCAAAGGCAAGAATGTTAAATTTCAGTGAATATAGCTAAAAAAAATTTAAAAAATTCTCATATTTGTGCACAGGCAGTAAATGTTTTAAACTGTTATCATTGTGTAGTTTTGGGGAAAGAATGAATGTACTGATAATCTGTCTGACCATCGATATATATATATATATATATATATATATATATATATATATATATATATATATATATAGGAATTCATCGTAGTAAGCGTTTGCTAAAAATCGCATGCAACAAGCGAGTTAATGATCGTTGATCACGGACAATGGAAATTTGAGATTAAATTTTATAAAAAGCCACCTTTTCTGAAATTGGTGTGGCAATGATCAATTAATTCCAAAATGCGTGCTAAATTACCTTGCTGCCCCTGCTTTATACACGTGGAAATTGATAATCTTTCACCCCTGCCGCATGAGCTTGTTGCGGCAGGCTTGCTTCACCATTTCTTAGCACCATTAGTTATTCACAAATGATACTATTTGCATAATATTATTATTATTATTATTAATAACAGGTCTAATAATAATAATAAAAATATTAATATTAAACATAATGGTGAAAAAATATTAATATTAAACATAATAATAAAAACATAATATTAAACATATTAATATTACAATTATTATTGTAAACATATTAATATTACATAATATTAAACATATTAATATTACAATTATTATATATAAAAATATTATTATTATTATTAGACACATTAATAATATGTTATTATTATTTTTATTAATGTGTCTAATAATAATAATAAAATATTAAACATATTATTAACAGGTCTAATAATAATAATAATATTAATAATAATAATATTTTTACAATAATAATTGTAATATTAATATGTTTAATATTATGTAATATTAATATGTTTACAATAATAATTGTAATATTAATATGTTTAATATTATGTTTTTATTATTATGTTTAATATTAATAATTTTTCACCATTATGTTTAATATTAATATTTTTTTTATTATTATTAGACCTGTTATTAATAATAATAATAATATTATGCAAATAGTATCATTTCTGAATAACTAATGGTGCTAAGAAATGGTGAAGCAAGCCTGCCGCAACAAGCTCATGCGGCAGGGGTAAAAGATTATCAATTTTCACGTATAAAGCAAAAAGAAGGTAATTTAGCACGATTTTGAATTGATTGATCGCCACATGTACAGTAGCGGCAAGGCTTTTATAAAATTTAATCTCAGCCTTCCATTGTCCAGATCAACGATCATTGACTCGTTTGCTGCACAGTACTTTTAGCAAACGTTTGCCACGGATGAATTCTCATATATATATATATATATATATATATATATTACTAATAGTAATTAATAAAATTACACAAGTTACACCTACAATCATGTATATTACAACACCCGCTCAAGTTGGTACATTAATATCACACGACCAACTTGGATAAAAGATGATCAAATACTTTGCCAGTAATTGCCCTTGTGATAGTTTTGGTGATGGGGCGACATCTTTAGGACCCATTGGTTCTGATACCATGTAGTTTTGGGGAAGAATGTATGTATTCGATATTCTGTCTGATCATCAATCTATATATTTATCACAATTAATAAAATTATAGAATTAACCCAACAATCACGGAACAACAGATTGTTTAGCAAAAGTATGGCATGTTGTCCTGCATTCAACATAATTAAGATGTTACCTGTTAGGCAAAAGGTGTTAATCTAGTATACATACTGTGTTGATATTGATTACATATCCTGGCCTTTTTCCTCCTCCCCTATCACCCAATATACATATTTTGTTTGATATTGGTTGCAAATCCCAGCCTTCCCTACGTATTAATTATAATAGGACAAACACAAGAATTTAAATAATAATAATTCTTACTCAAGTGTTTCTGTTCTCGATGCAGACACAGCTTGATTACAAGGTTATAAACATGGATCAGTGGACGGGGTTCTATCGATTTTGCAATGAGGTAACCTGACTCTTTTTTACGGCATTTTTCTTTATATATGTGGGTTTCCTATTCTGTTTGTTTGATATAATGATCAAGTGACATTGCAACTGTTAATTCTGTATACCTTTGAACTTTCAGTTATTTTGTAGTAGTGGTTTCAAATGAAAAATTAACCTTATTTCGAGCTGAGGATTATTGTACATCTTTGGCTAACTTTTCTGATCTTGTGGTTAATCATCAAGCACATTTGAATGATACTGTTGTGATTGCGTTTTTTACAGATAAATTTCCCGGATCTTAGTAATTATAACGAAGAGCTTGCTTGGCCATTGGTTCTGGACAATTTTGTTGACTGGGTTAGAGCAAAGCAGAGCTAAGTTGTTCTGCTAATTTGGTTCTCAGCTTCAATGATAGTCAATAGTAAATTAGGAACAGCACTCCCCTCCCCTTCCCCTCCCCTGAAGACAAAGAAAGTTGTGCTCAGATGCTTCACTAATTTCATATGGCTGATCTTATTGCAGGATTTTGTCATACAACACTCGGAATTTACTTGGCATTCGTTTTTGCTTTGCTCTTGAACCTTTTCTTTTCTATTATGGTGATTGGGGAAGGCTATGCTTGTAACTGCATTTGTTAATAAAGGAAAAAGAAAAAGGAATCCCTTCACCCGTTTAAGTTATTTCTCTAATAGAAAAACAATTTCAATTTTTAATCATTTACTTTTTCATTTAATAACCTACCTGCTTCTGTAATCAATGATATATATATATATATATATATATATATATATATATATATATATATATATATATTCCTGCTCCAAGGAATCCATAATCTGATCAAGTAAAAGTGAGTGATGTTATTCTAGATTGATTTGATTGTGCGCAGTCTACGAAAGTCTTGTCTGTAAGGTAGTAATGACAATAGTCTCCGTGTACATGACGTTAGTTAATGGGTTTCCGTTCTCCTTCATCAACTCGTGAGCTCCAAATACATAATACTCAATTCCATGAACTGAACTAACCACGATCAACAATCAAAAACAATCCCACCCTAATCTGACCTGAATTGAAATTAGAGTTGAAGGAGAAAATGGAGATTGAGTGATCAATTTATGTACGTACGTACCTTGAACACCAGAATGATAGGTAGGGATAACCATTAATTTATTCCCATTCATGGAGGTAAGGTAAGATGATGATAAACAACATTGAACCTACGATAATATTAATTGAATTGGTTTTCAAGTCCGATAAGAAACCTTTGTTTCTTACATCAATATGTTTTGAATTACATCACTAGTTACTAGCTTCTAACTCCCAATTCTTAGTTTTTGATGAAAGCCCATGAACAAGCCCATGATGCCACGATGGATACTAAATAAATACTCCTAACTATCGAGTGGAATGAAATAAAAAGTCCTTTTCACATTCTAAAAGAAACAACTCATATGAGCTCATTTCATTTGTAATGGTGAATTTATAAATTAATAGATAAGGAACTCAATTCTCATATTTACATCTACGTTCAGATTTTATTTATAAAATTTATCGAGTTTGAAATAAAGTTTTGTTTGAAACTCGTTTAGGTACGAATCAAGCTCGAGCAGTTTGGATCTAAGTATCAACACAAAATTATAATTTAAAAATGTTCGAGTAGTTTATCCAACTTTAAAATTTACTTTTATTAGAATCTTTATTCATTTTACAACCTTATCAAAGAGGTCTGTGTGTTCTCTAAGTATTCAAATTAAATTATTCATCTTCGTATTTTAAATTTAGCTGACTTTATCGATTGAGTGTAGGATTTGGAAAGAAAGAAGGGTGAGTTTGAGGAATAAATGAAGTAATCTTTTGCTTTTTAACAAAAACGAGTTTCACTTTGAGCAAAAAATAGATAAAATCAAATTACTGAACCGAATCAAATTTTTTAACCGAATTATTTCAAATTTTTTACGATTTCAATTATATCTTAATTATTATTCAGTATTCAGTTACAATTTCGATTTTAATTTTATAATATTATTATTATCTCACTCGTCGAGTCCATCTGATTTCAAATTTGAGTCTTTGACATTTCACATCCCATTTTCATTTTGCCCTAGCTTAGCCCGCTCCACTCTTGCTCCACGTTTCAGATCTGAGATCCTCTTGCTTCGACTTCAGTTGCTTCGCTTGCCTCTTGAGTCTCGACAGTCGACAGTCGACTACTCCCTCTCCAGCGTCCAGCCTCCGCCTCTCTCCGCCTCTGGAGAGTCTCCAGCCCAGTGCCCTCTGCGGCTCTGCCCTCTCCCCCTTCGACTCTCTTACACCTCTTGACTCTCTTACGACTGATCAAAGAAATTGGTGGTATGTTTGTTTTGTACTTTTGTTAGTTGTTCCATACTTGCATCTGATTTTGATTTGAACCCTTTTACGGGTTATTCGATCTGATTTTGTTAGTTAGGACTTAAGGTTATGATTTCTAAAGTGGGTAATCATTTGATTCTTTCAAAGTTAATCATAAATTTTTATTTCGTACCTACAGTAGCTAGCAGTGGTATCATGGTATGTTTCTTATTTTGGTTTCATCTGATTTTTTTTTTTTTGGGATCTTTATTATATAATTCCATGGATTGGGATAATGTGAGTCGTGAGATAAGTGTTAATATGAGTATGACTGGACTGCTTTCTTTATATAGAGCTTGTTACCCTTTTATATGAAGTTATGAACACATATTTATGTTCTGGTATTGTTTAAATTCAAACTTGGATCCCTTTTGGCCTTTTCTGTGATGATAGTCTTTCTCATGGTGTCGTATGATGCTAGACTAGTGTATACTTTTACTACATAAGTTTGGTCTAAGTTCTACATTATTCTTGTATGTTGTATCAACATAAGAATAATATGCAAGTTAAGAACATGTAATGAGTTGGAGTGTTGGACAGTGGAAAAGGTACATGTAGTGAGTTAGACAGTGGAACTAGCAGTAGAATTTGGCCGGTTCATCAATTTTCAATTATCTTTATGGTTTATAAGAAGTTAAGAACTTAAAACAGTTGATTGGACCTCTCCACCTTATGCTTCTTTTTGGCTTTTCAACCAATTCAATTCAATTTTCTGTTTGATGGTGTGATTATACATACATTTGGATGAGACAAGTCTATTTTGGTTTCATCTGATTTTGTTTTTTTTTGTTTGACATTTGTAGATGATGTTGAGTAGAGTAGGCAGAAAATTGGGCAAAATTCAAAAAGATAATTGCTTATTAATTCTTTAGCATTAATTTTCTAGGTATGGTGGGAAAGGTCATTAAGGAAAAAGCATCCTCATTCTTATTTTATGTGGTTAATTTTAGAGTGTTGCAAAGTTAATTCGAGTCCATCCAACCGTTTCCTGTGTAGAAGATTTGTTAGGTAAGCTGTGACAACCTCAAAATGGGGATTATTTTCCTTCCCGATCTTGTGCGTTAACGATTATCTTGTTCTTGTTATCAATAATATAATTAATAAATTTGCGAATAATTTAAATTTTTTCTGTTCTTTCTTTCCCTAAATCGCAACCTTTACGATTCTCTTTTATTTCAAAATCATATTTATTTTTATGATTTAGTTTATACTTTATCAAGAGTGATATGAGTATAATATAACTCATTTCTTAACTCATATCCTTTCTTATACAATACCATTTCTACAAGACATTACTATTTAAGATAATTACAAGACTGCATCTTAATCTTAACACAAACATCCTTATAGTCGAGTAACTCAATGGTTACACAATTCTCCTTTACACACAAAAAATGTCATCACAATGTAATATAGTTCCTACTTAAAGGAAATAGCTTTCCTGTGCACATGCTTCTATTCTTTATCATTCGGATTGCAAGATACCGCATTACTTATCATACCTGCAAAAATAATTTTTGCAAGACTTAGCTTGATAACCCAACAAATCTAACAGTTTTCATGCTTCATATAACACGTAGTTTCATGCTCAATATATATTTCATAATCCTTTATACCATTCATGTATCATCATATTAAACAATATATGCTCATATCATATACTCCATCCGTCCCATGATAAAAGTCCTTATTACTATTTTGAGTAGTCCCATGTTAAATGTCTATTTTCCTTTAATAACCAAACTTTTACACATATTTTCCTATTATACCCGTAACATTAAATATCTCATACTTTTCTTATTCTAATTCTCTCTCCATATTTAATGACATTATTATGGGCAATTTTGTCATTTTATTCATCTTCTTAATATGCGTGAAAAGTCCACCAGGACTTTTATCCTGGGACGGAGGGAGTATCACATATATATTGAGTTCCATAACTCAATCAGCTTAGTCATATATTGACTTTCACAATTTATAGCATGTAACATGTAATTCAATATATTCATAAAGATCTCATGCAAAAACCAATTCATAAAATCACAAAGAAACTGGAAGACTTGCCTTCGTGATGCACATCTATCGATTCTAAGCGGTTACAAGAACTCGAAGTGATATGATTCCGTAAAGTACCTACCTATGGTTATTACATAACTCAACGAAACATATTCTTTTAACTTTGATTTAAACCCAAACAATAAATTCAATATATATAATTTGTTCATATTACACCGCATAAAACGTATTATATTTCTTAATGTAAATGCACCGTAAGAATCTCAATTCAAACTTGTATTTTCAAGCTTAAATAACTTATTTTCATTTAAATAAATTTATTAGATTTATTAATAATATTATAAGTTAATTAATTTATAATATTTTAGTTTTATAAATTTTAATTCAAACTATTTTTCTCGCATCAAGACTCGTGACAAAAATAGACTTGAAACGCCGAGGAATAACGCAACACGTCAGTAGCTGCTACTGCAGCTTGCTGTGTGCTTCTGCTGCAACTTGCTGCACTCTGCTACTGCAGCCAATCATCACTACGTTGGTACCAAAATTTAATATGCTAAACATCGTACTACAAACTATTTTGTAAAAGTATTAGTCAATCAAAAAGAGCATTATCAACTGCATTTACATGGGCATAAAAGTACTCAGACACAACAGTTTCCAATCGAGCACAATCTTGATGCAATTCTCCTAAATTTGTTCTAAACCCACTTTAATTCATCCAATCAATTTAGTTTACATCATATTACATGTACAAAAGACACCTTGTCCTCAATACAGCAATGTTACGAAATCAATCCCTAATACCACAACTTGGGCGATCACGCTGAGTGTGTTCAGATATTCTCATTCATTCTCACTATCTCTGTTTATATGCATACGCCCAAATGTTGTCAACAAACTTACTTTAAGACAAAACTGTGTAAATGAATTGAGTTTAAACTTTAGGAGTTGATTTTTAATCCCTGAAAACAGAGGTGTACCAATAAAAACATACTAGTACCTATACACATCCAATACTCCACTTGTCAAATTTTCAAACAGAAATCACAATCTGTCTTGGTATTATTATTCATATACTGCAGTATAATATACTTAATTGGGCCAAGTAATCGGTGAAATAGAATAAAGAATTTCCAGGAACATAAAAGTGCAATAAACAGCAGTAATAGGCAAGAACAATTGTGAGCTAGACAAATGGAGGTAACCACTTCAGTGTATATATACTAACATATACAGTCTATTAACAAGGTGAATAAATGAATGCTCAATTGCTTGCATGGAATAGTCAAATTGTACCCCCACTAAGAAGTTCCAAATCATCCGTTAATGATAGTTTTTTTTAGATAAATCTTTCCATGATAATAAAAACAGGGAGCACCATTCCAAGAGTGTGAGAATAAGTTTTCTCCCCCTTAGTCTTTTATTACATTGTAATGTGTTGCACACTAACACTTGCTATATTTACTTGCTTAAAATATGCACTAGTATTGAGGAGAACATTATTCTGGCTTCACAATAAGTCAAATGACAAAAAAATCATGTGTGTAAGTTGTAACAAACTGAATATGGTTTGGGCCTTGTATTAACATTATACCTATTTTCTAGCAGCAACACAGAAGTCCCAAGCTAGTAAAAGACTTCAAAGAACTTCACATATATAGGCGGTACAAATATATAATAATTGCATAGATACGTGATATTGTTCCCTTAACGTCCGTTTGCAATATAAAACTCGCACTGATATTGAGAAGAACTTTGACATTAAGCTTTTGATGAAATAATGAACAAGTAATTTAACCAAAATAGCTTCTTTGAGATATTTTTACAAACACATAATATGTATGGTTTTAAAGCTTAATGTTTCTTGTGTATTTGAACATATTAACACATAATCTCCAACTAATTCTCATTATATCTTCGGAATCCTCTATGATTCCCCACATACACAACCTCTCACAACCAATTCATAACAATCACAACCATTATTTACTTCAAGTTCATAAATTTGATAAGTAACATATATAACTTACCTTACTCGTTTGACACTTTGTTAAATTCTTGCTTCCATGGTAGATTTGAACCCTTTCTTGGATGGAATTTTACTTAGATTCTCCTCCTTTGATAATCTCTTGCTCCAATTCTTCTTCAATTCAAGTTTTTTTACGGAAGAGAGAAACAGGGGATGAACTATGATGAGCAGGTTTTATTCTTATAAATCCGGTATTATTAAACTTAATTATTGTTATTTCTGAGTGTTTTTAGAATCTTTTTATTTGTTTTTATGTTTATTTATTTCAGGTTGGAGTTGAATGGACATTGGTTATTTGAGAGAAGAAAAAAATTAAAAATTATTAAAATTAGAGCTGGGTGACATTTTTATAAATACCTAGGCACTTGGATTTATACTAGATTAAATATGTAAGACCTCAACTTTTATGAATAAAGATTAATTTTTTCTAAATATCATTTTTGAATATTATGGTGTGGATTTGATATAATGTTATAGTTGTGGGTAATATTTATAAATTTTGCAAAGTAAGCAAGTTGTTATAAAATATTCGTTTGGCTCAGTAGAAATAAAATACCCTAATGGAATATTTAAATACTATAATTAGGTATTGATCAATATAGTTATTTTAGTTCATTATTTGTCCCACTGTGAGATTAATAGTCATTACTACACATGTCTAATTTATAATAATGTGTAGTAGTATAACAAGTTATATCTTTATCTAGGCACTTGGGGTTGCTCCTAGATATATTAACTTATGGTAGCAGATCAACTATTATTTCTAAATTAATCATATTCTATCATTACGCGTTTTTCGGAATTTTAAACTTAATTCCCGAGCAGAAACGGATGAATAGTGTTTTTACAGAAATTTCTCGAAATTTTTTTATTTTTGTCTTGAAAATTCAAAATAATTAATTCTAGCACATAGCCAGGATATTAACCACATCCGCACATTCTAGATCATAGAACGACCTTCACATAACTTACTCACATAAATAATCAATTAAATTCATTTAATTCACATAATCAAATAAAAATTTAATTCTCATATAAATCAGATTTTCTCGGGCGTTACATAATCCTTGTTGGTTTTATATTAATCATATTCCATATCTTATAATGTTCATTTCATTTTGATTAAAACACTTTTTACGTTCATTAACACTTGTCACGGCGTTTCTACGTTCATTCGTTGCATGCCCGATTCGTCTCTCTTGCGTACGCTTAGTATGCTTATAAAACTTATCTAATACATCATTTATTATTGTTAAGCATCATTATACTTCATAATATTAATGATTTATAACTTAGAACATCTTTTATCGTCAGAAGCACTACATTTGCATACGTGCATGCCTGACGCCCTCCGATTGCCTCCGAATACACATCAGTACCAAAGATGGAAATTTGTACCCCTGGATAATCAATTGTAAAAGGTATAAGTGGATATAGAATACTATACATGAGTTGTGAGATGATTTAATAATTACTTACATTTATACTACCATCAATGTCGTAACGGATAACCTTAGCTACCAACGGACTTGATAATAATCCATACTAATTGTAACATGTATAACTAATTGAACACACACAGCTTTAATTAGGAGCTGATTATAGCCGGTTACGGGCACATAACTATATCATTTTGCATAGGGTGAGATTAATAGTCTTAATTACGCTTCTGAGCTTAGGTAACGATAGTATAAACATCTATTTAATAACCCTCAGATATTTTACAAGAACCAGCAGGTTTATTCCACTTAGTATATATCTTTGCCTGGATACTAGTTCTGCTATAATAGGATGAAACTATCAGTATCCCTAATGATCTTGCTGATAACTATCTTCTAGCAACTTAGGTTATCTATGGCTACTTAGAATACTATAGCATTACAGCGGATATTATTATGTCCTAGGATACCATATTATCAACGGTTAACCAGAGCGTATTCTTTCTTCAGGTTACATTGTTTACGATAGTCAGACCGTAGTTACATGGGTAGCAACTGTCATAGTATATCTTAAGTTATCCAGTTAAATATTTAACGAAGATGATACATGTCTGCGTTTACTGTGTAATATCTATAGCCTTCCATCCATGTCTGTGATTATTTACTTTCTAAAATAATATCATCATAGTATAGTATTATCTAGTGACCTTGAGCATGAACAAGAAATAATTCAACGCATAGTATAATTAATTAGTCAAAGGTCTAACAAAAAAAGGAGGAACCAAATTGTCTATCTGGTTATACTATAGACTGCACAGTTACTAAAGTGCGATGATAACTGAAACCAAGTCGATGTCTTCTATTACAGCTCCATCAATTGGGTCCGGGTAGATAAATACCTCAAGCATTTTTTGGATGGCAAGTCACTAGATTTTGCTGAAAGCAGAACAATTTTTTGTTTCCTTCCATTTTACTTCCCTACTTTCCAAAAAAAAAAATTAAAAACAAAAAAAGATAATTAAGAAATAATAACCTTTCAAATATTTACAGATAGTGTGAACTAGCTATAATTCCCTCTAACCCTCAATAAACCAATGTTATACTTTACAGAAAACTAGCAGCAAATTAACATTAGGGCTATCATACTTAATTCCACTTATAATACTACCTTATATACTAAGTTATCATTCTGTTCAAGTCAATCTGGATACTAATCAGATTATATCAATTGTTGGCCTATAGTACTGATATGTACAAAATATGGTTATACAATATAATTATAGTTTGTTATTCTCGACATACTACGATCCTTCCTCGTCTCTCCTGGCAGTCTTCGAATTCCGAGATCTCAAGTATGAGTTGCTACTAATGGGAATAGTTGGATATTCTCAATCCATGAGTATACCACCAATGAATAGACTCATCAAAACTGAATAGTACTCTATCAATGATAACCAAAAACTGGAATCAAAATATGAAATATATCTGAGGGTCATAAGACCACGAACTATGTCCACGGTTACAAGTAATCTTTCAACTTTAACCTAAACAGTTATACTACAGGGACTTCACGTACTTAGGGGATCAGCCCTTTGTACCATGTATTGTGCACAAACATCTAAACGCTTACGCGTAAATAATCCCCTGTAATAGGGTTGTTCATCTCAGTTTTAATATACGAGTCCGCACTAAAGGAAGTTTGGTTTGGATAAGTTTTAAGGTAATTTAGAGTTCAACGAACATCAACTAAGGATTAGTTGAATAAATATAGTTTAATATCACTTTAAGTGCTCAATAGCAATATGATATGAAATAGTCATAAATTATAAGTGAATCAACATTATACATAGAAATCATGGTTTAGAAATGAATTAGGAAGCATAAGCATTTGAATATTATAACAAACCTTGCTTGAACAATAATAAGCTAAGGCTATTAATCTTAATCAATAAAAGAAATGAGTTAATGAACATGCATGATTAATAACAAGTTGAGGAATAAAACTTGTTCAACATAAGAATAACAGAATTTAGGAACTTGCGTAATAAGAAACAAAATTAAAGATAGGAACCCTTCTCAAAGTAAGAGTTAGGTTGAAGAGTTTGCATGAACATAATCAAGTTAGAATAGATATATAAGTAGGGTTAGGAACTTGCTCAATGCATCAATAAGGTTTAAACACTTGCACAATCGTAAAAGTAGAGTTAGAAGACTTGTCTCGTGCGTAGGTTAAACAATCACTATATACTCACGTTCACCACAAGTCCTACACATACCATATGTATTGACAATACCCATTAGTTACAATAATATTAGCTTCATGAGTTTCTTTCCCACTTTTAGTATAGCTCACTAACTAAGTTTAAGTTTAAACATCACATCTTTTCATGAACATCACTTTTTAGCTTTATTACAACTACTTAAGTGATCATGTCATTGCACCATATACACATTAACAACTTGATAAAACATCCTATTACATATCCAACATGTTATCATTAGGTTATACTAATACACAAAGGTTTACACTTGCATTCGTGCATTCCGACGCCCTCCGATTGCCTCCAAATGCACTTATAAGAATTGAGGTACTGATGTTGTGGATAAACTATAGATAAGTTATCAGCAACATCAATACTTTAGCCATAGGTAATTTGTACATATAAGTATAAATTATGTGTAGCCATGGTTAGATTGGGCCTATATGTTATGCTATCACATTGTTATATGATTAAGCTATATCCATGTCACAGTTAGGCATCATTGAATTCTTGGACTATAATGTGTAATCAACTTCAACTTTAACAGTCATAAGACTATAAGGACTCCTCGTACTTAGGGGGATCAGCCCTTCGTACAATGTATTGTGCACAAACATTTCAACGCTAAGCGTAAATTATCCCCTAATAATAGGGTTGTTTATCTCAGTATTTAGAGTACAAGTTTAGAATTCCCCTCATTTCAAGGGTAATTTAGAATTCAACGGTCATCAACTAAGGATTAGTTGAATGCAATATTGATAACGTCATGCTATGGAATAATCATAACTGAATCGACATTGTAAATTAAGATTATGCTTTAGGAATAAACTAATTGCATAAACATCGAATAATCATAACGTACCTTGCTTGAACAATATTAAGCCAATGTTATTTAGAATTGAGTACTAGCATGCATAACAAATAGTAATTTAAACGATGAAATTTGTTCAATATTAGTATATCAAAATATATAAACTTGCATGCTAGATAACAAGTTAACGACAAGAATAACTTGTTCATTATCAGAATAAGATTTAGAAATTATAAACAAACTAGATACAATCGTAAGAATAAACTTGCACAATGTAATACATGAACTAGCTCAACGAAAGTGTAGTTAGAAAACTTGCTCAATTGTAAAAGTAGGATTAGAGAATTTGCTCAATGTAAAGGATAAGTTTAGAAACTTGCTCAACGTAAATGTACTACAACAATACTTATGGTAGCAACTGATCTAGGCCTATAGTGATTGGTGTGCTCGTAGTGTGAACAACCATCCGATTAGTTAATGCCATGTCATACTAGCTCGGTATAGACTAGAGTGTTAGCTTCCAAACACTCATAAAACCCAGCATTCTTTACAAGCTCAAGTATGTCCTTGAACTGTTTGAAACTTTGGTTGGATATCATGAATTGAGCATACTAAGATAATAAAGTTTAATGAACTTATATACTGGGAGACATGGGAGAGTATTCGTAAAAATGACTATTCGCAGTACATTATAAAGTTCAAGTAGAATGACATGTTGCCAATAACTGCTCAATAATATTTCTATACATTGTGTGGATTTAACTTCACGAAATGTCATTAACAATCTATGATCATTGCTTACCAACATAAGTTAATGGTATTGTAGGTTCACATTATGATATTATCTCGTTTGGCTATCAAGGTCTAGTATGGTATTAACAACATCGCTCGATGTAACGAATTAGGTTACAAGAGCTTATTCAATTGTACATAAGGATAGAATCAATAGTCTTGCTCAATAAAAATTTAGGAACTTGCATTCATTAATAAAAAAATGAAGTTAGAAAGCTTGCTCAATAAAAGTTTAGGATAAGAAACTTGTTCAATTGTAAAGAGGTAAGGTTTAAAAACTTGCATTCATTAATAAAAGAATGAAGCTTGTATGTAAGCTACACAAGTGTAATAATGTTCGCCAATTACCCTACACATATCATTGGAATCGCAATAACAATTAGTTGTATTAATATTAGCTTTATAGGTCTAACCCATCATTTAGGTCATTGTGGGGGCACATTTCACTATTCTATAAAAGTGGACATTTAACATGGGACTATCCAAAATAGTAATAAGGACTTTTATCCTGGGACGGAGGGAGTATATGCTTGGGTTGAATAGTTTGAGCATTGGCTTCCTAATTGTATTTTTAAGAGATTTTTTAAACCTTCGAATACCCTTTTGTTCTCGTTTTGTTATGGATTGTAAAAAGTTAAGTTGAGGGAACCCTTTCTTTACAGTAAACAAAATACAAAAGTAGTAAAGTACGGGGAAAATAAATCAGTTGGGTCAAGAAAAATTGAAAAAAAAAATAGAAAAAGGGAAGAGTAGAAAAAATGATTTGTCCACAAGTTGAGGTCACTTACTTTGCCACTAGCCTAAAAGCAATAGTCACATACTTAAAGTGTAATGCACAAACCGGTAAACTCTCACTATTACCCCCTACAGTGTATATTCATTTGTTTTTCTGTGTAAAATTTAATCATCGCACAACAATCTACCATCTTTTTATTATATTTTAATTTATTAATTGTACGTACACATTTATTATTAAAAAATTAAATAATCCCGCCGCAATGCGCGGGTTTGTATCTAGTTCATTCCAATTTTAAGATTGTTAAAATAGAGAGAGAGGGAGAATTTAATTACGCCGCACGACAATTACTAGTTTCCAATATTTTTTAATGTTCTTTAAATTCGAACAGTTGAATTTATCATGAAAACCCTAAATATTGACGCATTAGCCTTATGTGGTATACTAGTTGGATACCTTGTAAAGTATAACCTTTTTTTTACTTAAATTTATCTCAGTAACATTAATAAATTACATGAAAAACAACTTTCTTTATGTTAATTTGAAATATAAAACTTTAAAATAAAACAAAACTCAATTTTGGTTGCATCAACTTAAAAGTTTTCTTTTCTTTTTTAATATTTCATTCGCGTTTGTAGAAAAATAAAAAAATAATTTATAAAAATAATTTTTCTAAAAAAAGTTTTTTAATACAAAAATACCACGATCTTAAGTTTAATATTATAATTTTATTATCATCTCTATTAAATTAAACGTTTATTATATTTAAGAGTAAATATCTTTAAATTTTATAAATAAAATTAGGGAGTAATAATTTTTAATAAAATGCTAAAAACCTGATAAGAGCAAAGATATTTTGTGCCATTATCGACAGTTCTAGGGGCATACGAAGGAATCTCACCCTACAAAAGCCCTAAACCCTCGTCTCATTCTCGCCCTCAGTCTTACTGGGTTTTGCAGAGAAAACCCCAAAATGGCGACTCTGATCCTTTCTAGATCTATTATAACCACCAAAGAATGTCTTTCTTCCGTATTTTCTCGCTCTTACGCATCCTTCTCCATCAAATCACCACCCTCCGCCCTCACCTCTCTTCCTTCTTTCTCACCCCTCCGCCTCCGCCCTCTCGCTTCCGGCCGCCAACTTCCGCCACCTATCTCTCTGGCGGCTACCATCCCATGGTTTCGCTACCCACCAGACGAGCGTCATCGCTTAACGATTCGAACCCTAACTGGTCCAGTCGTCCCCCGAAGGAGACAATTTTGCTCGACGGTTGCGATTTTGAGCACTGGCTTGTTGTTGTGGAGAAACCTGAGGGTGAACCCACAAGAGATGAGATCATTGATAGTTACATCAAAACCCTAGCTAAGGTTATCGGGAGGTATTTATTTCAAGTATTATTTTTGGTATGTCTGATAATTGGAAAGCTTGGTTATTAATTTTCTGCTTTATATCTCTTCAGATGGGTGCGTATATTGTAGTGAAACAGTTTCCTATCCGTTAAGACATTGTATATGATTAGATGTATTAAGAAGTTAGCCTTGCACAAAATATGGTTTAGTGGTTTATATAAAAGTTTGACTTCAAAATGGTGACATTTTCAGAGGTAGATATTTGGAAATGATTTTTCCTTTTTTATATTTTTTATATATTCTTTAATAATTTTTAGATTACAAATGTACTGTTAGAAGAGGATTCTACCGGCAGTCAAAAGTTGAGGCATTTTCTTGTCTATTGCTAAATAATTTATTTATGTTTTAAACATTCTCAAATCAAGGATTAATTTCGAAATGTCAATTTTGTTATTAGTGGAACAATACTTTTGCTTTTTATTTGCTACCTTCTTATATAGGAGTACTTTGTTGAACTATAACTTATGTCTTCCTTGTTGCAATTTCTATGTAGTATTCTAGTGCTCTGAAGTGATTAAGTTTCAACCAAACGTATCTGTTTGAACATATTTAATATATAGTACTGTGGATGATAGATGCTGTAAGTTTGTTTTTTTCCTACTTCTTAATATTGTCACTATAGATATAATTTTTGCTGACGTGATCACAGTGAGGAAGAAGCCAGCATGAAAATTTATTCAGTATCAACCAGGCATTATTTTGCATTCGGTGCCCTTGTCTCTGAAGAACTTTCTTACAAGCTCAAAGGTAATTGATCTTGTTAGTGCTTTGCTTGTGCAGTCTCCTTCATTCTGTGTGGAGTTCTAAGCATTTTCATTGCTCTTTTCCCCCCTTTTTCAGAGTTGGAGCATGTGCGGTGGGTGCTTCCTGATTCTTACTTGGATGTAAAAAATAAGGATTATGGAGGTATGAACTGTTGGAAGTCGGATGCAACATATATTGAATTATGTCTTGTTTTTACAGCCATGAGATATTTATGCTTTTCCTTCTTTTGAGTTGTTTTTCTGGTTTTTTTGGTGTGATTAATTTTTTATAATTTTTATGAGGTGATCATTTTCACATTGTCGGTGGTTATTTTCTTAATTGTCTAGCTTTTCTTTATCATTATCCTATCCAAAAACTTTGGTAATTCATTGATATAGTCTTTTATTTTTATTTTTTTATAATCATTTTAGTAGTTTAAAGTTTGACTAAATGGTTGTTTTATGCTTATGTTAGTACATTGCTGGTTAAAACTCATGAACCTAACAGTATCAAACTAGTATTAAGCCTGAGGTAATGACATTAACGCCGCCGACAAAATCGTTTCAGGAACAAATAACCAGATTTATGATCATGAACTACTATAAGAATAGGTTAACATCAGTATACCCTAATGATAAATATAAATATTTAAATGGAAAAGAACCAGCAGGTATTTACTATCTTGAGCTTGGCAAATATACTTTGACATCATTATAATAATGTGAACCATAGTTGTTTCTTTTAGAATGTGAAAAGAGCTTTTAATTTCATTCCACTCGTTAGAGTTCTAAAACAAAATATAGTAGGAGTATTTATTTAGTATCCCATCGTGGCATCATGGGCTTTTACTAATTAGTTGAGCAGATTCAACTATCTCTAATCTCTCTAACCAACATGACAAGATTTTTTCATGTACACAGTCATTACATTAAATAACTATCTTCTAGCAATGGGATCTTCACATAGAATTAAATAACCATTTCCATTTAAATATTATGTTGCTATACTATAATTAGGTAATGGCCGTATCCATAAATATCAGTACAACTTTACATCAGTATATATGTATTTAAAATAATAACTTACTCGCCAAATGAGGCTATGAACACGTGGAGTAATTGTTCTTGACAATATAAACATGAGTATATAAACATGAGTATATGTTGGTAACAAATCTGCTGACTAAGAATAAGTTGATAACAATGATACTATATCACCGTAGAAAGTTCCACTGACTGTCATACTTATATGCAGATTAAGTTTGTAGTCAAGTATCCATAGTATTGAACTCCATTCAATATTAAAAATAGTTATTTAGGAATAAATCTTTTATATAATAATACATTACTATTATGACTTTTAATTTTAAAAATAACTAAATTTTAGTTACTACTAATACATAAGTTTAGAGATGTTCAGGAACAGATTGGTCCATTGATTTTAAATAGTAATGTCTTGTAGAAATGGTATGGTATAACTTAAGAAAGGATATGAGTTAAGAAGTGAGTTATATTATACTCATATCACTCTGATAAACTAAATCATAAAAATAAATATATAAAAATAAATATGATTTTGAAATAAAAGAGAATCGTAAAGGTTGCGATTCAGGGAAAGAAAGATAGAAAAAATTTAAATTATTCGCAAATTTATTAATTATATTATTGATAACCAGAACAAAATAATTGTTAACGCACAAGATTGGGAAGAAAAATATTCCCGATTTTGGGGTTGTCACAGCTTACCTAACAAATCTTCTACACAGGAAACAGTTGGATGGACTCGAATTAACTTTGCAACACTCTAAAATTAACCACTTAAAATAAGAATGAGGATGCTTTTTCCTTAGTGACCTTTCCCACCATACCTAGAAAATTAATGCTAAAGAATTAATAAGCAATTATCTTTTTGTATTTTGCCCAATTTTCTGCCTACTCTACTCATGTTAATTACAACAAGGGGTGAAAGTGAAACACATTTTTGTTATAAAAGAAAAGATTACTTCATTTATTCCTCAAATTATCCGTTCTTTCCTTCCAAATCCTACACTCAATCGATAAAGTCAGCTAAATTTAAAATACGAAGATGAATAATTTAATTTGAATACTTAGAGAACACAAGGACCTCTTTGATAAGGTTGTAAAATGGATAAAGATTCAAATATAAGTAAATTTTAAAGTTGGATAAATTACTCGAACATTTTTAAATTGTAATTTTGTGTTGATACTCGAATCATATAGACTCGAAAATTAAAATTCAAACTGCTCGGGCTTGATTCGTACCTAAACGAGTTTCAAACAAAACTTTATTTCAAACTCAATAAATTTTATAAATAAAATCTGAACAACTCAATACTCGATTTTGATACTCACACGTAGATGTAGATATGAGAATTGAGTTCCTTATATATTAATCTTTTCAAATATCAGAATTAATCAGCATCCCTCAGCGCGTGTGTTAACTAATGGATTCGATTGCCTCCTAGACACCCACCCATTTGTTACCCTAATGTATAGCACTCCTACAAAAGATATGGCGCCAATTAATTAATGGTAGATGATATTGCGTCTGCAATTCATTTGTGCTGTTGGTTTTTAAAACATACTATATCTTGGCATCAGCATAATATAATATAGTTTTATAAAAGAGTGGACCTTATTTGGAATTTAATCCTTATGCTTCCGACATAAGCTCAATTTTTTGACTTTTAAAGCTAATTTAAAATATTTGTATTTACATGAGATTTTATGTTTAAAGATTTAACAAGGGGAGTGTGTGAGTATCTTGTTTCTTTACTCCCCCTTGCCCCATCCCACGCTTCATAAAACTTGCACCAAAAGATTAATTAATACATAAACTTTTACTATTCAAAATTCTTGATCGAGAAGCACTAGTAAAGCATGGATATCCAAAATCACTTGTTTACTTCTTTAATTTGCATCCAGTCAGTGTATCCGCTGCCTTTGGTATCAATAGAATCTTCCAAAGTTCATCCCACCAATAATAGGTTACTCTTATTTTCTGCTTTAAGGACCTTAATCTTGAGTTGCCTAATGATTCTGTTGGAAGGCATCAGGTAACTGGACCTTAATCTTGAGTTGCCTTTGTTCTTCCCTTGGATGTCTGTTCTTCAGCTGTAGTGGATTGTTTTTTTCCATTACTATCTTCTTGTTTTTGGGGAATGCTGCTGCCTAGTTGTTTCTTTGACCCTTCTGCCACAATTTCCTTTACAGCCTCCTCCAGTTTACCAAGCCTTGCTTTTACCTCCTTCAGCTCTGCATCTGACCCCGATTCCTTTTCTTCAGAAGCCTTTAATTCCATTTCTTTTGCTTTTGCTTTTGCGTCTTCTTCAGCTTTTTTCTTCACCTCTAATTCCTGAGGTTGAAAATTTAGTGACAACAATGTTCAATAAGAAATACACATTAGCAAAAAAGTAAAAGAATCTCATGGACAAGGCCAATGTATGAAACCTATATCAACAATAAAAATGAACTTTAATTGCATCTACATGAGACGGTAAATGCAAGAGGCATTATCCTACTGCAACAGTTACTATAGCATTCTGCCACAAATAGCATTTCAGACAAGCCTCACTTCTCAAATTGGGGAGAGTTGTAATCTGAATTCTGGGTAAGGAAGCAACGACAGGAGCTATTAAATCATTAGGATTTTATTTTCTGATCACTGATCAACAAAGTGTTATGTAGTATCTTTTGTGGAAGGAAAAAAAAGTATAGGGTTGCTCTCTTATTTCCAAAATATCCTCTGTTCATATGGATCAAAATTGAACATCATCACAATATGTTTTTTAACAAGTTGATTCAGGATCCTGCAATACATTTTTAGACAGTGAAAAGTTTGGTAATCATCAATATACAAAAAACAGAGGAGCGCAACCAATTAGACCAGTTGAACCAAAGAACAATAATTTTGAAAGTATTTCCACTTTACATTGTCAAAATTGAGTTAAATGTAGAGTTGTATGTCAAAAGAAATTACACAGAATAAGAACCAAGAGAGAGCAAAAATATAATAATGAAAAGCATCAATAGAATAAAGTTTTGTTACTGCCTCCATTCTTCTCATTTCATAGCGAGCATATTGAGCCACCAAATACACAGCTGTTAGAGGAAATAAGCAACTTTTAAGACAACAGCAAAACATAATAACCAACATGAAATATGGCACACTCTAAATGTCTGAATGGAAATACCTAGTGAAGGCATGCAGGCAAAGAGGAGTTGTACCAGATGGAAATCGATCTTGAACATAGATAAGATACACGTTGAGTAAGCTACAACACAAGTTAATTAATTTAACATGGTGAAGAAAGTGGTACAATATCATCTTAGAAATGATTGCCTAAATCCGTACCAAACTCAATCTTCAGTATCTAATTTGTACTTGGAGCACGTTTACATTCGCCTATCTAAATACTTGAATTTGACTGAAAATTCACAGAAGTGCACTCTCAACCTCACTTTTGCTAAGTAAATACGGCAGGCTTCAAGGTGCACAAAATTATTGGCTACCACTTAATGTTTGGCATAACACCCTTGAAAATAATTCTCTCAAACCAAATCAAGAAGCAACAATCTACTGATATAAATGAATCGTAAAACCAACTGTTGGACAAAATGCTTACAAGAAAGCTGAAACGAACTAGACAAAAAGCAAAAGCGGAGTAAAGTGGTAAGTATTACCCAATTTCTTTTCTTGGGGAGTGGAAAATAGAATTTTAGAAGCGGTCATGAAATCGAGCTTTCTAAAAGTCCGAAATCTTGATTCAAAGACCCATCGACGACGACTTTGTTGCCATTGTTGTTTGGATTACTAGTGTTGGAGAAGGGTCTTCTGAATCTATTGGATAGTTCCACCACCCAAACATCTCGACCGCCAAAGATTTTTCGTATCTCTTCTTAACATGAAGAGACCGGAGACTGTTTATAAATTCACCATTACAAATGAAATGAGCTCATATCATATTAGTTGTTTCTTTTAGAATGTGAAAAGGGCTTTTAATTTCATTCCACTCGTTAGAGTTCTAAAACAAAATATAGGAGGAGTATTTATTTAGTATCCCATCGTGGCATCATGGGCTTTTACTAATTAGTTGAGAAGATCCAACTATCTTTAATCTCTCTGACCAACACTGAGATGACAAGAGTTTCTCATGTACACAGTCATTACATTAACTAACTATCTTCTAGCAATGGGATTTCACATAGAATTAAAATAACCATTTCCATTTAAATATTATGTTGCTATACTATAATTAGGTAATGGCCGTATCCATAAATATCAGTACAACTAAAAAACTTGTTTTACATCCGTACCTATGTATTTAAAATAATATCTTACTCGCCAAATGAAGCTATGAACACGTGGAGTAATTGTTCTTGACAATATAAAAATGAGTATATAAACATGGGTATATGTTGGTAACAAATCCGCTGATTAAGAATAAGTTGATAACACCGGATAATAAGTTGGTAACAAATCATCTTTGAGTCTCAACGTTAGTCCTACTTTGCTCACCATACAGCTCTTGCAGGTGCAACAACATAGTTAGCGTATAATTAGTGACTAAGTAAGCGTATTAGTAACTATTTATATGGATATGTATTTAAATACCACACTGATCACATAATTAAGCTATGTATCGCCATTATCGAACTCTGATTATACCACCGGATGGTAACTATTGATTATCCAGCATTTTGATAATTGTCATATTATTATTTATGGATACGACCATTACCTAATTATAGTATAGCAACATAATATTAAAATGGAAATAGTTATTTTAATTCTATGTGAAGATCCCATTGCTAGAAGATAATTATTTAATGTAATGACTGTGTACATCGAAAATCTATACTATATTATGGTTATTATGGGTTTCCAGTAATACATTAACTGTTATTATCCAACATGTTACCTCCTCTACGGTGATATAGTATCATTGTTATCAACTTATTCTTAGTAGCGGATTTGTTACCAATATATACTCATGTTTATATACTCATGTTTATATTGTGAAGAACAATTACTCCACGTGTTCATAGCCTCATTTGGCGAGTAAAATATTATTTTAAATACATAAGTACGGATGTAAAGTAAGTATTTTAGTTGTACTGATATTTATGGATATGGCCATTACCTAATTATAGTATAGCAACATAATATTTAAATGAAAATGGTTATTTTAATTCTATGTGAAGATCCCATTGCTAGATAGTTATTTAATGTAATGACTGTGTACATGAGAAACTCTTGCCATCTCAGTGTTGGTCAGAGAGATTAAAGATAGTTGGATCTGCTCAACTAATTAGTAAATGCCCATGATGCCACGATGGGATAATAAATAAATACTCCTACTATATTTTGTTTTAGAACTCTAACGAGTGGAATGAAATTAAAAGCCCTTTTCACATTCTAAAAGAAACAACTCATATGATATAAGCTCATTTCATTTGTAATGGTGAATTTATAAACTGTCTCTGGTCTCCTCATGTTAAGAAGAGATGCAAAAAATCTTTGGCGGTCGAGATGTTTCGGTGGTGGGACTATCCAATAGATTCAGAAGACCCTTCTCCAGCACTAGTAATCCAAACAACAATGGCAACAAAGTCGATGGGTCTTTGAATCAGTATCGGGACCTAGACAAGCTCGATTTTATGACTGCTTCTAAAATTCTATTTTCCACTCCCCCCAAGAAAAAGAAATTCGGGTAATACTTACCACTTTACTCCGTTTTGCTTTTTGTCTAGTTTGTTTCAGTTTCTTGTAAAGCATTTTGTCCAACAGTTGATTTTACGATTCATTTATATCAGTAGATTGTTGCTTGTTGATTTGGTTTGAGAGAATTATTTTCAAGGGTGTTATGCCAAACATTAAGTGGTAGCCAATAATTTTGTGCACCTTGAAGCCTGCCGTATTTATTTAGCAAAAGTGAGGTTGAGAGTGCACTTCTGTGAATTTTCAGTCAAATTCAAGTATTTAGATAGGCGAATGTAAACGTGCTCCAAGTACAAATTAGATACTGAAGATTGAGATTGGTACGGATTTAGGCAATCATTTCTAAGATGATATTGTACCACTTTCTTCACCATGTTAAATTAATTAACTTGTGTTGTAGCTTACTCTACGTGTATCTTATTTATGTTCAGGATCGATTTCCATCTGGTACAACTCTTCTTTGCCTGCATGCCTTCACTAGGTATTTCCATTCAGACGTTTAGAGTGTGCCATATTTCATGTTGGTTATTATGTTTTGATGTTGTCTTAGAAGTTGCTTATTTCCTCTAACAGCTGTGTATTTGGTGGCTCAATATGCTCGCTATGAAATGAGAAGAATGGAGGCGGTAACAAAACTTCATTCTATTGATGCTTTTCATTATTATATTTTTGCTCTCTCTTGGTTCTTATTCTGTGTAATTTCTTTTGACATACAACTCTGCATTTAACTTAATTTTTACAATGTAAAGTGGAAATACTTTCAAAATTATTGTTCTTTGGTTCAACTGGTCTAATTGGTTGCGCTCCTCTGTTTTTTGTATATTGATGATTACCAAACTTGTCACTGTCTAAAAATGTATTGCAGGATCCTGAATCAACTTGTTAAAAAACATATTGTGATGATGCTCAATTTTGATCCATATGAACAGAGGATATTTTGGAAATAAGAGAGCAACCCTATACTTTTTTTTCCTTCCACAAAAGATACTGCATAACACTTTGTTGATCAGTGATCAGAAAATAAAATCCTATTAACTTTGTTGATCAGTGATCAGAAAATAAAATCCTAATGATTTAATAGCAACTCTCCCCAATTTGAGAAGTGAGGCTTGTCTGAAATGCTATTGGTGGCAGAATGCTATAGCAACTGCTGCAGCAGGATAATGCCTCTTGCATTTACCGTCTCATGTAGATGCAATTAAAGTTCATTTTTATTGTTGATATAGGTTTCATACATTGGCCTTGTCCATGAGATTCTTTTGCTTTTTTGCTAATGTGTATTGCTTATTGAACATTGTTGTCACTAATTTTCAACCTCAGGAATTAGAGGTGAAGAAAAAAGCTGAAGAAGAAGCAAAAGAAATGGAATTAAAGGCTTCTGAAGAAAAGGAATCAGGGTCAGATGCAGAGCTGAAGGAGGTAAAAGCAAGGCTTGGTAAACTGGAGGAGGCTGTAAAGGAAATTGTGGTAGAAGGGTCAAAGAAACAACTAGGCAGCAGCATTTCCCAAAAACAAGAAGATGATAATGGAAAAAAACAATCCGCTGCAACTGCAGGTGAAGAACAGACATCCAAGGGAAGAACAAAGGGTTCAAGTCAACAGGAGAGAAGTGGCTCAGCTCCAGTTACCTGATGCCTCCCAACAGAATCATTAGGCAACTCAAGATTAAGGTCCTTAAAGTAGAAAATAAGAGTAACCTATTATTGGTGGGATGAATTTTGGAAGATTCTATTGATACCAAAGGTAGCGGATACACTGACTGGATGCGAAGTAAACAAGTGATTTTGGATATCCATGCTTTGAGTAGAGTAGGCAGAAAATTGGGCAAAATTCAAAAAGATAATTGCTTATTAATTCTTTAGCATTAATTTTCTAGGTATGGTGGAAAAGGTCATTAAGGAAAAAGCATCCTCATTTTTATTTTAAGTGGTTAATTTTAGAGTGTTGCAAAGTTAATTCGAGTCCATCCAACCGTTTCCTGTGTAGAAGATTTGTTAGGTTAGCTGTGACAACCCCAAAATCGGGAATATTTTTCTTTCCAATCTTGTGCGTTAACGATTATCTTGTTCTGGTTATCAGTAATATAATTAATAAATTTGCGAATAATTTAAATTTTTTCTGTCTTTCTTTCCCTGAATCTCAACCTTTACAATTCTCTTTTATTTCAAAATCATATTTATTTTTATGATTTAGTTTATCAGAGTGATATGAGTATAATATAACTCACTTCTTAACTCATATCCTTTCTTAAGTAATACAATACCATTTCTACAAGACATTACTATTTAAGATAATTACAAGACTGCATCTTAATCTTAACACAAACATCCTTATATTCGAGTAACCCAATTTTTACACAATTCTCCTTTACACACAAAAATTGTCATCACAATATAATATAGTTCCTACTTAAAAGGAAATAGCTTTCCTCCGCACATGCTTCTATTCTTTATCATTTGGATTGCAAGATACCGCATTGCATATCATGCTCAATATATATCTCATAATCCTTTATACCATTCATGTATCATCATATTAAACAATATATGCTCATATCATATATCACATATATATTATATATGAGTTCCATAACTCAATCAACTTAGTCATATATTGACTTTCACAGTTTATAGCATGTAACATGTAATTCAATATATTCATAAAGATCTCATACAATAACCAATTCATAAAATCACAAAGAAACTGGAAGACTTGCCTTCGTGATGCACATCGATCGATTCTAAGCGGTTACATGAACTCGAAGTGATATGATTCCGTAAAGTACCTACCTATGGTTATTACATAACTCAACGAAACATATTCTTTTAACTTTGATTTAAACCCAAACAATAAATTCAATATATATAATTTGTTCATATTACACCGCATAAAACGTATTATATTTCTTAATGTAAATGCACCGTAAGAATCTCAATTCAAACTTGTATTTTCAAGCTTAAATAACTTATTTTCATTTAAATAAATTTATTAGATTTATTAATAATATTATAAGTTAATTAATTTATAATATTTTAGTTTTATAAATTTTAATTCAAACTATTTTTCTCGCATCAAGACTCGTGACAAAAAATAGACTTGAAACGCCGAGGAATAACGCAACACGTCGCAGCTGCTACTGCAGCTTGCTGTGTGCTTCTGCTGCAACTTGCTGCACTCTGCTACTGCAGCCAATCATCACTACGTTGGTACCAAAATTTAATATGCTAAACATGGTACTACAAACTATTTTGTAAAAATATTAGTCAATCAAAAAGAGCATTATCAACTGCATTTACATGGGCATAAAAGTACTCAGACACAACAGTTTCCAATCGAGCACAATCTTGATGCAATTCTCCTAAATTTGTTCTAAACCCACTTTAATTCATCCAATCAGTTTAGTTTACATCATATTACATGTACAAAAGACACCTTGCCCTCAATACAGCAATGTTACGAAATCAATCCCTAATACCACAACTTGGGCGATCACGCTGAGTGTGTTCAGATATTCTCATTCATTCTCACTATCTCTGTTTATATGCATACGCCCAAATGTTGTCAACAAACTTACTTTAAGAGAAAACTGTGTAAATGAATTGAGTTTAAACTTTAGGAGTCGATTTTTAATCCCTGAAAACAGAGGTGTACCAATAAAAACATTCTAGTACCTATACACATCCAATACTCCACTTGTCAAATTTTCAAACAGAAATCACATAAAATAATCGGTCAAATAATTCATATACTACAGTATAATATACTTAATTGGGCCAAGTAATCGGTCAAATAAAATAAAGAATTTCCAGGAACATAAAAGTGCAATAGTGTAGTAAAATCTATTTATAGGGAGCTCACTAAATAGCAGTAATAGGCAAGAACAATTGTGAGCTAGACAAATGGAGGTAACCACTTCAGTGTATATATACTAACATATACAGTCTATTAACAAGGTGAATAAATGAATGCTCAATTGCTTGCATGGAATAGTCAAATTGTACCCCCTCTAAGAAGTTCCAAATCATCCATTAATGATAGTTTTTTTTTAGATAAATCTTTCCATGATAATAAAAACAGGGAGCACCATTCCAAGAGTGTGAGAATAAGTTTTCTCCCCCTTCGTCTTTTGTTACATTGTAACGTGTTTCACAGTAACACTTGCTATATTTACTTAACTTAAAATATGCACTAGTATTGAGAACATTATTCTGGCTTCACAATAAGTCAAATGACAAAAAAATCATGTGCGTAAGTTGTAACACACTGAATATGGTTTGAGATGCCAAAGCCTTGGCCTTGTATTAACATCATACCTATTTTCTAGCAGCAACACAGAAGTCCCAAGCTAGTAAAAGACTTCAAAGAACTTCACATGTATAGGCGGTACAAATATATAATAATTGCATGGATACATGATATTGTTCCCTTAACGTCCATATGCAATATAAAACTCGCACTGATATTGAGAAGAACATTAAGCTTTTGATGAAATAATGAACAAGTAATTTAACCAAAATAGCTTCTTTGAGATATTTTTACTAACACATAATATGCATGGTTTTAAAGCTTAATGTTTCTTGTGTATCTGAACATATTAACACATAATCTCCAACTAATTAATTCTCCTTATATCTTCGGAATCCTTTATGATTCCCCACATACACAACCTCTCACAACCAATTCATAACAATCACAGCCATTATTTACTTCAAGTTCATAAATTTGATATGTAACATATATAACTTACCTTACTCGTTTGACACTTTGTTAAATCTTGCTTCCATGGTTGATTTGAACCCTTTCTTGGATGGAATTTTACTTGGATTCTCCTCCTTTGATAATCTCTTGGTCCAATTCTTCTTCAATTTCAGTTTTTTTTACGGAAGAGAGAAACAGGGGATGAATTATGACGATAATTTTACTAAACAGCTTGATGACCAGGTTTTATACCTATAAATCCGGTATTATTAAACTTAATTATTATTATTTCTGAGTGTTTTTAGTATCTTTTTATTTATTTTTGTGTTTATTTATTTCAAGTTAGAGCTGAAGGGACAAATTAGTTATTTGAGAAAAGAAAAAAATTAAAAATTATTAAAATTTGAGCTGGGTGACATTTTTGTAAATACGTGGTCCTAGTCTAGCGCCTAGGCGGTTGGATTTGTACTAGATTGAATACAAATATGAGAAGATTTCAAAAAAGATCGTATCACTCAATTTTTCAAGAGAATTCTAGAGAGAAACGAAAGTCATGAAGAAGGATTGCAAGGGCTGAAAATCAAAAAAAGAGTATTGGAGCAAATTCAGAGTTTCTTATTTTTTTTCTCTAGTTCTTATTTTTTGTAATTACCTGAGATGTTTGGATTATTAAGCTAGATGTTTTTCTTTATTATTATTATGAACTAAATTTTCATTAAAGATTGCAACAGAACTTGATATGTAGTTTAAATTAAACTTTCTCATTGAATGAAAGTTGGTTTTTACTCCCTCCGTCCCATGATAAGAGTCTTTATTACTATTTTGGGTAGTCCCATGTTAAATGTCCATTTTCCTTTAATAACCAAATTTTTATATATTTTTTCCGGGTTAAATGCAAGGACGACCACTGAACTTATTTGATATTTGGGTATTGAGCCCCTTTCTTCTGGTCAACGCAAACTGAGCCCCTTTCTATTCAAAAATTTGGACTTTGAGCCCCAAGCGCCACATGTGCGTTGATCTGCTGACGTGGCGCCTGTGGCAGATCTTATATGGATATTTTTTATTTTATTTTACAAGTGGACTAGCTGACATGGCCATTTTTGAAATTTTTCCCAAAATTATGTAGATGCACAGATTCGAACACTTCTTCACCTCTAATTTGGAACTTTGGTGCAATGACCAACTGAGCAACATGAGTTATTGTTATTATGTTGCAAGGATTTATATTTATAACTAAACAATTAAATCACCAAATTAAAAGATAACAGATCCCAAGCGGTTCCCATAGCAATTTTAATAATAATAATAATTATAATAATAATAATAATAATAATTATTATTATTATTATGAATTATTATTATTATATTTCGGTAAAATATTAATTAAATATTATTATTATGAATTATTATTATTATTATAATTATTATTAAAATATTATTATTATTATTATTATAATAATAATAATTATCATTAAAATATTATTATTATTATTATTATTAAAATAATAAATATATTTTACTTATATTTCCTTATTATTATTATTATTATAATTATTATTAAAATATTATTATTATTATTATTATTATTAAAATAATAAATATATTTCTATAATTTTCGGTAAAATATATTTTAAATATTACATAATTTCGGTAAATATTTTTTTAAATTTACCTAAAATATATTTTTAAATGTGACTTTTTTTTGTGGAGCAAAGCAAGTAATTTGAAATTTGGAGAAAAGCTATACTTGGAGTTGTTGTGGAAAAGCTATATAATTTGTTGATTTAATTGTTTAGTTATAAATATAAATCCTTGCAACATAATAACAATAACTCATGTTGCTCAGTTGGTCATTGCACCAAAGTTCCAAATTAGAGGTGAAGTGTTCGAATCTATGCATCTACTTAATTTTGGGAAAATTGGCGCCTGGGACTCAAAGTCCAAATTTTTGAATAGAAAGGGGCTCAGTTTGCGTTGACCAGAAGAAAGGGGCTTAATACCCAAATATCAGATAAGTTCAGTGGTCGACTTTGCATTTAACCCTATTTTTTCCTATTATGCTCGTAACATTAAATATCTTATACTTTTCTTATTCTAATTCTCTCTCCATATTTAATAATTATTGAGATAATATTTTGAATTGAATAGTTAGAAAGTCACTCTCTCACCTTCATTAAAAATAATTAATGATATTATTATGAGCAATTTTGTCATTTCATTCCTCTTCTTAATATGCCTGAAAAATCTATCAGGACTTTTATCCTAGGACGGAGGGAGTATTAAATTGTTTATTATATTTTTTGCTTATTGATTAATTTTTTGGCCAGTAATTACCATGATAATCTATATAAAATTGAAAGATGGAATATAGATTTAGATATGTATATAATAATATCTATTCATATAATTTTAATAGGGTTAATATGATTAGCATCTAAGATAAAGAATATACCTATGTGCATTAAATTGATTCACATAGGAATATAGTGAGTTAATTGACTAAAATGTTCCTTATAATTTTGTGTCTTAGATATCGAATTTAGTAGGATTTGTTAAAGTGAAGTGCTTCGAAAGGAGTGAGTGAATACTATAAAACATTCTTGGATAATGATTCATATTAACTAATTGATTTAAATAGGAAGTAAATTAATTTAAATGGAATACCAAGGAAAATTGTAATCTTAACCTGTTAAATCTACATTAATTTTGCACTACTAGAAATTCGACATATAACGACGAGCTATAGCGACGGTCTGCACGGAACCGTCAGTTTAGAGGTTTTTTTTATATATATAAAAACCCTCCCATTTTCCCCCAAATCATTTCAGTATTTCATTCCAATCGTCATCTCCTCCATCACTCAACCTTCTTCATCGTTTTTCCTCGTCTACTAGTTTGCTATACATATACACGTAACAAGCTAATTAAGATTGAGACTTTTTCATCAGCAGGTAGCAAGCTCAATCAAATGGCAGTTCCATTTTCTACTTTGGTAACCAAGACCCTAATTCTCAATTGAACTCTCTATTTTTCTATTTTTCGCTTCCGTTTCTTATTAATTAACATTGTTCATTTGTTGCATTGAATGTTGGTTCGTTTTCGTGTACTCGAACCCTCTTACCGACCCATATAATTTGCCCTACAAAGCTTAAAAAATCGACATTGGCTTCGTGAAAATGTTGTATCCTTATCATCCTCGAGTTTCTTCTCCGGCTTATCATTGTATGTCCTTCCCTCACTCCATCACAGAGAAAAGCCAGCCCACTTCTTGGCTTCGTCTCGAGCCATGGCTCGTATGTGTTGCTCTAGTTTTTGACCGTAATAATTTTCATTTTAATTTCTATATAGCTATTGATTCACTTGGTTATACCAGTATGTTGCAATGAATTTATTTGCTTATTCGGCGGTGGGTTTTATTTATACTTACTTATTTTTCCTTTTTTCACTGGCATTTTAGAGTAATAATTACGAGAAACTTGTGAACAAGTTGGAATATTCTGGCAAGCATAACATATAAACACTATTATTTTCATATCCTTCCACAGCTACCAAAATAAATTAATGATTGTGGTTTCATGCTGGGAAAGAGGAGTTTTCTTAAAATTCTAATTTATTGTGTTTGGCGAAATAGTGTACCTTATTTTATAGCTTGTCAAATATTGGGTTTCTTTTAATTTGTGATTAGATAGTAAATTAACTGAGTTTTGTGTAACTACTTGTATAGAATAGTGTTACATTGCATGTCAAGTATGCTACGATTTCCATGTTATTGAGTTATGTGATAATCAAAAGAATTACTTGAATAGTCATGTTTCGTTAATGTTTTGGACTGCTATTGTTTGATATATAGCTAGAGGAGTTTAGGTTGGGCTGAGGAGACATAAGGATGGTGATATGGATTTATGATGTAAACCAATGGCTGATAAATTTGTAACTTAAAACTGTGTCCACCACCTGTTCAATAAAAGTTCTAAAAGAACTTTTTGGTTAAAAACTGAATATTAAAATCAAGTAAAGCATGGGCCTGGTTTAGTTAACACATCTAATAATAATTAGAGAGTTTAAGCTTACTAGCTTACTAGTTTAAGCACAGGGTGGCTGCTTGTGGCAGCAGCAGTAGGCCTATTGGGCCATGGCTGGAGTTCTTTTTGGGGCTATCGGTCATTGTATTTGTGTAGTTGTATATTGCCTGGTTGTTTATGCTTTATCTGATGAATGCATCATCTTCGCTTTGCTAAAAAGGGGTCATTATAAATGAAAATTATGGCTTGAGAGGAGGAGCAGCTGCTGCCCATTGGCAGCAGCGAGCGTGTTGCAGCAGCAAAAACCATGGCTTTAAGTGGCACTAGCAGTTTTTTTAGGATATCAAGAGGTGTCACATAACTCGAATGAGCATCTATTGTATACTTGTTTACTGATAATCTTTGCTCATTTTCCATGCTTTTTCCTTATTCACTATTTCCTTTTCCTTTTCTGCTTTGGCTGCATATGTTTCCTTCTGGAATTTAAACTTTATTACTTGAGCAGTTGCCGCCGTTTCTGATGGCTTAAAGGCATGGGAGGTACTTAAAGGAAGGCCACACGACATAGACCTTATATTGACAGAAGTGGAGCTGCCATCTATCTCTGGATCCGCTCTGCTTACCTTGATCGCAGAAGTCTGCTAAAATATTCCTGTTATAAGTAAGATTTATCAAGTCAAACTGGTGGCATACATCACACTGATTCAAATTACTAAATTTGTATGACGCTTTCATTCTAACATTTCTTTCCTGATCATGCAGTGATGTCCGCACATGATTCAGTTATTACAGTCTATAAATGCATGTTGAGAGGTGCTGCTGACTTTCTTGTCAAGCCCGTTAGGAAAAATGAGCTGAAAAACTTGTGGCAGCTCGTTTGGAGGAGACAAGCTGTATGCTTCATCCTTGATCTTGTCGGATATATTTAACTTTGTTCACTTTTTTTTATAGCTTATTTCACCTTCTGATGGAACATTTGTTTGCTTTGTATTTGTGCTATCAGTCAAGCAGTGGTGGACCCAAAACCACAAGTGATGGACAGCAAAAGGTTGAAGCCACAGCCGAAAACAGTGCTACTAGTAATCATTCAAGTGGTTATGAGGCTTGTATTCAGAGAAATCGGGAATGCATTGAGAAAGGAAGTGATGCTCAGGTAGTGTTTCTTTCTCACCAAGACATACTATTTGAGATGGTCAATGCATTACTTATGATGGAATTAGTATCTTTCTATGAGAAATTATGTCATCTCTCATATCTTTACCAGAGTACACTTTTAGGTAAAAGAAATTTTCTTTGTCATGATTTTTTTGTACATGATGTATTACACCAGGACTGAATATTATGTTTCTTGTGCAGAGCTCTTGTACCAAATGAAGATGTCAAGTTTCTATAAGCTTGGGTTTTATTATGAATTTTTTTTCAATAACAATGTATTCATCTCTCAACACTTGGGAGTAATGGGATGAATTATCCAACTATCGCGACGGTCTTTATGTCTATAGCGACGGTCGCCAACCATCGCTATAGGGCTAATTTCTAGTAGTGTTGTGAACTTTAATCTTAGTTATTAGTTTTGTTAATTTTAATTTTTCAAATCACAAATAATATTTCATAGTTTAAAATAGAATTAATTGTATTAAAATTGATAATTAATAAAGTTTAATCTATTTTTTCAGTAGAACGATATCTTTACTTGCTGTGTATACTTGCGTGTAAAGTGTTAATAATAAATTAGGCAACAAAGCTCTCTTTTATTCAACAGTTAATAGTTTCGTGTCCTCTGGTAGCTTAATAAGATACCACCTCCTACTAATTAAACTAATGACTCGGCCATCTCATCTTCATGACGATCAGCACTTAATCCTTATCCTCACATATATAAAAAATATATGTACATACATTCATCTCAAATTAAATATTAGAGCAATGATCAAGTGTATACTCTTTATCTTACTCACTCGTACTCACTCTCTTTTAGCGACGGACTCGACGACGGTTTCGGTCATACAACCGTCGTCTATATTTTTAGCGACGGACAACATATAGCGTCGTTAAAAGTATAGACAACGGTTGTATGACTGAACCGTCGCCGGGTCCGTCGCTAAAGAGGAGTGAGCACGGGTGAGTACGATAAGGGGAATGCACTTAATCCGGACCGTTAAATATTATCCTAACTTATCAATTTGATACCAATATTTATTTATTATATATTGGTCTTTAAAAAAATATAATTTTAATAGCCTCCATCCGTATCGCGTTAAATATTAAATACATAACGCACTTTAAAAATTAAAATAAATACTCATAAATTTTTTTCCATAAAATATAAATTTTTATTAAATAAAAATATTTTATTTAATAAATTAATTAAAATAATTTATTTTCATAAACTATTTTAATATGCACAAAATTTACATCATTGTATTATAATTTGCTTTCAACAATTATTTACGTAATAAATATATTTATCACGCCACCTCACACATACATTATACTGCAATTATCACATAAGGGTAGTATAATTTATCAAATAATAATTATAATTATTTTTTCACATTATAAATTGTTTAAAACAATTTATTAATTAATAATAAATATAAATTATTATATTTACCATATACATTCACATCTCACACATACTCATATAATAAGAATTTTATTTATTTCGATTTTTATTTTAATATTTCTCAAAAACTCCAATTGTCACAAGCAATCAACACCATTTATTTTAATATGGAAAAATGATGGATGCCATAGCTGAAGCTCACTAAATATACGTTGATCGATCATGACCGCTCAATAGATGGTCTATTACCTCAACTACTACAGGTGGTGGGTGGGTCAAAAGATGGAGTGTTTCTTTTTACGAAAAATCTCAACCGTCCATAAACTCCTGCTACTTCACGGCATATATATATATATATATATATATATATATATATATATATATATATATATATAGTCCGGATCTTAAGCTCATCCCTTATCTAACTCACTCGAACTCACCTTTTTAGCGACGGACCCGACGACGGTTCGGTCATACAACCGTCGTCTATACTTTTAGCGACGACTTTTAGCGACGGACAATGTATATCGTCGCTAAAAGTATAGACGACGTTTGAACGACCGAAATCATTTGGGTAAAATCGCTAAAGGGGGTGAGCTCGGAGTGAGTTAGATAAGGGTGAAGCTTAAGATCTAGATAGTATATATATATATATATATATATATATATATATATATATATATATATATATATATATATATAGAGTCGAGAGATTGTAAGGACTCCTTACTTTGTTAAAATACGGATTTTTTTTTTTGATTTTTTTTTTTTTTTTTTTAAATAACTAAAAAAAGTTTAATATTTATGGAATCGACATTTTTCATAATACAATGTTTTGGATGTGATTTGGATACATTATAACAAAAGCAGTGCATGCATGCATGTGCGGCATTGTACTCACCATTTTTGGTATAGGTATTCAAATCACGCCTAAAACATTATATTATGAAAAATATCGATTCCATAAATATTAAATATTTTTTTTAGTTGTTTTAAAAAAAACAAAAAAAAAGTCGTGATTTTAACAAAGTAAGAGAGTCCTCACCGATAGTTCTATATATATATAGAGAGAGAAAGGATCAAGAGCTTACCCTTATCTAACTCACCCGAGCTCTCCCCCTTTAGCGACGGATTCGTGATGGTTCTCGGTCATACAACAACCGTTGTCATATACTTTTAGCGACGGACAACATATAGCGTTGCTAAAAGTATAGACGACGGTATATGACCGAACCGTCGCCGGGTCCGTTGCTAAAAGAAGGGTGAGCTCGGGTAAGTTGGATAAGGGGTATGTTCTTGATCCGGACCGTATATATATATATATAATTTAATTAAATAAACTTGTACGGATTAATTTTATGTGCACGTTTGTACATTGTCGTGTGACCAATTACTGACTACAACACATCGCTAATACTAATATTTAAATAGAAATTGTTAAATTCATAATATTTTTTGTTATTTTTATAATAAAAGTGTCGCTGTAGATGTATAGCGATAGTAAAAATCATCGCTATAGGATCTATAACGACATTTTTATTATAAAAATAACAAAAAAATATTATGAATTTAACAATTTCCTAAATTTATCATTGGATCTCCGTTCCCGTTTTCAGTATCAGATCTTGTGAATACTACTAAGTACTATTTTAGTTTAATCTCCATAAATCAAGTTATTCGTGCATGACAAAATAAAATTAATACTACTTCAATTAATTATTCAATGGATTAAAAAATTGACCTCTTTTAACATACAACTATTTGTAATTAATTAGTTTGGCTAATAGAAAAATTAACAATTAACCTAGCTAGCTATATATATATTAGTAGTATATTATACTATTAGATATCAATTCTGGAGACTTGTATAAATTATACACAATTCATTATTACGTACAATAATATTATTACTATATATATATATATATATATATATATATATATATATATATATATATATTCACCATGCATGATGTAGTTAACCTGTAATCGTACGTACGTAGCAACTAAATTCATTGAAGAAATTTCTTCAAAATCTCAGCTTTAATTTCTCAATGAATCACTAATTGAAGGGTTACCCTAATCAATGCATTATTTCAAAGTTCCAACCAAGGGTGGTACTAATATAAAGAATAGGGAAAATGAAGAAAAAGGAAAGAATTTCCTACAAAATATATTATTGCGTACTTTCAAAACTAGCTAGCTTGAAATATATACTCCAATAAATAAGCTAGCTGTTCATTGAAGTGGCCAAAAAAATCAGATCTGTATCAAATTCCTCCTATATAATGCTAGAAACAATTAAGAAAAGGAAGAAAAATTATTAATTGTGCAAGGAAAACTCTTAAAACTAGGCTTAAATATTAAAGTTTGAGGGACAAGTCTAGCTTTTGAACATCATCCTGAGTGGTCTTCTTCAAAAGACTAGCACTACTACTAGCCCACCTATATCCTCCGCCTCCGTGATCACCCGCCTGAGAGAACTTCCGAACTGTACTATCAAACCTAGCGGCGGCACCCCCAACCGACGGTGGTGTTCCGACATGATAATTATTCTCCGGAGCGAGACGGCCAATCGCAGGGTGTTGATCAAGAGGCTTTCTAGACGACCACCCAAATTGTCCATATATAGATGGGAAAAAAGAAGAGGTTGGTTTATGGATCATAGAGTGAACCTGAATTCCAAGAGACCTATTGAACGAGCCATGCAGAGGAAGAGAAGACATGCTACTAGGGTTTGGGTGTTGGTGCATCATCATGTATGCGTCCATATTAATTCTTTGGCTTCGCTTGGCGATACTTCTCTCTCTTTTGTGTGCATTTTGGTGGCCTCCTAGAGCTTGTGAGCTATAGAATTTTCGCTGGCAATAGTTGCATGAAAAAACTCGAGGCTCCGAATTAGAATATTTTCTGGAATCCTCCTCATCCTCCTCCTCGGTATGATCATCCAAGCAGTTGATGAGATTGAGCTCTGCCTGCTGCCTAATATTTTTACCTTCTTCTAATTCTTGATGATCTGAATCGTCCTTTCTGGAGAGGCCTAGATCCAACAAAAGATGATGATGATGATGATCGGGGTTCTTGTGTTTTTGATCTTCTTCTTCTTCTTCTTGCACTACTTGTTTGCCTTCTCTTTGGATGGTTGAGCTACTTTTAGAGAGATGATGATCAGACGGCTCTGATGTAGGGGAATTCATTTAATAATTGGATGCGAGGGGTTAATTTCAAATATTAATTCCCCATAGCCGCTTCTTGTACGTAGTTGCATATATATGGTGAAGAAATTGATCTCAGTTTATTGATTAGAAAATAACTGAAGGGTATATATATATGGTGCTCTATATATCTCTGTACGGAACTACAGAATTTACAGAAACAATGTCTTTTTTTAGTAACAACTCAAGTATTGGACACGAGAGAGAGAGAGAGAAAAACGAGTCATCATTATCATCCTCTATGATCAACACCTCTTTCGCTGGCATATATATCCCCCATTGATTTTTTTACTTATCTATATATTCCCTCTCCCTCTCCCTCTCCCTCTCCCTCTCGTACACATCCACACACAAATACGTCTTTCTAGCTAGTTCCTACTCTTGTCGATCGTTTTACAGGGTTTTATGGGTTTTGCCCAATTAGGGATGTACATTTGTGTTTGCCTTGCTAGCTAATTAGCTATATATGGGGGTGGGGGTGGGGGTGGGGTGGGGGGGAACAAGTAAGATGTTACAGAATTTATTATTTAAGAACCATACTGGCACATTTTAAATTTGTTTTAGGGGTTATATTAAGGGCTGGCTAGGGATTTTTATTTACTTTAACATAGCTTTTACCTGAAATCTTTGACTTTCGAGCCAAGTACTTCATTTTTAATTTTATTTTTTTGGTCATACTAAATTGCTTACTCTACCTTGTCCGAGTGTTGATGCACTAGTATTTTCTTATGCATATATATATATATATGCATATATCAATTTGCTTCTTCTCTGTAAATTATGGGGCAGCAAGTGTAAATCCTTGTTGATGCCGTAATAAAAGTGGTGGGCAAAGTTATAAAGTTTACACTAATAAATTATAAATTGAATTATAAGTATTTAATTCGGTTGAGAATATATATATATATATATATATATATATATATATATAGGGGTTCCATCCACAGCAACTTGATCAACTCTTTTTTTGGCATGTTAAAATTTCAAATTTGGAAAAAAAAAATCAACCTACCAAAAGAGGGTTATTTCACTCAATTCTTATGATCACGCGATTTAAACTCATATATATTGATATATATTGGTACTTTTTCATATATATAAATCCGTTTGTCTTTTGCACCCCAAAAGTAGTTCTGGATAAGTAACACATTGTCTTATCTGCTCAGCCAGTAGCCGCCACCAGTAGTCTTGGGTTTTATTGTTTATACTGGGAGATTTTGAAACTATGTGTGTATAACAACACCCATCTAGGTCTAGCCATAGTTGAACTTAAAATCACAAATTGCTTCCACACTGAAAAGATAGATAGCTAAAGCTTAATTATAGGCATAGATAGGGTGATCAATCAAGTTTTCTCTCCAATCACATCTTCAATTGTATGCCGAGGAATCTCTCTCTCTCTCTCTCATTATCTCCTTTTTTTTCCACATAATATTTGCTTTACTAGCTACTCCTACATTAATTATAATATTTTGACTGTACATATAGAGAGTGGCATCTTTCCTGTTTCCACAACACATTAATGAAAGGGACGCTGAAAAGATCGATTCATACAACTTTTGTAGGGTTAAGTTCAACAAACCCACAATCATATAATAATTTGGAGTATTATATTGTTGTTATTCTTCTCTCTATTTCATACTAATCTATGGCTTTGGATGTAATATTTATTATTCCCATATCATCATCTACTTAATCAAAATCCTGATCCCATATATATTTTTCTCATCGTGCCTTTAATTTTATTGATAGTAGCTTCTGATCTCTCGATCGGCAGAGCTTCTTAGCCTTTAAATGTGCTTACAACTCCCCACTCCTCACCCCTATTAGAGTTGTAAAATTTGAATCTCATACATTAATGCTGTGTAAAAAGTCCATTTTCAATCCAATATCTGATAAAACCTTTTTTTCAACTATAAGGTCCGAAAACAATATATATATATATATATATATATATATATATATATATATATATATATATGGACACAAAGTACGTACAATATACAAGTATAAATTTCATGACCAAAATAAAAAGGTAGTAAGAAAATTTTCAAACTAAGAAATATATATATCTGCTAATAAGACTTTGAACAAAGAAAAAATATATCTGACGACCATTTAATCTATGGGAAGTCATATATAATTGTAAATTGATATACAACTTAATTCTAGAAAGCATGCAATTTTCCATGGAAAATAAATTTATCATCGACAACTACATATTAGCAAGTTTACTAAGAACCACTTTGGTTCAAACACCCTTGTCTGCCTGTTGGTACATATGAGAAGAAAATATGTCTACACCCACAGCAGGGAATCCAAAACCAAATACTAACATACTTTCAGTACATGTCATTTATAGTTATTCAGTGGCAGATGGGAACACGACAAGTGGCCGACAAGGCTAATGGAAAATGGACCCCAATTGGCTCTCGCATTGTGTCCTAGTCCTATATATATATATATGCTGACTGACCTGCTTTATGAATTACTCCATTATCAGCTAGCATAGCATTAATAATCATGATGCATTTTACTAAAGTATGATGACCTTTGAGATAAGCATCAATACTTCACAAGCACTGAAGAAAGAACTAACACATCGATTGATTGAACTCATTGGGTCCAACGCAGAGGAAGAAAAAGGAAAACCCCTACATGATGGTTCCTTTGTCTAATCAGGTTGGCCCCAAATCTCATGTGAGATTTCTTTGTCTGTACAAATCAAATGTTCAAAAACAAATTTAATGAGAAAGTCACAGGCGACTATCTTTCCTTACCTTCTTCTAACTAAAAAGATCAGAAAGATATGATCAACTACCACTCAAATATTTCTTTTTACCTAAATTTTTAACATAAAAATATCAGAAAGATATCAATTACCACTCAAGTTTTTCCTCCCCCTAGCCTCTCTCCACTTCAAAAGTTTGCACTTAAATTCAAAACATCTATCCCTTTTCTTAATTTCACAATTTTCCACTAGCAGGACCATTCTAAATTATTCAATTACGTAAACCTTTCCATTTTGTAAAGACAAAATTAAAATGCATGTTAGATCTTGAATGGCCGTACGTGTAGATGTTGTTGGTTGTAACTCTCTCTCTCTCTCTCCCGGAGAAATGTTAATAGGTAGCTCAAGCTCTTTAATAACTTGTTTATCAACAACTACTAATGTTGACTTTTTATATTAGAAGCCGCAAAAGTTTTGATAGATATATACCCCTATTTGGAACATCAACTTTTAGTATTTCCGAGCATTCAAGTTTTACTAAGGTCCACTTTATTTCCCAATTAAATTAACAGCACACTAGTGCATATTATGATTGGCCTAATAGCGTCTTGAAGAAACTTTTGCTAATATGACCTTTAAAGTTGGAGAATGTTCCTTTGCACTATCCTACATCCCCCCACAATCTAAACAAATTAATTTTTTCTATCTCATGTTTCCCGAAAATTTCTAGCCAAGGAATGTCAAATACCATACGTTGTGAAAGAAACTGAAACTAGAAAATCGTACTAACTTCTTTTATATAATGATGTAAAGTGAGCTTGTTGCAACAACAATGAAATGAGCTATTTCTTTTGCAGTACAAGGCTACACATCTTGAGCAGTTTTTGCTCACCTACTAGTACAACTATAACGTGATCAATATTAATTAAGCATCACCTACTCAAAAAAAACCCTAGAAAAGAGAATATGGAGAAAATACCAGATTCATGTATGCCTTGATTATCTATTCTCATTCCCAACCCAGTTGATTTGAGCCTTGTTCTCCCACAAAGATGTCACCTTCTCTCTCTTTGTTAGCAATGCCTCCAAGACGCTCTCTGGCCTGCTCGCATGTTTCTGTGACAATGTTGCACTTCTCAGCCTCCCTTTGATATTGTGAAGCCAGCCTTCGTGCTTCACCAAAAGTAATATTCATGTGGTGCATGTGTTCCTCACCAACAACTTCCTATAGCTTCAACTCTTCAGTTAGAAGGTATACAAACTGCCTCTCCATGTCTTTATTAAGTTCCGGATCATTCTTCCCATAATCTGCACAACCACCCACCATAAAGACATAAATGGACGTCCATCACATTAATACATCATTAAAAATAAATGTTATGAACTCATTTGTAGAAGGAATCTAGACCAAGCTCAGAGAAAATTCTAGGATCTAAGGTGTCTTGGGAAGATAGAATGTCTTTAATGGATACTGGGGCAACAATTAACACAGTTGCAAAGTATTCTTGTACAAGCTCGAACATATTGATTCTACTAAAAAGACATCAGGATACACCAAAATATCTGCTGAGATATGCTTATGAGACATTTGAGTAACAAAACACTACAGAAAATCTCATTGCTTGTTCCAAGATGTCAAGATTAGAGGAACCAATAACTTTCCCCAGTTGCTCAACAAGAAAAAATGGTTACTATAGCCCATTAAAATTTAACACAGTATAAATGTATAATATGATTGAGGACCGAAAGACAGAAGGATCCTACAAAATTGTGAATTGTGGTGCAAATAAAACATTTTCCGGAAATTGCAGTCCTGATGCAATCATACCTACGAGACATTTATTGAACTAGTGAATTACTAAAATTTTGCAACAAAATTGAGCACACATTTACACCATTTTAAGATTTAATGGAATGAAAAAAAATATTAAACTAGTTAATGATTATATATTCTGGAAAAGAAATTGAACAAAATTCACACCATGAAGCTCTAATGGACGAAATAATCATTGAGTTGGCTAGTAAAATCTCTATAGATATATCTCCTAATAACATAAAATCATGCATCAAAAGCAAAAAAGCATCTACGTATTGAAAATAAAATTTGCTCCCATTGTGCAAGTTCAACTTCAGAAACTTAAGAATAGCATAAATATACATACCGGAGAACGCCTATGCATCAACTGAGAACACTAACTCAAGTTTCATGGTCACAGGGGGAACAAAACATAACCTATTGTAAATAAAGGAATATATGCTAATGCAGCTAAGCTCTATTAATTAACCAGTCATCTTGTCACAGTAAGTCTTACTGGTAACAGAAAGTAGGTTGAATATCCTAGGTTACAGTTCCAGACTATGATACATCTATATTAAGTACAATAAACTTGTGGGTACAAATAACCATGGGGAAACAGTTGGCAGGACTGTTCTCCACACCTTTGCCAACCGAGAACAAAAAAGGACATTCCAAAGCCAGGGATGTGGTATAAAAAACTGATGGAACCAATCAGCAACTACCAAGTTCATAACCATCCTTCATCATTGTCAAGTAGTATTTTCCAACTTAAGTTTCCACTTTCTAGCAACTAGGCAAGAGTGAATTTTAGTGCCCATTAATCACAATGCACAAGTTTGCTATTTCTATGCATCTACAGACTACAGATCAGTTGCAATGTTTCTTTATATTTATTGTAGAGGTATTGTTCCTAATATTTTTTTTACTAAGGCCAAGATGCACAATGAAATGACCAATTGATGGCTAAGGTTATGAACTTTTTATATAGGCCCGGAACGAATAAAGTTGTCCTTGGAAATATATGTATGATCGTAATTCGTAACAAACTGACAAAATAAAGTGTCATATCTCAAAATAAAGATTAATCTAAAGGATCTCATACCAGATGGAGAAGATTCTAGTCATATCTCAAATAAAAGTTAAATCGGATTGCAAACTATTACCTGGGACAGATAGATTGATCAGACCTGAATAGGGGCAAGGAAAAAAAACAAGAAAGTAAAATTGATTAGAATAGTTATTTATTTCTATTATTACCAACAAAAATAATATATAGTTCAATCATTATATACATACATATATATATATATATATATATATGAATTAGAATCAACAAAGATAATCAACAATAACAAAAAATGACTATCCAAAGCAACTGACACAAAAAAAGTGAAACATAAATATATTTGCACCATGTGTAGTTGTGAGTATCCTCCCTCTCTGGAATCCCGTCTTCGAAAGTCTAGTTTCAAAACCATAATCAAGGAATCCCTAGTTTCCACAAAACATTGTTATCAAAACTCAAAATATGGTTCAGCTCGTAGTACAAGGAACATGAAATTAAGAAGAAAAAAAAATACATTCAATTGGTGAAAGGCCATACACACTCGTGAAATTATCAGCATCCTTACAAGTACATATTTCGCACCAGGAAGGATCTAAACTAAATAATCAAAGCACAAGAAATGTAGTTTCTTTGTTGAGGAGAAAATTAAGGTAGCTCTTAATACAACACACTAGTTTCCCTCATGGTAGCAAGATAGAATATAAGTCTACATCACCAAGTTCAAATTCTATGAATAAGATATTCTATATCAGTCCCTAACTTAAAAGCAGAAAGATGAATGAAGAGTAACTTCATGAACTTCTTAGTTGAACCCCTTGATAATACGGAACACTCTACAAACATTCCCAATATAAATACTGACAAGCGAGTAAATTAATTTATAGTAAAACTACAGTCTACATATGATGTTGTTATTTTTGCCAGCTCAATTGGACAACTACAATTAAATGTGATCAGCTGGATGTTCATCTAGGATAGTACCTTCAGTCATTTCTAATACCTTTTAACTCATGGTTCTGTTACTTGACTCTTCTAATTTTATGGATTGGAAAAGAAGCAGATGAACTATGTTGATATCTTCCACATAAAACATCATACAATATTGACAAGTCAATTTATGGGTAACCAATATAAGTCGTGATATATGACTAAAGGATTGCATTTCATTCTCTACTATAGACTTCAAAAATTCAGGCGCAAAAATGAGTCCAGCAGTGACACGAGTCTTTTATACAAAATGGAGCTACAGGGAGCTAAGGAGGGAAAAACACAGAACTAGCAGGAAGCACACTGCAAAGACATTCCACTACATTAAGAACATATCTCATTTAGGTGCAATATGTGACATGTAAATGGAGGTGTCAAAAACCCTGAAGTAACCTGATAACCAAGTCCCGCCAAAAGCAAAAACAAGGTAGGGCAGATAGAGATAATCTTAATCCATGTGTAATTACTGATGCATAATTTATTCAAACCATACAACTTTGTTCAGGAAAATTAAGTCTGATATAACCACAAATTGAACACATTGCAGATCAAAACTCAAGCGACCGCCAAAGGGAAAACATAGCAGAAATATATAAATCAGATGTTGTATCACATAAAAGAGAAGGGATACCAGGAGCAATGTTGATGAGATAGAGAGGAGGAGGAGGAGGAGGAGGAGGAGGAGGGCAGTGACATTTGCTGGGCGGGCAAGAGGAAGAAGAGTCGCTGTGAGTGATACCCTTGTGTTCAATAATTTCCAATAAAGCGCAGGCCCGCAGACACGCGGAGCTGAAACAATTGCAAATATCACCAAACAACAACTTATCCACGTCCCTGACCTACGCCCAGATATTTCGCTCGCCCGCTGGCTCCAAGTATTACCATTAGTAGTAGTAGTATTCACTATGACTTACTAACATTTTTACCTTCATTCACAATTAAAAATTATATTTAATATTCATCTTATTTTACTATTGTAAAAAAAATTATCATATACAAATTGTTTTTGATTTTTTTAAAATGAAAAATTTGATCAATAACATTTAATCAATGTTGTTGTGGTCATTTGTTTTGATTTTATGAATAGAATGTTACTATTTTTTAGGATTTTATTTCTAAAATTATATTACTAATAGTATACCACATCAAATATTGTTCAAGAGTTTATATTTAATTTTTCTTAGATAATATGGTTTATTTATAGTAATTACATAATAAATTTATTTATAATAGTTCAGAAGGTTAAAATAGCAAATTAAATGTATTTAGATGTTTTAGACATATACTCCCTCCGTCCCAAATTAATTGCTCAGTTTTAATTTTTTTTAAGTCAAATTGACTATTTTTAGAATTAATAATTAAGCATATATAAATATATTTCTAAAATTATAAAAATTAGGATTAGTAATAAATTGTATATACTTTCTTTTGATTATAATCTCTTCACCTATATTTTAGCAAAAATAGTAAAAAGATTAATTTTAAAAATGGTCAATTTAATTTTAAAAAGTCAAAACTGAATAATTAATTTAGAACGGAGAGAGCAATTATCAACCACATCATTTCATTCTATATTCAAAACTTTTATTTCATCCAACTCACTTAAATTCTCTTATACATTGAACTTTTCATTCAGCTTGAAGTGTGTGACAGTGTGGGTGGTATTAATGTATTAGTAAACTGACAGTGATCGGACGCACACAAGCCTCATGAAATCTGTAGCTGTTGGTCGTCACCAATTTTAATTTGTGTATTTGAGATATCTTGATAATTAGAAAAAAAAAACAATTATTTTATATTTTAAAGGAATGTAGCCTTTTTGTAAATAATCTTGAATAAAACAATTATTTAATTAATTTATTTTTTTTATAAAAAAAAACTTTTTTATTAAGCGAATGAAGTCAAGCAACATTATAAAAAAAAATTATTGGAAAAAAAGAGGAATAAAAATTGATTAGTTATGAATTAATTTTCACGTACTTTTTATTATCAGTAAGGCCACTTGTTAGCTCATCAGCCCAATAGAAACAAATCTATTATCTATCTATTATTATATATACATGACACAATTTATTGACATATGTCCTTCTATAAATTCAACACTTGTCTATCCAATTTAATGCTCCAAATTGCCCTTGACAAAAATACCCTTAATAACAGTACATTAGCACAATATGTTGACATTTGTCATTATAAAGAATCAACATCTGTCCATCCTAACCACTTGTGTGAAGACTTGAGGTGAATACATAAATTATTTTTTGAATAAATTCATCCATTTAAGTCAGTTAGTTTAATTATAACCCAATTATCTTAATTATATCCTATCCTTTTTTAAATTATGAATAAATAATAACAAATCAAATAGAATTTAATCTCTTCAACAACCAATCAACAAAATTTTATGTGGATAAAACTTCCTAACTTAATTAGAGTTTGAAATAATGTTAATGATCACCTGACCTAATCCTCTATGCATATATATATATATATATATATAAATCAGGCTAATTGTTTATTCTCATAAGTAAAGAGCAACCATAGCTTCTTCTTCTTCACTTAGAATTTTATTTTTAGCTCCGTGGATAATTTTTTTTGAACATTAATACCTGACTCTATTACATTGGGATGGGATATTGTGAATAGGTTATGACAGATTTAAAACCTGCTTTTCAATACAGGTTTCCGTCTACCCGGAGACATCGCCGGATGCGCCCTCGAGTCAATTATCCTCGCCACCGGTGTTTCAAAGAGAAATAAGATCGGAGGTCACCGGAGATAGAGGCTTAGAGAGGTCCATTGTTGGTATTTGTTGTACAGTATTATTGTATGTGTATGTATTGATATAACATTGAAGTATTTCATGATTATAATTGTTAATTTTTTTTATATATATATATATATATATATATATATATACACACACACGGATAGTTGAATTTTGTTACAAAAAATAGCCTTATTTATTTTGGTTGGTAGGGTTAATCAGGGAGATGTTGATTTTATTTTTTAAAATTTACTCAATGAAAACTAAAACAGATAATTATGTTATTATTATTGTTTTCTTCTTCTGGTTGTTTAGATCTGCATTATTGTTTGTATAAATGTATAGTTGTAAAGAAAGTAGATTAGTGTTATTGATTGTATATGTTTTTAATTACCTATTAACTATTTAAGCAAAACGTGACTGCTCATTAATTAATTGATACATTTGGTACTCTAAAATCTAAATTTCTCAAATACCCACATGCTCTTTTAACTTAAAATCTATTGGGGATCAGCTGTTGGGTCATTGTCTTTTTTCTTTGCCCGTACATTTTTGTATCAGGTATGAGTCAGTTTCTTTTGCTTATTCTCTTGCTACGGTTTTCTGGGTATTTGCTTATTTTGTAGCTTTATGGGAGTTGGGTCTGATCTCAGCTCCTTTGCGTCGGACAATTTGATTTTGTTTGTAAGTGATTGTGATTTGGATCAAGTAATAACATTTCTCTCTCTCTCTCCTGTGTCTTTTCGATTAAGAGGTATAGTAAGAGGTAAAAAAAATATTTACTTAACAAATTTAGCCTCTGGCCGAATCAGACTACATCTATTAAGAGGCATTCATACTTAAATAAACACAGTCGTAGTATTCTTATTCTTTGACCCACGACTTATGTGACACTGTATACGAGTCTCGTGTAAGAACGAATGCATAAGAAGCAAATTAAATGTTTTTATGATTCAGGCAAACTAGCAAGTTTACTGATTCAAGGATATGTTTGGAGCTAGGAAGTTGAAAAATCATTACACTATATTTATTAGATTTTTTTTAACAGAAACATGCGAGTCATATTAGAACTGAAACCATGCATAATCAAGGGAGATTATCATTATATAGATTGTGCAGTTATTTAATGAATTTTTCTTAATTTTAAACCCAAAAATCAGATTGTGGCCACTTGCCTACAAGAAAAGGGTAAAATGAGTAACCATCATCTTTCAATTAAACCATAAGCATTATAATTAAATACTAACAAATCAATACAGAACAATATTATATAAGGAATTGATATTTTTATATAAAAAATTAATATTTTCACATAATCTCTCTCACATAAATAGTAAGTGGGTCTTACCTTCATGTGAGTGTGAAAATATTATTTTAACATGTGGAATTATCAATTTCATATTATATATCCTATCAATTATTATATAAAGATTGCTTTTATAACAGTGATTAGAACTTTCTACAACTTGAGCTAGCTAGCTAGCTGCACTTCACTCTAAATTATACTCCTACTAAACGTGGTGCACAAAGTTTTTGGGAAAGGAATGAACAATTGAACACTATCTATTAATCTTCAATCATCTTCTATTTTTAATTTAATCTAATTTTTATCGTTTAATTCTTTCTTTAATATTTAATCAAAATATGCTACTTAAATTTTCATTTCATTTAAATAGGTCTTTGAGTTTTGTAATTAATTTCTTTTTAATTATTTTATTTCATTAAATATTTATAAGAAAATCTATTTTATTATTGTAAGGAAGTATTTGCCTTTCTATTAGGAGAGAAAATAGTTTTGTTCTGAATTTTTTTTTATTATTTATAAGCCTTTTTGATTGATTTTAACTTTTTAAATAGTAATTTGACAATTAAAATTTATTATTTTTTTGTTATAACAACTCTCTTTTTTTCGCATGTAAATGGATATATAGTTTCACAAAGCCGTAACTTGATACAAAGAAAAGGGACATATACAAATCCCAACTTCGACAATTACTATTATTATTATTATTATAATTATATTATTAATATTAATATAATAATTATAATAATATAATAATTATTATTACTTTTATTATAATAATAATAATACTAATTATTATTATTATTATTATTATTATTGCTATTACTATTACTATTACTATTACTATTATTATAATTACTATTATTATTATTATAATTATTACTATTATTATAATTGCTATTATTATTATTATAATAAATATTGTTATTATTATTGTTATTATTGTTGTTATTATTGTTATTATTATCATAATTATTATTATAATTATTACTATTATTATATTTATAGTTATTATTATTATTATAATTATTACTATTATCATAATTATTACTATTATTATTATAATAATAATTATTGTTATTATTATTGTTGTTATTATTGTTGTTATTATTGTTGTTGTTATTATTACTATTATCATAATTATTATTATTATAATTATTACTATTATTATTATTATTATATTATTATTATAAATATTATTATTTCTATTATTATTATAATTATTATTACCATTACTATTACTAATATTATAATTATTATTATTATTACTATTATTATTATTTATTACTATTATTATTGTTATTATTATTACTATTATCATAATAATAATTATTATTATTATTATTATTATTATAGTAATTATTATTATTACTATTATTTTAATAACTATTTTTATTATTATTATCATCATCATCATTATTGTTATTTGATTTGGGCGGTAATTTTTAGGGATGAATTTGATTTGAGCGAAAATTTTTAGTGTGAGATGAAATGTGAGCCTTTAGATTAAGTTGGAAGAATTGAGATGAAATTCGAACCGTTCTTATGCTTTGTCAAGTGAAAGATTCAAAAGGGGTTCTGTTTTTATAATTATATTATTATTATAAATATTATTATTTCTATTATAATTATTATTACCATTACTATTACTAATATTATAATAATAATTATTATTACTATTATTATTAATTATTATTATTGTTATTGTTATTATTATTACTATTATCATAATAATAATTATTATTATTATTATAAATATTATTATTATTATAATAGTAATTATTACTATTATTTAAAAAACTATTATTATTATTATTATTATTATCATCATTATTGTTATTTGATTTGGGCGGTAATTTTTAGGGATGAATTTGATTTGGGCAGAAATTTTTAGTGTGAGATGAAATGTGAGCCTTTAAATTAAGTTGGAAGAATTGAGATGAAATTCGAACCGTTCTTGTGCTTTGTCAAGTGAAAGATTCAAAATAGGTTCTGTTTTAGGATGTGGTGAAATTCAATAATCCTAGAGGGGGGGGAACTTTTAATTATTATTTTTATTTGATTCCCAAAAAATGTATAATATTTATTCCAACTGAAATTTTTACAGAATCCAATAATTTAGGTGTAATTTGAATACATATAAAAAATAGTATTGTACAGTTTATATAATACTATTTTTTATATGTATCTAAATTATACCTAAATCACTGAATTCTGTAAAATACATTGTTGCAAAAGAGGTTCTTTTTCAAAATACAGATATCATCTTATAATTTGAAGGCAAATTATGCGACATACATAATTGCTAGGATGACTAACGATGAAAAAATAATTGAATCCTACAAAAGTATATGTGATGAGCCTCAGGTAATTCATTTGGTTGATGTTGAATCCTATAATAAATTTGTTTATACTTATGAAAAAAATAATTGAATCCTACAATTTAATTTCACATTACTACGAATATACACGTGGTGAGTCAATGCTCGATGTTGTCAACTGTGTCACACCTATAAGTCAAAGGCCTATACATTCAATCAGCGATGATGATGTACAAGGATCTCAGTCAACTGATGTTGAAATGTCAACCAACAAAATGCAAAAGAAGATCAAAATCGAGAAAGATGACAACTTTACTGCTTCAAATTAATTTAATTCATTATCTCATTTTACTGTGTATCTTGGTTGTTTTAAATATTAGAAACTTCTAAATACAATTAGTATGTTGATATTTGAGTTTTTAATTTGAATTATTTGGATTATTAGGATATTCTGTGTGACATGTATTTGGATTATTTAGATTATTTTTCTTATACATGTTATGTGTGACATGTATATCCCCTACAATTAATAAATTCTCTGTAGTGAGTACAATGATGTATTTATACTAATCCTAGGCCCCAAAAAAATTAAAAGACCAACTTATTATTGATAACATACATTGACCGCCGTTGACAGACACGACTCCCGACAAGCTACACAGGAATGACACCGAAAACTAATAAGCCACCCGGCTGTGTTTATATATTCAGACTCAAATGCCAAACTAAAGCTGTCCTGAATACACTTAGCAGATTGAGCTACTTTACCTGTTAAGTAGTACTCTTGGATATATTGCTTTCCTGACTTCAGAAGGCAGCATAAATTTTTCTTGATCAGAATATTCAAAAGGGAGAGTATTCCCAATTAAATAGTGAACATATTCCATTAATTAAACTTGTGGTTTTTTTTAATTTTTTTATGAAATACATACAAACAAATGTAATATTAAGAGATTTTTTAAACCTTCGCATACTCTTTTCTTCTCTTTTTATTATGGATGGTAAAAAGTTAAGTTGAGGCAACTCTTTATTTGCAGTAAACAAAATAGGAAAATAAATCAGTTGGCTACACTTTGATTAAGAAAAACTGGAAAAAAAAAATATAAAAAGGGAAGAGTAGAAAAAATAATTTGTTCACAAGTTAAGGTCACTTACTTTGCCACTATCTTAAAAGCAATAGTCACATACTTATAAACTTATAGTGTAATGCACAAATCGATAAATTCTCACCACTACCTCCTATAATGTGTATTCATTTGTTTTTTTGTGTAAAATTTGATCATCGCACAATAACATACTATTTTCTTATTATCTTTTAATTTATTAGTTGTACGTACACATTTATTATTAAAAATTTAAATAATTCACCCGCAACGCGCGAGTTTGTATCTAGTTACTACCTAATACGGACTAGAATTTAGAGGTGGAGGGTTTGATGATTTTTGGTTTAATTCCGCCTAAGACACTGGCCAATCCCGGTATGAGAGTTGAGGGTCCGAATCCGATTAGAGAGAGCGGTGAGGGGTCGGTTAATGGGTTGGTGTTAGAATTGAAGAAGGTGAGGAGTAAGAAGGAAGAGCAAAGGTTTTATATGTGAACAGATAGTGTGTGTCTGTGTGTCATCCCTTTAACTCTTCAACTCCTCCTACTCATCACCCCCTCCCCCTCTCCCTCCCCACACTACACTACATACCTATTCCTCACTCCATTCTTTCTCAGACCTCTTCCTCTTTTTGCTTTGGTCAGTTAGAAAAATGTCGCAGCCCCAGCCATCTTCTTCTCAAGTAAGTACTCGTCCTTAAAAATTTAAGGGAGAATTAATCTTCTTTTTTTTTTTCTTTGGCTTAATTAAGTACGTTTTTTTCTTCTTCTTTTTTTTTTAATACTTGTTACAACAGCCTTGTTAGAAATTAATGAGCATAATCCTAGTGGAAGATATGTTGTTCCTCAGTTGTGGAACTGTAGTGAAGATCCGAAAGCCACACTGAAGGAGGTTATCCAATATATGCTGCAGAACATGACTCCTAAGCAGAAAAGAGGTTTAAATGATTCCAAGTGTTTGTGTTTTTTTAGTTGTAAAACATGATAAATGTTTCAATCTCTGTTCTTTGTTGACTGTCAATTACTTAACACCTATTGCTAATGATCAAATTTCCATGGCAGCTTCTGTAGCTCAATTCAGTAAAGGCGGTGAAGAATAGAACTTGTAAGTTGACAAATGAGTGGGAGTTGGAGCACAATGGTACTTACTCTTTTGGTGTCTATGTCTATATATGCATGGCTTGGTAATCTTGTTATTTTATCTGTCTTTGTATGTGTAGCAATTAGTACTATTACCAGTCATGATAATGACTTTCGAATGATGATGGGGCATCAGCCCGTTTTTGTGCGACTTTGTTTTTGTTGGGAAGTTAATGATGTCGATGTTTAGTAATATAGCATGATGACTTTGACATTTCAATTTCTAGTTATTTGCACCTCCCCTTATCTCTTTATTTAATTTGAAATACTTTTATCCACTTTGCCCCTATTACTGTAAATAAACATGAAATTCAGAATTTGAATGACTACTAGAGTGTTGGGTGTAAAAGTGAATCTCAGGAGGGAATTGTGCAAAACCTGATAGAATGGCTGCACTAAGACTATGTTTGTTTGCAAGGATTATACTTGAGATAAGACTATTAATTTATTTCAAGTGTATTTGTTTGTTTTCAAATTTAGACTTGGATCTCGGGATTATAAAATGGCTTAATAGTATTGACATTATAATTATAATCCTTGAATTATAATTCTAAGATTAATAGTATTGCTATTATAATCCCGGGATTATAATCCTTGCAAACAAACATAGTCTAAGGGTTGTTCAATATTGTGGGGGTAAAGAACAGTAGCCAAACTAATAGAAAAAGAACACCTTATCAGAAATCCAAAAAAATTCTATAATAAAAACGAGTTTCAAAATTAGCAATAACCCACACCGAGAGTTGAAGCTTTAATTGGAAAAGACTACAAATTTGTATGTTACATTTGGATTGAAGGAATGGAATGAAGAGTAGAATGATTCATTTCGTTTTAATTGGAATGAGTTATTCTATAATCTCCCTCCCCCAAGAAATAAAATTCATAAAAATTTATGAGAAATAAGAATGGGAGAAATAAATTTAGTTCAATTCATTTCAATCGTAACCAAAAAACAGTTTTTTTTCGTTTCATAGGATTGAGTCCTTCCGTTCCCACCTTAATTATTCCAATCCAAACGTAACAGTAAGGATTAGAAATCAAGGAGAATAATACTTTGATGGGAGAGAAATATCAATTTATCGAACCAGAAATAGATTACTTAAAACTGAAAAATCCCAAATGTCAAAAACAATAAGAGACATTTATAAACATAAAAAAAAAAATTGCATCATAATTCTTCATCAAGACAATTTTAGGCCTGCAGGTTCAATGAGGAGAAATAAAAAGTACTCCATGCTACTGTATCTAGGGTTCGTCCATGATATTTTTGACCTCTCTACTGTCTCTAGGGTTCGTCCATGCTATTTGATTCAACACTTTTGGTTTTGTAAGTTGATTGAAAGAAACTGAATATGAACGTGTGGAACAATTGATTCATGAACTAAGCATTCGAGGAAGATGCATCGGATGAGGGCTGTATGGAGGAGGCACAATACCTGCTCATTCTTTATTTTATGCTTATTCACCATTGATTTTGAACAATCGTCTGAGTCAAACAGGACCATAGAAATTGACGAACATTGTTTTAGATTTTTATTGAATTTTGATGTAGCATTTCATACAATCTGTTGGCAGATAACTTCCTCAAAGCCATCTCCAGCCCAAATAAAAGCTTGGATCCAATATAGCCTGGATGCAATTATGCAACTGCTAAATTCAAGAACAACCCCTACTTCAGTAATCAGTGCAATAATTCCTCCGAGATGCATTAAGAAATGATCAAATGAGCACATGTTATGCAGATGGTAAACAGCATTACTCTAAACATCTTGAGCTTCTATGCGTGTAGATATTTAAATCATTAATCAACATCTTCATTTTATTCAACAACTGTATGTCATTTCCATCCTATACTGCCTGACCACGCACCAATTTTGTCAAAACGTCTATGAACAGCGATGCATTTAATTATGAAAATCAGCAAATGAAACCAATCCAATGGAAGTTCAGTGTGACCATGGTACCAAAGTTTAATGGTAAATCCATGGTGATGGTTGTGGATGACATTGGTCAAGCAAATACTATTATAAGTTCAAGCAAATATAACGAAGTGTCAATAAATTTCAAAGTTTGCTACCTTAATAACAAGTATGTTGTACCTGCCATGTTCAATATGTAAAACTAATCGAGAGAAGATTTCCATTATCCATTGAACGCAAGGAACCGAACCTTTTAGGACAGCATATTTCTTCTGCTACGAAACATTATATATTTCTTCTTAATAAACGATTTGCTACAAAATGTTTTTTTTTAGTTAACGTATCACAACTTACTCCTATTTTATTTTTTTTTGTAAAATTATCACTATATTTATTCCTTTTTCTACTACTTCTCCCAAGTGCAGGAAAACCTCAAGGGGTTGTGGGTTTTTTTCTCCCAATTGGGGCCCTCCCTTCATCTACTATTCCTCCTACTACAGGACCCTTACGTAGCCAACGTTTAGATTCGACTCTATCCCAAACTTTTCTGGTTCACCCCAACATTCCCCCACTTGTCCGACGTTAATGTCTGCTCACAAATATCAAAACTCAATCCAAAATCCAACAAACAATACACAATAGGAGGGGAAACTGATAAAACATACACTAATAAAAATGTGTTGAATAATTTATACCTTTAAAGAACAGCTAGTGATCTCCACAATCATAAACTGCTCTCAATTCACCCAAGTAAAAGATGATTTCCCTCCTACTCAAACCTGAATTTGTTTAAATGGTCAAATCAAAATGAACTACCTGCAAGAATTCATTCTTCAGCCAAAAGAAAAGTAATAAACCAACATTAACCACAACAGTGTAACTTGAAGGCACTTTATCTCAATTTAAAAAACCTCGTGAATCAACTTGGGTTACAGTCGGCACCACTTTACAACAAAAAAATTGGAAACTATAGACAGAAGAAGAGAAGAATTAAGCCATCACAACATCATAAGAGAAATTTATAAATTAGAACATTACTTTTTTTCAACTAGTGTATACAGAAATGTGATTATCACAGATCACATGTAACTCAACAAACATCTATCATTCAATTTTTTCATATTTTTTCTTTTTATATTTTTCTGATCTTTTGTCAATTCTCAACACCAAGACCATACAACACACCGGCATATTTCTCCAGAGACCCACTAAAAAAGTTTTCTTTTAACTTCCTGAATGTACAAGAAGTGAGCAAACTATCTGAACCTGCCTGGTGACAAACCCCAACTCTCTCTACTTCCAACAGCTCCGCGAGCTTGTTCAATCCACCATGAAGACTGTTGCAGAACTTCATCAAATGCTTGATATCATAAATGGTGGGGAAGTAAATACTGATCAAAGAAAAGAACCCAGCTTGAGTATCAGGTAAATCCTGGCAAGCCAAGAGCTTAAGCAAGTACCCAAAATCATACCCACTGTGAAATGTAACCCAATAAACATTATCATTCAGAACAATCCCGGACGACATCAAAAGCTCACCAAATCGCTGCGCATCAATACCCTTTTCATTATTTCTCTTAAAATCAATCCCACTCTGGCGCAAAAGCTCAATTGAATCATGTGCAAAAACATCCTCATTGACATTAAACTCCCGAAAATTGAATTGCCAAATGAAATACTTATCGGTACCACATTTGGGTAAATTTCCTTCCTCGTCGGAAAAAGTGAGCCCTAATTGAATCAATTTCAACATGTCTACATTGTCCTTTAATGTCTGGTAATGAAAATCATTACTGTTCTTGAAATTACCAACAGGACGGAGAACAATTCCTGGAAATTCAGTGTCCATGGCAATATAAGGAAATTCATCAACAATGTCACGAATTAAAGCAAACTCCTCGTCGAGATTGTCATTCCACACCTCTCGAATTTGAATCGAATCGCTTTTGGGCAAAAGCGACATTTTTTCAAAAATAAATAAAAATTTGTATTAAAGAGCAGAAGGAAACCATACAAATTTCCAAACCGTGACGATACAAATCGGAATTTCCCAGATTTTCACCAGATCTGCAGAAAAACAGAATAGATTAAGCGATAAATTCAATTCAGAAACCCGAAATCAGAATAAATTAGCAAAACTAAATGACCGAAAATAATCAAATCTCACATGAAATTAAAAAAGATTCAGGCTTTGAATCATGTATTGATTACCGAAATATTCGACCGTAATATAGAATGTAGAGGAGATGTATAGACACAGAGTTAGGGTTTCAACGAAGGTAATATAGGCGGCGAAGAGGAAGAGATCAATACGAAAAGGTAATTGATATATGTGTGTTTATATAAATTTTCTGTCTGTATTTTTTGAATCAAAGAAGAGGAAGAGAGAGAAAAGGGACTTGGGGTAAACGCTGAAGAGGGTCCCTTTTCTTTGCTCACTTCTTACAGGCAGCAAGCAGCATCCATTGAAGGGAGGAGGAGGAGGAAAAAATAGATCCGGAATTTAAAATATAAAATAAAAGAATTTAAAACTTTTTATGTGAGAAAGAACAGGGACACGGTGCAGAATAAAATTTTCAAACTTATTTATAATTATTACTAAAATTGTTAGGAGTAGAATAGACAATTAGACATAGACATAACATACACATTTCTAACTTTTATTTATGAATGGAATAAATAACATACACATTATTATAAATATGTATTTCTAATTTATTAAATATTATCGTGTCATAATTACATATGTTTGAATTTAAAGATAATTTTAAAACATATCTTGAATATCTCGTCATTTAAAAAAAAAATAATGTTATTTAAAATAAATATTACGTACTCTCTCTCCATTCTAAAACATAATATAAGATTATTATTATTGGTTTTTAAAATCAACTTGGCACATTTTTAAACTTAAATTTGACATGCATTTTATTAATACAATAATAACTATTTAAAAAGTACTCCTAATTATAAAATTTATTTTATTGTAATTGTTAAAAAAATTGTCTAAATTTTGAATTTAAAAATATTTTAAATTAATTTTAAAAATCAATAATAATAGAGCATATTTTATAGCATAACAATCACAAGAAAATTACTTCATCATCTATATAATGACACCATGTCATTTAGACACTAATTGAGAAAAAAGAAATATATACATACAACTCTAAATTTGATATGAAAATAATATTCATAAATACGTATATGATTCCAAGTTTATAAAAGATCGGCTACTAACTATGATTTACTTACTTTGTTTCAAAACTAAAAATACGATTTTAATATGAAACCATATAAATATAAATTTATAAATGTATTCTTATTATTATTTCATAATTTAATACATTATTTTTACGTCTCAAATGTTATATTTGAATTAAATAAATTACGTTTTAAATAAAATATTGTAAATGAAAAAAGATTTTTCAGTTGCAAAAATGTTTTGTAACTAAACATGCATATTAAAGGTAAAAAATAATAATTTATTTTTAGTCCCTTTTTAGTTCTTTCTAAGTTTTTTCAGAGGCTCGTGCATCCTTAGAATTGAATTTAATTATAAATAATATAAGTTATTTGAAAATATGATTGCAAAAAGTGTAATTATAAATTAAAAATATAATGTAGTTTATAGTCCTAACATATAAATAATTTCATTTTTTTAACATACTAAAAAAGAAAACTGTATTTTAGTAAGAATATATATATATATATATATATATATATATATATATATATATATATATATATATATATATATCATGGACTTTATAATGAGTTCACATTGTTTGAAAAAATGAGTTGTAATTGTTTTATTATTATTATTTTGATCGACTTGTTTTATTATTAAGTGGCTTTATTTTTACTCGTCACAATTTATTATTGGCAGCCCTTTTACTGTCCATATTGAAAGGTTAACGAATTACTCCTATTATTTGTGTCGTAATACTCAATTGCTAAAATAATGGTTTTGTCCTATGCGTGATTTTAATTTTAAAAATAAAGTATTAATTCTTTGTACACTCTATTTTTAAATACTATTAATTAAGTTTTTATAAGACATTCTTAGATATATAACTTTTAAAATCAAATTTTGATGACTAAATCTACATAACAAAATAATTAATAATTTGATGACTGGAACTTATTACAGAAATAAATATTTAAGATATTTGCTCGGTTCCAATATATAAGATTTTTTTGAAGTCAATTAAATAAAGACATTTTTACACTTTAATTTTTTTAACTTTAGTCAATACAATAATGAGTATTACAAAATATCTAAAAAAATATTATTCATAATAATATTTTTAGTTTCAAATATTTTAATTAATCATCTTAATTTTAAATTTAAAAATATCACAAGTTGACTTTCGGAAGTTAATAATAATCTCTTCGAAGAATATATTCATGCATAAATTTGTTCAATAAGTATTTTATGATAATATTTATAATAAAAAATTATTCATAATAACCATGTCATTATTTAGGGTATAAAATTTTAATAATTCAGTAAAAATAAGTAAATAGAATAAAATTAGAAATACATTGCAATTGGAGCCCATCAAGAAGGGTCCAGGGGCTTTTAAAATAGATAAAACATGATCGATCGATCTTAGGCCCAATACACCATATTGGACAAGATACTAAACGATACGAGGATAATAATGTAAATGCAGCAAAAATAGGGTCTTAGGTTTTGCCTTATAAAGTCGCTAACTCAGATCCTCCTTCCTATCAATTTCTTTCACAGGCAGACGGACAGGAAGACACCATAGCACAAGTTTCCTAAACCTCATATTAACTGAAGGTGCAATTCTCTCTAATTTGAATCTGAATCTATTTTAATATTATGTACACGCATGCGTATAATATTGTCAAATGATTAATGAGTTTGATTAACGTGTTGACGTAATTTAGACAAGTTTCTGGGACGAAATTTATATATTTAGAACTATTAGATTGAAGTATTTAGAAAGGGTTATCAAATGATATCATTCAAAGTTGGATTATTGTCAAATGACATCTTTCAAAGTTGGATTATTGTTTGGAATAAAATGGTAGTATACCGGTACTTTAATTGAAGGGTGGAAGATTTGAAAAAGTGAGGAAATTTTGAAGGGTTGTCGTGATTTCTTTCAGTATTTGGGGGAGGGAAAGAGAGAGGAGGAAAATGAGGATAAAAAGGAAGGGTTGTTTCCCTGCATGGTTATTATCCTCATTTTGTTCATAAATGTGCTAGAAAGGTATTAATGTTGCAGTGGTGGAGGTAATGGAAGAGTTGTCGTAGTCACCCTCATACATAATGTAGGAACCTTGCTTCCCTATGTTCAAGAGTGTTAAATGACACAGAAGGTGCAAGCTTCACTTAATATCGTGCATTTGGATGAGTACAGTCTTTGAGCAAGAACAGAGTACATCAAGTAATGTGATCGTTCTATGTTTACATCATATTCTGATTTTACGCTGTCTGCTGATAGCCAATTTGATAGTTACATGTTTAAATTATGTTAAGTTTTGTTTATTATTGCCTTTAAACTTGCAGATTATGATGCAACTGATACTCTTTGGAAGTTGGAATGCTGTATTTTTGTTTGTACACTTGGTTAATTTAAGTTACTCCGTTATTTTACTGAATTATGTTTTTCTTTTGCAACAGTTTTGAGACATACTTGAACAGCAAGCAAATGTCTGGGTAAGTTGATATCACTTCTTAAAACTAGTAGCCATTGTTTTTTGTTGTTTATACTTGTTGTCTTTATTATCAGATTTCTGTTTGTTGGTTGGTGAAACTATGAATACTTTAACTAATGAAGACTTTGATAACTATTATTTTAGAGGATCTGATGTTCAATACCATTATTTTTTTCAGCGTCTCAAACACAAGTGTACTAGTTGGTCGTTAGAGTCATGTTCTAAAGTTTCATATTATTAGTTGGCTTGTTGAATATGGGATGCAATTTTGAGAACAAACCTTTAATTTATCTTTGTATAATGATGTGTGCTCCCCCTCCTAATTGGTGGTCAAAAGTACATGTTGATATGAATGCCTTCTCCTTTTTGAATGATTGTTGACCTCGAAATGTCTGTTAAAATCCTTAGTAGTTGGATAAATTTCCCATTACCATTAGACTTGTACAACTACTATTGCAACATGACATCAAACAGTTGCATCAAGTGTTATTTGTGGCTGTTCTTATGAACAAATATACGAATGGATATCCATATTTTATTTAGGTGGGATAATACTGTTTCGTTTATAAATGCCTTTTTGTTTTTGTTGATCATTTCTTGTACATTTTATTTGCATTCTGTTAAGCAATTGAATCAGTCAATTGCAATCAATCATAATTGGATGTCTTTTTTTAAATCAAGTTATTTGGATAACCAAAAATTTATGCATTGACCTTCTGAAGATTAATAGCTTTTTGCAATGTTCTAAAAGGCGTTAGGCGAGAGAAGGGCGGCTAGGGGGCCTAGCGCCTAGAGGGCCTGGGCGGGACCTAAGCGGAATTTTTTATTTTAAGCCAATTTTAATATGTTATTTTACATTTATTCAAACAAAACAATAATATAAAGCAAAAAAATCTATAATAAAGATAATAAAAGCCTTTGCTTAAAGTTTAAACACATCCATATTGCTAATGTCAAAGTTTAGACACAAACATGCAATTGTTCAAAGTTCAAACATATTTTTAACGTATTAGTTTTATTCAAAAACAAGATTGTTATTAAATAATAAAAATTAAAATTTCAAGAATTTAATTCAATATTAAATTTAAGAAACTAAACATAAATTTAAGAATTATATTGAATTAAACTAAATATTACAAATGTATTATCATTTATATAATTTGAAGTTGGTATAAGTTCAAAAAATTACTACTATAATGAAATTATCCATTTTGACTTGATATTGATCATTTCTTGTTGTGATTTGATATGCTACATGTATTATGAATATGATAAATCATTGGAATAATAAATAAATCAAGATCGGATTTGGGTAGTTATTAAAATAAAAAAACTCTCCGTCTTGACCCCGCCTAATTTCTTGGAAGGATTTTTTTGTCACATTGAGCCTAGGTGAGGCGCCAGGGAAGCCTGGCGCCTAGGCGGGGATTTTTAGAACACTGACTTTTTGAAAGAGCAGATGTTTTGGCTATAAATGTTGTTGTGCATTGAACGTAAAGGTTGTTTATTCAAAAGCACGCATTCTAGAAAATTACATATTAACATGCCAATTTGTCAAATGGCTTTTGAATTTGACAATTTGTATATCATTACCGGTTGCTAGCACATTTAAGAATTGGTTAGGAGTGGTTCCCCTGCTGGGCATTTTGTTTATGTGGCATTTTTAATCTCTCTCTCTCTCTCTCTCTCTGTTCCTTTTTCAAAGGAGTTTCTCATCTTTATTCCATCTTATTTGATCTTAATTGCAGTGAAGAGGTGGTTGTAGCAGCTGAGGTACCTGCTCAAGCACTAGGAGAAAGCATGGACATCATGACAGCACTACAGCTTGTGCTTAGAAAATCACTTGCTCATAGTGGGCTTACTCGAGGTCTTCATGAAGGTGCAAAGGTGATTGAGAAGCATGCTGCTCAGTTATGTGTATTAGCAGAGGACTGCAACCAGCCGGACTATGTCAAGTTGGTCAAATCACTTTGTGCTGACCACAATGTAAGCTTGATTACAGTCCCCAGTGCGAAGACACTTGGTGAATGGGCTGGTGTAAGTTTTAACTCTATTGCTTCCCAATATGCTTGTCTATATCTTACAATGTTGAATGGACAAGACCATTCAGTGAGTTCCACTTGTATCCTTGCTATTTTGGTTGCTGACTTGTAAGAGCACGTAAATAAAAGTTACCATGTCCTTCTGGCCAAAGAAGGAATCACTGATAGTGGCATGTCTTCAAACCACATTTACCCTTGGTTATTGAATCCTATCTTGTTAAATCTGTTATTTAGTTACATTTGTTGTTTGAATTGAATAATGGAGCAAATATCTTTTACATTTCATTATGGTTTCTACTTGCAGTTGTGCAAGATTGATACAGAGGGCAATGCACGAAAAATTGTTGGTTGCTCTTGCCTTGTTGTAAAGGTATATGAAGCGTGCATCTTGTCATTTTATTTAATAATATGGCTTTTACAGAAATATGAATGTATCTGTAATGCTTTGCAGGATTATGGAGAGGAAAGCGAGGGTTTAAATATTGTTCAGCAGCATTTGAAGAAAAACTAAGTTATTTGCAATGAATCAACCTTTTGTTAGGCTTGATTTGGACTTGGATGTTCATCTTTAGAAATCTCTGTAGTAGTGTAAGCGAAATATATTTCCTCGGAAAAAAATTTATTGTTCGAGGGCCAAAAATTTGAGTTGACAATATTTTGGTAATTGAGATTTCAAGTTATTCTTAACTAATGTTATCAAGCTTGATGATGTTTGAATGTTGGTTGGATATTTTTTTTTTTTTTTGGGTAAATGAATATTTGATGAGATTAATGATGTGTTCGATATAATTTTATCTCTTGATGGTTTTTAGTAGAACCACGAGCTATTTTAATTCATATCAGGGAATTAACCTGGTACCCACCCCGAGATATTCAAGTGGCCTTGTAGTATTGTGTTTATCATTTCACTCAATATGCTGAATTATACTAGAAATTTATACTCTGGAAATATCTGAGAGTTGTGAGCTTGTGCTGGCTGCAAGTTCTGCTATTCATTCTGTAACAAAATATAAGAAGAATACTCTTTAAAAGTTACTACTAATAAGAAATATTTAGAAATTTGAAATTGACATTAGTTATTTTAGTTTTGAGGATAATAGATATTATAATACACACTTACCAACGAACATTGTTTTCCGTTGGATTATTTTCCCATTAATTATTAAGGTATTCGTGTTTATTAAATTAATTAAATTTAGATAAAATTATGGAAAGATTATTTTTAAATTATTATATTTTTTATTAGCGTAATTAATTGAACTATATAGTATATAGTGTATTTTTCTTCACTCATATATTAATATAATTAATAATTAATTTAATATAGTGTAAAGTTATTAGAAATCTAAGCTAATTACTCCCTCAGCTAAAAATTACTACCTCCATTCCATAATAACTGTCTTTTTAACTTGATGCACATAGATTAAGAAACTCATTTAATACTATCATTTAAAAATTAAAATTTGTTGGAAATTCCATCACTACCCATTTATAGGAAACTAAAAACTATTAATACAAGAGAGAAAATTTCTTGGGACAATGAGAAAAGTTAGGGGTAACATAGGAAAATAAATAATTTATTCTCCTAGAAAGTTGTAAACGATAAATAAATTGGAACAAGTTTTTTCTTCTAAAAAGATAGTTATTATGGAATGGAGGTAGTACTACTTTTTGTGCATATTAAGAAAGAGGATAAAATGATACTAAAATTATTCATATTTAAATTCTCATTTATTTAATTGCATAGTTTTCTGCACATGATCCATAAATATGCATAGATAATATAAATATGATAATTAATACTAAGGGTATTATAGGCAAATTGTTGTAAGAAATAGATTATATAAGGTAAATAGACATTTAACTTGGGACTACAATTACATATTGTAATATTGTCAAATTTTGATTTTGGTATAAAATATAATTTATGATCATTTTAATTTAGTTATGATAGTAATTAGTAAGAAATCCATGATAATTATTATATTGTCAAATTTTGATTTTGGTATAAAATATAATTTTAGGATAATTTTAATTTAGTTATGATAGCAATTAGTAAGAAATCCATTATTATTAAACAAAATTCATGACTAATATGACTATAACCAAACAATTTAATTTAATAAGATTTCGAATTCTAATGAAATTTAATTTATTTATGATACTAATTTAGTAAAGAAAATCATGATTAAAATTAATAGGAAATTAAATCGCATTATATATCAAGATTTCATGTGTTAGCAAATTATAATTAAAAAATAATTTAATAAAAGAGTTGCATAACTAAATTTTGAATGAATTCAAAACTAAATTTCTGCTTTTAATTATACAGTCGATACATAATTGATTAAAATCCCATAAAAGAGTGTTTAAAGTTGATTTTTCAAATCATATATATTAGGTCGATTATTTGATTGTCAGGTACATGAATAAGTATTAGTAGTAACTTATTTATTTAGAAAAATGTGTAATAAGTAAAAATTGTTTGGTTTTCAAAAGTGTTTGCATTCTTTTTTGCCCTTTCTCATGATTAAAACAGCAACAAAGTTCATTGTCTTCTCTGGTTAGGTTGGGTCAAACATTGGAGCTATAAACCCATGTATTGGAAGATGAGAAGGAGAGTAAATCCTCTGTCACCAATTAATTTAATTAATTTTAAAATTAAATAAAAAGACAGATGTCAAAATATAAATGGAGGGATACAAAAGGACAAGAAAATTGGGAACAGAGAATCTGTTCTCGATGAAAAGAGTCTCGGTCCTACATTGAACCCCGTCTCCCGTCACCTGCTGTCATATATATACTCTGCAACTACTACTCTTAGATTCTCTATTCTCGTTCCTCAAGACCATAAATTTGCAAGTCCTAATACAAACCAAACAATGCAAATACTTTTCAAAACAAACTTTAACAGAAGGCTGTGAGAAAGATTTTTTTTTCTTCTCTTAGCAGCGAAGGGCATGCTTCAAATATATCTCATGCCTCAAGGCCCTCACCTCAACTGCTGCACATAATAAAAATCAAAACAACAGTCCAAACCGCTACCCTTTGATGTGTAGTTGTTTAGTTTTCCAAATTCTCTTGTTGGTTAAAGCAAGCAAATAATTCAGGTGACGATATTGAATTCATTGTAATCAGTTAAATTCACATTTACTAAAATCCAGAAGCAGAACAGCCTACATTTCCAACTGATCCAAGTACATAAAAGATCTGGTGATACCAGCTACGTACCGATGCAAACAATATATATTCCATTATTGAGCAACTGAATCATAGATAGAAAATTCTTAATTGTTATACAAAATGTTTCTCAAAAGATAACGATGGTCTGCTAGTTCCTATATATGCAGTTAACATATTATGATGTCAAAGAATGCAACTAGATACCAACACCGTCCACAGAAAAACAAGAGGATAAAAGACAAGATATTCCCACATCTGAGAGGGTTGACCAGTCGCATTACTTTGGATTACTTGTTTTCAGTAACTGGGAGGTAGACACCCTCTGATGCCAACCAGATATTATCAGGACGTTTGTCTCGTACACCACAAACCTGCATAATGAAGGTTCAAGATCATCAACTCTTGGACAGAGTGAGAAGCTACTTCTGTCGCCCATGTGACAGTGATTAGAAAACCAAACAGCAAAGATAAGGTATTTGGACAAAATATCTGTAGTCACACATTCAAGAAACTAATGATGCAATACTGGTACTACATGACATTTGGAATTGAATTTATGCCTGTTTGTTAGGTTGGGGGGGGCGTGGGGGTTTCAGGGTATATGTGCTGGTTGATCACCATAATCCCATTGGTACAGAGTTTTATATCCTACTTTGAGGGGGAACGACTAGTGTTCTATACTATTTTGCACTCCCTTACTGGTACATATAAGCATTTGAAGCATACTTTAAAACAACATGTCAAATCATTGTGCCTAAAATTCATCCACGTGATCCAGAACTGGCTTATGGAACCATGCGCTACAATTTGCAAGTTTAAATTTTTACCTCTTGCTGACCCCCAGCAATGCGGCTGTACTTCTTGTCATGACTGTGTAGATATCCGCCAGTGTCCACATGACGAAGCCTGACCTTTTGATCTTGCCTCCAACTTTTCCCACTTCCCTCAATTTCTAGTCTAAGGAAGTAGTTTGGAAAGGGGGGGAGGGGGAGAGAGAAAAAAAAGGAAAAAAAAAAGGTATACATATTATCAGCAAAGGCACAGTCACCATGAGTTGAATAGCTGAACAAACTTATAGTATGTCTCACCTCCAATAATCCCCAGTGTCAGAATTGCTATCATCTCCAAAGCAACTCACCTGCACATTAATGGAGTTCAAAATTGAAGGAAGCAGCCTAACATATAGTATTATAGCATATCATGAGTAGATCTTCAAACTATAAAATACTGGTTTAATAAGCAAAAACCACAGAGGAACCTCCTGATCTACAATTTAGGAAAAAAGAGCACAAAAGCTATTATTTAAAATAAGGGAAACTCAAGCTCTCTGATCCTTCAATGATAATCCAAGGAAACCAAGGAAATTGTTCTGCTCCAGAAAGTAGGAGGTTGGGAAGGAAAAGGGGGAGCAGCTTTTCGATTTACAATATATTTTGATAATTCTTACCAGATATTTTAATGATCACTAAAGCTTCAAGGATCATCTAGTAGTCCCTATGTAAAAGCTCGTACATTGTGATAATGCTTGCCACAAGAGTAACTAATATCTAAAAGGGCTAGGAAGTACATGGAGGCAAATAAACGAAAGCTCTGAACAGCAATGAGGAAAAAAACAGTTCACCAACCTCCAAATTGCCCGAGATGGGGGATGCGTGTAAGTGGCTATGCAGCCATCTCCGGGTCCTCATATGCTGCAACCTGATGATTGTTCCACTTTTAATTGTGTCTCCTTGTTTGGAAGATGAGTCTGGGATAGGCCTAACAATCTGGATTTTAAAGAATCCCAATTTAATAGAAAACCAGAAAAAATTCCAACCAACATTTAGCTAGAAGCTTAAAATCATAGGAAACAAAAATGCAATTTTTTGAAAACAAACCCAGTAGCTATTTGAATCATCGACATTTGGAAAACCAGTAACGGACTGCTGCCCACTGCCGGAACCATATGGCACATCATGCGAGTGTAGCCGAAATTTCGTCTTCTCGTGCATTAGTTTGGTCACAGACCCATAAGTAATCTACCAAACAACGAACACCAAATAAAACACGATCATGTTTTTGTGACTCCAATGTATCATATTTAAAAAGACAAATATCTCCTCTAAATGACCTAAGAAATAATCCTACCAAAAATATCTAAGCTCTAACTCACACCTCTGCTTAGATTCCCTGATTTTCTTTTAAAGGCTCAATGAACTTTACTAAACCCTCCCACCAAATTAAGTGTTTGGCAATGACTTAATTTTTAACTTATAAGTTGTTTTTGAGAAGTAACAATTTTTTACTTCTCAAAAACGGACTTATAAGTCATTTCAAAATAAGTAATTTTGACCAAATGTAAAGATTCTTTTGCCTTTATTTTACTAATCTCTATAACTTATTTTAACTTATAAGTCATTTTAGCCAACGACCTTCCCAATTTATTTTAACTTAATTTCTGACTTATTTATAAATCACAACTTAAAATGACTTATAAGTTATTTTAAATTTTAACTTATAAGTCATTTTAAACAAGTCATTCCCGAACAGGCTAGACTTTTAATAATCAAAGTGAATAAGCTAATACAGAAATTATAACACATAACTAAAATATAAAAAGAACGAACCAAAAAAATTTAGAAACTTTAATAATTCAATTCAAAATTTTGACAGCCTTATAAACACTCATCAAATCCTATGGCTATACATACATACAAACCCAAGCAGTATTAAATAAAATTATTAAAGCAATTCAAAAATAATAATTACTACCTCGACGCCTTGAGAAGAAGCAGCGGAAACAGGAGAATTAAAACTGTAATCCGAATCGAGAGTAAGAAAGAGAAATATAGCGAGGCCGAGGAAAGATAATGCCATAACGAGTAAAAGCAATATGAACCAAGTCCGTCGACAAATGGCAAGTTTAGATCCGATACGGATGATGGATTTAGGGATTCCCTGTAAACAATCCTAGTTGAACCCGAATTAAGGGTTTGATTGGACAATGAAGACGAGGATTGTGCCTTTCTTCGGGAGAGGTTACTACTTTGCGGTTGCCTGACGGAGCCACGGCTGGAAATCTCTCAGGTAGAGCCTCCGGCTAGAGATCCGAACTATTACCGGCAAATTACTCCGACTAAAATTAAGAGAGGGAGATTGCGTGTGAACTTCAAATCAAGACCAAGAAGACTGGACGAGTACAGGAGGTGGTTTAAGTGGCAATGCCAATTATGTTATGCCACGCAAATAGCAACGGTAAGGACGAATTAGGCTGTCCCATGTGGAGTTCGGTGACATGTAATAGCTTACGTGGATTTTTACTTTACCTTTTCTACTACTCCATAAATTATTCCATCTCTCCCCAAAGCCCAAAGGGTTGTCTAATTTTAAAGTACTATTCAAAATGATGACTAAAATAAAATATGTCGTAAATACTAATTTATCTCAAAATATACCTATAAAATAATTAATCCACGCCCAAGTTAGATATGATATTTTTGTGGGTACAAATTTGTATTTCAATTTGTCAACCTTCATTTATGTCCAAGTCTGGAACCACAAAATATACATCCAATCCAAGTCCAAGGGAAGGGAAAAATACTATTGGGCCTTTAGGGGATAAAGCTGTACATACAGTAGATTGGGCCTTCAGCGATAAAGCCGTGTATGCCGGAGGCTTGGACTTTAGGGATAAAGCCGTACTATTGTTATTTGCCTACTTTCCACCAAAAACACATGTGGTACGTGGTGTTTGATAAAATTAAGTAATTAAGATTTGAATGTTTAATATATTTTAATAAATTAGATTATTTAATTAAAATAATATTTCAATTTAAAAAGTTATTTAGTAATTAAGAAAGTATAAAAATATTTGAATGGTTTTAAATTTAAAAATATCAATTTTAAATTTAAAAATATCTCAAATTAATTTTTTCAAAAATTATTAATAATCTTAAAATTAAATTTGGAATGAATAGTGTAATATTATAGACACCATATATTTAAAAAAAAAATTATTAAGAGAACTTTTAATGATTTAAAATTTATATATTCCTCTTACTGATTAAAAGACGATAAGAGATAAATAAAATTTTACTAAATAATTTTTCTCTCTTATCAAATTAGATGTGGAGGTATTCAGAGATATTAAGAGGTAATCAAACACCACCAGAGTCATTCTAATATTTTTGAAACTAATTTATAACATTTTCAAACTTTTTTATTTGATTCGACATAAAAAAAATTTAAAACATAAAATATTTGCATCAAATTTAAATATTTTGTGAATCTACTTTTTAAAGTCAAAATAGAGGGACTAATAGATGCTTATATACAAGTTATAAAATGTAACAAATATGGGATGTAAGGAATATAAGGGAAGAAAATAATAAGAAGACTTTCATTCCACAGCAAGAATCTCATTGTCAATTTTATTTTATTTTTAAAATAGCGTCTTATTATTATTTTTTTATTTACCATCAGTTTATTATCATGTAAAATATAAAATTATATTAGATAATTTTATTTTATTCAATAAGAATCTCACTCTATAATTTCAATATTTGATTGTGTAATCTCATTGTCAGTAATATAATTACAACATTGTTGGTACTTTCCTTATCGATAATTTTATTATGGATAATCTTATTAAAGGTAATCCCATTATGTTTAAGATTATTGGTAATGAAATTACATTTATATGTATTTAAGATTCTTCCTTTTAACTAAGTAATAAAGATAGTTATCATTTCTTTACTTTCGAGTAGAAATTTAAGGAAAATATCAATAAGTTGGGTAATGAGTCTTTTTATTTGTAGAATAACATCAACTCTATACTAGGGACAAAAAAATAATTCAAAGAGAACAAATTGGATTGGTTAGAGAAGAATAAAATAGAGTCTTTTTTATAAAAATAAAATAAAATTATATATTAAAAAATAACATAAAAATATATTTATTAAATGAGATATGGACCCTCTATTCAAATTGTATTTAAAATGTTCATTTTTTACGGAAATCAATAACAAAATAAAAATAAAGAAAAAAAATTATAGGATATCACATATACCTTTTTTGACAAACTGAAAAAATCAGGGGATTAATACATTTATCAAGAAGGTCCGAATTATTGAAATCCGTTATGAAAAAGAGTTAACTTGACAGGGGAATGAGCTAAATCCTTAAGATATTATTGTTAGTACAATGTATGTTTTTAAATTTGATGATGATATATGAAATGAATATATATTTGTAATTAATAGTTTTTGTATAGTCTTTAAAATAAAATTGATGTAAAATAACTTAGTTTAAAGATCAAACTTGTTAGGTTGATCAATTTTGTAGAGTGAACTTGATATAAAATATTAAGTTTGAAGTCGATCGCAAAGCAAACAGTTGAGCTTATTGATCATAGTTCTGAAGATCGTAGAGGTCACTGAGCACAGTTTTGAAGATCGTAGAGTTACAACTATCAATACTTTAAGTTTATATGATTGTCAAGCCAAAACTCAAAGTTCATAGAATACAAGCAATAATAGAAGAATCAGAGCAAAGTTGAAGATCATCAAGTTAAGAATATACAAATACAATTTTTAAGACTAAATATAAGTATCGTAAAGTGCACTGAAGTTAAGTGTAAAACGTAGAATTTACTTCGCCATATACTTTATGACTGGACACTCAACCCTACGAGTGCATCGGCTCTTACATGGATTGACAATGTCGATTTTCATAAAGTGAAGACCCCAAGTTAATTGTTAAAACTCTTGAGGCTAAGAATAATGACAATTGAAAATGCGTTAACGTATATATTGATGAAAAGATAGCACTCACGTGGTAACAATCAGTACTATGAAAGGACATGTCATAACTAAAAGATGACACACCTTCTCTAAAGTCAACAATTAGTGTAAGACCCCAAATTATTAATAGATGAAATTTAAATTCCTCTATTTATTATTTTGAAATAGTAAATGTTGATTTGATTAATGTGGTTATTTATGAGTAAAAATGCACAAATATTTCAAATAAGTAAGTGGTTATAAAATATTCATTGTTGTTGTGGAATATTTGTTTGGTCGTGGAATATTCTTGTTGTCGGGGAATATTAAATGCGATAGCCTTGATCTTAATGTGGGCCCCAGCGGAAAGCGATTGGATGAAGAAAGCAGCAAGAATAAGTTGGTTATAAATAACTGGCGTTGTTATTACAATTATCTTTGTTAAAATACTCGGTGGTTAAAAAACAAGAAGACACTTGCAGTATTGCACCAATTATTGATTCTTACGTAAGAAGGTACTACTCAATAATTGTTATAGTAATTATTGTTCAGTATTTTATTTTATTGATTCAACAATTGTTGCGTTGATATTTTATATTACTGTTGTTTCAATAATTGTCACTACACGGTATTTTTCATTATCGAAGCAATAATTCATATTATCTGAATAATATTATTAGAGAACATTATTGGCAATGTCTAGAAAGTTCGCATTCAAGGAGAGGTTTGGTCACCTAATCATGCGCCGAAGGAGAAATCCTTATTGGAAAGCCCCTCTATCCCGGAACCGCGCTCAGTTGTCGATGATTGTGATTTCGTAATATTATTTGTGAATAATTAATTATTGATTTATATGATGAGAAAAATATTGATTTTATGTGGATATAGATGGAGAAAATTTTAATGTGAGAATTGTTGAAAATTAATATTTTATCTTTTTACGATAAAATAATTTATTTAAATATATTATTATATTATTATAATATAATAATGGTGATATCTTTACAATGAATATGGGATATATGAGTATATGAGGAGAAGGAGTATTTTTATTACCAAAAATATTTAAAAAATGTTTTTCATGTCTGTGGACCCCATTTCTTGACTGAAATTTGATTATAACTTGTAAAATCGTCCGTTTGTGGATTTCGGTCAATTTCTGTTTGGAATTTGAAAAAACTTATTTCTGCAAAGTTGTAGATAATGGAATTTCCTATGGAAAGTCATAAGTTTCGAATTTTTCTGACAAAAGAGCTATTTATTATGAATTATTGAAGTTCCGAAGCTCCGAAATAATTAATTTTTGGAAGTTTAAAATATTTTAAATAATAAAAACATTTTTTTTCATTATGGTGTGTTACACATGTGTGTTGAATGAGCTGAATTCAGTTCTTGGAAGGTTGGCGTACGAAAATTTAATTTATATATTAATATTATATTAAATTTTCGCTTTGAGTGTTCTAAACATTTTTCTATAAATAGGGTGCTTGGGTTAAATTGAAAATTACACGTAAACTGAAGTTTTCTCTATATTTCTCTCTATATATTGAGCGTATTCTTACGAGGATTTTGATACTTTGAGTATTGTTATATGGTCTGCAAGTTCCTTCAAAGACTATACCCAGTATTCCAAATGTAAGTCTTAATCTTTCGAGGTAAAGGATATTATTTTTTTAAAATGATATTATTTCTTCCAATATCATTATGTCAAGTATTGATCTGAAATTTTAATCAAATTTAGAACTTTTTTGTGTTGGGGAGTTCTTATTCACGATATCTATTACACTATTCATCAAAAAATAAATTTTTTCCTTTTCGTCCAAAATATCTATTATGGATACTAGCTTTGATTGTATCCATGTTTTGATCATTCTAGAATTTTACACCACTATGATTATTTATGAGGTATTTTTGGACATGAAATAATGAAATCTGAATCCTAAATACTTATTATTTTGTTTCATTTGGATTCGTTTTTTTAAAATATTTTTCTTCATCCTCAGTCCTAAATGATGATATAATTGAATATCTTTGGCCTGTAGTGCAAAGATTAACGATTTTATGATGAATATCTTTGGCCCGTAGTGCAAAGATGAACAGATGTTGAGATGAACATGACCAACTGATGAATATCTTTGGCACAGTAGCAAAAAGATGAATATTTGATTCAAGATGAATATTGATTGATGTTACAGGGGATAAAATAATGATGATGGATCTGTTAAATTCATAGATATTAGTAGATTTCATCATCTACGTAACTCTTCTATAATTATTATTTTCATTGCAAATATTGATCTAAAACTTGTTGTTTATTATATTCTCTCAGATTTTTCCCTGTTGAAGACTAACGATAATTTGTTTTATATTATCTTAGTCATAATGTTCTTTACTGGGCTAGTTGAGCTCACCCCTTTTCCTTTTTGTTTCATTTTTCTTCTCGGGAGGCGAGAATGTAGCAGAAATAGAGTGGGGTATGGAATGATGGTTATAGAGAGAGTTGTTTAGTAGTCCTCACCATTTTTGTAAAATAATGTATAAATAATTATGAGGATTTATTTGGGTATAGATATTGTCTAGAAGAATATTTGTATTTAAACTCACAGTTTTACTGTTGTAATAATAAAGTTGTAGTTGTTTCTGTACCATGTATTGACAACTCAGAATGGGTGATGTATACATATTTTGGGGGTGTCACAGTTGGTATCAGAGCTTAGGGATATGATCTCTGGCGGAGATCGGAGAATAGAACTTGGAGGGGAGAGACGAGTAAATCCTTCGCTAGTGTGTACTACCTAAGCTTATTTGTTAGTTGGTCAGTATATATGGATATTATGTGATATATTGATTTTCTTAATTAACCCTTGTTTTATGGCAGTATTTAAGAATGACAACCGAGAATGTTAATGAAGGAGTAAATGAGGCAAGAGTGGAGATGCTGTCTTTACCAACGAGGAGAACGCTGCAACAGTCAGCAATGTTCCTCCCGTGAACAACACCACCGAAAGCAGATGATGAACGATGGGATGTTTAGAAGCTTTTTGCAGTTCATGTAAAATTAGACGAGGGAGACTCGTGCACAAAATACCGGTAGAAATGATAACAACGTACGGTTTGTCACGGCCAAGCAGTTCAAAGAGTTGGGACCACCAGAATTTTGGGGAAAGCCGAATCCGATTAAGGCGGAGACGTGGGTCAAACAAATCACCAAGGTATTCGATGTCTTAAGATGCACGGAGGAGCAGAAGGTGCCATTCGTCACCTTTATGTTACAGTAATGAGGCGACATGGTGGAATCGTGAAACGCACTCCATCCAAACCCACACTCAAAGATGTCTTGGGAGACGTTTGAAACTTTTCAATGACAAGTACTTTCACGAAAGTATTCGTCATATGAAGGAAGTGGAGTTCATTAGACTGGAACAAAATAAACATGGGCCCCAAAGACGAGGCAAAGTTTGCGAGTTATCGAGTTTGCACTTCATTTGGTGGAGAATGAGGAACGTATGACACGGATGTTTCTGAGAGGTTTGAAACCCGGCATACGTCAATATCTCATTTCTCATAAATTTTCTCTCTATTCAGATGTTGTCAACAGGGCTCAATTATTAGAACGAGATAACGAGTACGTTCAATCGAGGGACCACCACCAGGATCATACCGGAGATAGCAGTCAACAGAATAACGATAACCAGCAGAGAAAGAAAAAGACGGACAAAAATGGTAACCACTCTGGTGGTAATCATGGCCATGAAAATAGAAGAAGCGAGTCGGGGGGAGATTTTAAAAAGAGGAGATTCAACAATGACAATGCGAAGACGTCAGCACCAGCAGCAACTGGTTCCAAGGGAAGAGAAAGACCACCGGTCATATGCTACAAATGCGGGAAAGAGGGACATATCAGCCCAAACTGCCCACAACAGTTCAAGGTATGCTATAATTGTGGAAAGGAAGGACATATCGCTTGAGATTGTACGGTAGCGAAACCTAGTTCAGCGGGGACGGTGACTCAAAAGGCTGTCCCAGAAAAGTCAAAGTCAACAGTTCATGGAAGAACGTTTGTCGTGATTGGTCAAAATGCGAGGAACCCAAATGAGGTGATCACGGGTAAGCAAATCGTAAATTCTTGCGAAGTTTATACATTACTTGATACCGGTGCTACCCATTCATTTATCTCTCCTGTTTGTGCTCAACGTTTAAACTTGACTCAGGAGAAATTAGATTTTGACTATCTCGTGGAAAAACTCGTTTAGAGAAACTTTCATCACATCCACTGTTTATAAATCTTGTCTAATCCAAGTTGGTACCATCACATTACCTGTTGACCTTATCTCTTTAAAGATACTTGCTTTTGATGTGATTTTAGGGATTGATTGGTTAACTACTCATCATGCCAAAATTGATTGTTTTCGTAAGGTTGTTAGTTTTCATATTCTAAAAACAACTTTGTTGTTCAATTCAAACAACTAAACCATTAAAATCAATCACTGTCATATCAAGTTATAAGGCTATTCGTTTATTAAAAAACGGATGTCAACCTTTCTTATCCCATGTTATGGATTTGAATAAAGACACGTCAAATTTGAATAATATTCCTGTTGTTATTGACTTTCCTGACGTATTTCCTGAAGAACTTCCGGCCTACCCCTAACGTGAAGTTAAATTCTTTATTGATCTTGAACCGCACAAAGCCCATTTCTAAAACCCCATATCGAATGTCTCCTATTGAACTTCGTGGAGTTAAAAGTCCAACTGAGGAGTTGTTGGACATCGGTTTTCATTAAATCCAAGTACATCTCCTTGGGGGGTGCTCTTGTCTTATTCAGAAAAGAAGAAAGGCGGGAGTATGCGACTTTGTATCGATTTACTATCGGGGAATTGAACCATGTCACCATCAAGAATAGGTATCCTCTACCTCGTATTGATGACTTGTTTAACGATTCAAGAGAGCACAATTCTTTTCAAAAATCGATCTTCGTTCGGATATCATCAACCAAGATTAGAATCGAGGATATTCAAAGGCGCCTTTAGAACTTCGGTATGGGCATTATGAATTCTTAGTTATGTCTTTTTCGGATTGACTAATGCTCTGCTGGCTTTCATGGATATGATGAATCGAGTATTCAAGGAATATTTGGATCGGGATTCGTTGTTTTCTTCATTGATGACATCCTCATATATTCAAAAGCCGTGAAGATCATGAGCACCATTTGAAGTTGGTACTCCAAAGGCTTCGTGAAAACAAGCTATATGCCAAGTTGAAGAAATGCGAGTTCTGGCTTGAGGAAGTAGCATTCCTTGGGCACGTGGTGTCAAAATATGGAGTATCTGTTGACCCGGTGAAGATTGAAGCAATACAAAGTTGGGAGCAAATCAAGGCGGTGATAGAAGTCACGTAGCTTTACGGGCCTGGTTGGTTATTATCGGAGATTCGTGGAAGGTTTTCTCGAATCGCTACTCCATTAACTCAAACTAACTCGGAAGGATACAAAATTCGTTTGAGCGAGGAACGCGAGAAGAGTTTCAAGAGCTTAAGAGGAGACTTATTTGACACTTTCTAACAATACCATCTAATACGGATGGATTTGTTATCTCTGCCGATGCTTGAGCAAAGGGTTAGGATGTGTTCTCATGCAGCGTGGGAAAGTCATAGCATATGCCTCGCGATAACTTAAAGAATATGAGAGGAATTATCCTACTCATGATCTAGAGTTGGCAGCAGTCTTTTTCGCGCTAAAGATCTGGAGGAACTATCTATACGGGAAGAAAGTGGAGATATATTCAGACCATAAAAGCCTTAAATATTTCTTCACTCAAAAAGAACTCAACATGCGACAGCGACGTTGGCTCGAGCTATTGAAAGACTACGATCACACTATTCAATACCATCTTGAAAAAGCGAACGTGGTAATTTCGACGCGTTGAGTAGAAGATCATATCGCAGGAACGAGTGCGATGATGTCAAGTATACGCGACAGAGCCAACTTTAATAGAAAAGTTAAGGTTGCTTTCCACCCAAGGCGGAAATGATGCATATGAAGAAGAAAGTACAAGAAGGTGCTATTCCGGAAGCGAGAATCAATAAAGAAGGAATACTTCGAGTCCACTCCAGACTTTGTGTTCCTAACGACTATAATTTGAAGTACAAGATTATGATGGAGGCACACAATACACCGTTTACAATTCATCCTAGAAGTACCAAGATGTATTGTGATCTTCGACATACATTTTGGTGGAACAATATGAAAAGAGAGATTGCAAAGTTTATCTCGATGTGTTTAACTTGTCAACGTGTAAAGGCGGAGCATCAAGTGCCAAAGGGTCCATTGCAACCACTTAAGATTCCGAAATGGAAGTGGGAACACATTACCATGGATTTTGTTACGGGTCTTCCTGCGGTTTCTCAAGGCATAAATGCTATTTGGGTTATTGTTGATAGATTAACCAAGTCTGCTCATTTCTTGTCGATACGGGAGACTTATTCCCTTGAACGTCTTGCTAGTATATATGTAAATGAGATTGTGAGGTTGCATGGCATGCCAGTATCCATAGTTTCGGATTGTGACCCAAGATTCACTTCAAGATTTTGGGTTAGCTTGCAAAAAGCTATGGCGCAGTTTACGATTGATTCGGCATACCATCCTCAAACGGACGGACAATCAGAGAGGACTATTCAAACTCTTGAAGATTTATTAAGACTATGTGTCTTAGACTTTAAAGGAAGTTGGGATAATTATTTACCATTGGTGGAATTCTCCTACAACAACAGTTATCAGGCAAGTATAGGTGTGGCTCCATTCGAAGCATTATATGGACGAAAGTGTCGCTCTCTAATATGTTGGGATGAGGTGGGTGAAGCAACATTGTTGGGACCCGAGTTAGTACGATATGACTACTGAGAAAAGATCCAAATGATTCGACAACGATATACAAAAGCAGCGACAGGATCGACAAAAGAGTTATGCGGATCTTCATCGAAAGGACATGGAATTTAGTATTGGGGATCACGTATTGTTGCGTGGTAGCTCCATGGAAGGGAGTTACAAGATTTGGAAAACGAGGAAAGCTCAATCCACGATTTATTGGTCCATTTCAGATTCTTGACCGAGTAGGAAATGTAGCCTATAGACTCACGTTACCTCCAAGTATGTCTCGTGTTCATAATATTTTTCACGTATCCGTGCTTCATAAATATGTGAAAGACCCGAACCATGTTATTAAGTTAGAACCGGACGAGATAGCCGAAGATTTAACGTATGAAGAGGTACTTGTCAAGATCTTGGATAGGAAAGAGCATGTCCTACGCACGAAGGTCATACCACAAGTTAAAGTTTTGTAGAGGAACTATGTTATAGAGGAAATGACCTGGGAGTTAGAAACAGAAATGAAAGCGAGGTATCCTCACCTTTTCGAAACACCAGGTATGTACGTCAATTTCGAGGACGAAATTTCGTAAGGAGGGGAGGTTGTAAGACCCCAAATTATTAATAAATGAAATTTAAATTCCTCTATTTATTATTTTGAAATAGTAAAGGTTGATTTGATTAATGTGGTTATTTATGGGTAAAAATGCACAAATATTTCAAATAAGCAAGTGGTTATAAAATATTCATTGTTGTTGTGGAATATTTGTTTGGTCGTGGAATATTCTGGCACGTCGAGGAATATTGATTTACCAGGCTTGCCTTTATGTGGGCCCCTATAACGGAAAGCGATTGGATGAAGAAAACGACAAGAATAAGTTGGTTATAAATATTGGCGTTGTTATTACATATTATATCATTGTTAAAATACTAAATTGGTTAAAACACAAGATGACACGCGGTATTGCACCAATTATTGATTCTTACGTAAGAAGGTACTACTCAATAATTGTTACGATGAATTATTGTTCGGTATTTTATTTTATTGATTCAATAATTCTTTGCGTTGATATTTTATATTATTGTTGTTTGATAATTGTCACTACACGGTATTTTTCATTATCGAAGCAATAATTCATATTATCCGAATAATATTATTAGAGAACATTATTGGCAATGTCTAGAAAGTTTACATCTAAGGAGAGGTTTGGTCACCTAATTGCTTGCCCAAGTAGGAGAAATCCTTATTGGAAAGCCCCCTCTATCCTGAGGCGCTCGGTTCACATGATTGTGATTCTCGTAATATTATTTGTGAATAATTAATTATCGATTTATATGATGAGAAAAATATTGATTTTATGTGGATATAGATGGAGAAAATTTTTAATGTGAGAATTGTTGAAAATTAATATTTTATCTTTTTCTGATAAAATAATTTATTTAAATATATTATTATATTATTATAATATAATAATGGTGATATCTTTACAATGAATATGGGATATATGAGTATATGAGGAGAAGGAGTATTTTTATTACCAAAAATATTTAAAAAATGTTTTTCATGTCTGTGGACCCCATTTCTTGACTGAAATTTGATTATAACTTGTAAAAAATCGCCTGGTTTGTGGATTTTTTGGCCAATTTACATTTGGAATTTGAAAAAACTTCTTTATGCAAAGTTGTAGATAATGGAATTTCCTATGGAAAGTCATAAGTTTCAAATTTTTCTGACAAAAGGGCTATTTATTATGAATTATTGAAGTTCCGAAGCTCCGAAATAATTAATTTTTGGAAGTTTAAAATATTTTAAATAACAAAAACATTTTTTTTCATTATGGTGAATGAGCTGAATTCAGTTCTTGGAAGGTTGGCGTAGGAAAATTTAATTTATATATTAATATTATATTAAATTTTCTGCTTTGGTGTTCTAAACATTTTTCTATAAATAGGGTGCTTAGGTTAGAATTGAAAATTACACCAGAAACTTAAGTTTTCTCTATATTTCTCTCTTTATATATTGAGCGTATTCTTGTGAGGATTTTGATACTTTGAGTATTGTTATACGGTGCAAGTTTCCTTCAAAGACTATACCCAAGATTCCAAATTTGTAAGTACTTAATCTTTCGAGGTAAGGGATATTTTTTTTTAAAATGATATTATTTCTTCCAATATCATTATATCGAAGTATTGATCTGAAATTTTAATCAAATTTGGAACTTTTTGTGTCGGAGTTACTATTCACGTATACGGCACTATTCATCGAAAATAAAAATTTTTTCTTTTCGTCCAAAATATCTATTATGGATACTAGCTTTGATTGTATCCATGTTTTGATCATTTTGGAATTTTACACCACTATGATTATTTATGAGGTATTTTTGGACATGAAATAATAATTTAAAATCTGAATCCTAAATACTTATTCTTTTGTTTTCTTTGGATTCGTTTTCTTTAAAATATTTTTCATCATCCTCAGTCCTAAATGATGATATAATTGAATATCTTTGGCCTGTAGTGCAAAGATTAACGATTTTATGATGAATATTTTTGGCCCGTAGTGCAAAGATGAATAGGTATTGAGATGAACATGACCAACTGATGAATATCTTTGGCCTGTAGTGCAAAGATGAATATTTGATTCAAGATGAATATTGATTGATGTTACAGGGATAAAATAATGATGATGGACTGTTAAATTCATAGATATTAGTAGATTTCATCATCTACGTAACTCTTCTATGAATTATTATTTTTCGCTGCAAATATTGATTTAAAACTTGTTGTTTCTTATATTCTCTCAGATTTTTCCCTGTTGAAGACTAACGATTATTTGTTTTATATTATCTTAGTCATAATGTTCTTTACTGGGCTAGTTGAGCTCACTTTTTCCTTTTTGTTCCATTTTTCTTCTCAGGAGGCAAGAATTTAGCAAGTACGAGTCGGGGTATGGAATGATGATTATAGAGAGAGTTATTTAGTAGTCCTCACCATTTTTGTAAAATAATGTATAAATAATTATGATGAGGATTTATTTGGGTATAGATATTGTCTAGAAGATAATATTTGTATTTAAACTCACAGTTTTACTGTTGTAATAATAAAGTTGTAGTTGTTTCTGTATCATGTATTGACAACTCAAAATGGGTGATGTATACCTATTTTGGGGGTGTCACAATTAGATATCTACAAGTGTCTAAGTATTAATGGAGCAACGGTAACTTCTAAGGAGGAATATTTCAGGAAAGATCTATAAAAGATAAATAAATTCAAACAATAAAAAAAACAAACGAACAATAAAAAAGTTAATCTAGTGCCATTTCAAAAAGCTCATGCTCTTTGATCTTGAACATCTTGTTTTGCTGCTAAATCATCCTGTGTCGAACTTTAAGCAACTTAACAACACTTCAAACACACTATTCTTTATATGATTATCAGGTCTTAGTGATATTTTATAACTAAGTCTAACTGATTTAAAGGGTTATGTGTGAACCAGTCATAGTGACTTTAAAAAATCTATGCGATTCAGTAATTGTATTTGTTTTTCGTGAATAGATCTTAATTATTACTCATACTTAATGGATTATATATACTTAAGAAGTAGAACAGTGAACTATGAGATTTTTATATTCCAAATCACTTAAAATATATGATCTTATTCACTTTCAATATTTACTTTCCTTTTGCATTATTTTAAGTGATACACGATTTAGTCTGTAACTTAATTTCATTGTTAAATTTAGAGTTGTCTTTATATTATTTGAAGAAGTTTTTCCAAATTATCATTTGGATGTGTAAAATCATCTAATTAACTTACTTAATTACAAGTTGATAGTAATTTTTCAAAAGTAAAATTTAAAAAAATTTATTCAACCATCTTATAAATTTCTCACTCCCTTTTATGTTGGTTCAAATTTAAAATGTATTAAAATATAATATCATACTAATAAGATAGAGATAATTTTAAATCTGAACCATAAAATGAAAAATATTATAATCTTCATTTTCCAATAAAATAAGCACAAAGCTAACGGATTGCCATAATAAAGAGATAACCACGCGCATATTAAAAAAAAGATTATTTCTACAAAAAATAAAAGAATGATTATTTGCACAAAGTATGGATGAGAGTCTGATTTAGGATTCGGTTTGTGCAACTTTCAAATTTGAGACCTCCTCTCCACTATCTTTGTTTGTCTTTCTCTCTTCATTCGTCACTCAAATACTGAAACGTCTGCTGCGAAGCCACGTAGAGAGAGTACCGTACTGCATTTCAAGCCCTTTGGAAAGTGGGCAAAATTTGAGCCTATGCATGCTTTAGCTTTCTTCATAAAATCCCTAAACCACTCATTCCTCGCATTTCTCTGAACTTCTATTTATATCATCAGCATTTCCCCATTTACATTTGCACTTGTTAATCGCTTTCCTCAGTCCTCAGCTGTTCAAATATGTAATTTTGTGTGAAATCGAAAGAGGGGTTCTGGAGTTTTTGGGATAACAAATAATGGCTTCTTCGCAGATAGAGTTATTAGAAAGAGAACTCAAAGATGCTGGAAATAAGCTTCTTATGTTCCCTCCTTCTCCTGAAGAGCTCCTCAACATTTTAGATGTAACTAAAATATACCCTCTTATATATATACATATATGTTATATTGACATACATGCCACCACACATACAACCACAGTTCTTTTATTAAATTGTTGAAGAATTCTGCACTAGAGATAGATTTTGGTATTTTGATTGGCTTATTGTTTATTAATATTCATGTTGAATTAGGGTGTTTGAAGCTTTTTGTTTACTATTTTTTATAATTTCAATTACTTGTAGTTTGAAAATATTTAGTGTTTAAGGTAGGTTGATTATTCTTTGTTAGATCAATGTCAGGGCAATTGATGATTATTGGGTTGGTTCTCTTCTACCTACTTGCTTATGATTATGATTAGTTCATGTCGATTGATGATTTGATGTTGTTTTTATTTTCCATTTGATTAATCTTAATCTCTAGTATTGAAGAATAGATGAATTATTTTTTATTCGTTCAACAAGAGTTTGTGCCTTTGTGGGTTATTCTGGTGCTCTTTCTTTTATCCCCCCTTCCCTTTCCCTTTTTTTTGAACTTCCCACTCCGATTTCCGATAATTAATTTTTTTTTAAAATGATTTTACATGTAATCTCAATTTTAGGTCCCACTTGGTGATGCCATAGAGCCTTTAATCCCTAAGTCTGTATATTTTCTATCTGTCGTGCCAATTTGTTATGTTAGAAGTAGTTGCTAACTTTTGAGCTGAACGTGTATAAGAATTACTTTGCATTGTACTAATTTGTCCTATTTGTCTTGTTTAAGTAAATTGGTTAAGAAATAGTATAGGTGAAAAACTTTTATATAATAGTGTCTTAATGAATTGTAGATTGAAATCTCTTATTACTCCATTTCAAATTCTGAAATATCCTAGCCTAAGCCTTTAACTTTTTGGATGGAGTAGTTTCTCTTCTGTATTGTTGGTGATATGTATGCATCTTGTACACAAGATTTCCAAGATATGTCAGTTATACTATCGAAAATATGTTAACTTCAGAGATTTTCTTCGGTTAAAAGGTTAAGATGCTACTCTTGTTTCACCGAATGATCCATTTGAGTATTGCCAGAGCATAATATCCTTTTTAAAGACCTAGTTGGCAGGCATGTTGTCTACTTAGAATATTAGTTCCCACTTTTATCGTTACACTTTTCTATATGTTTGGTAGGTACAATTTCATTCTATTGTTTCATTTGTGACAGCAAGTAGAGGAACTGTTATCTAAGGTTGAGCAGGCACCGGCTAGATCAATGCAGGATGCACTTTACCCCTCAATGAAGGCATTAATTTCTAATCAACTATTGAGGCATTCTGATATGGATGTGAAAGTTTCAGTTGCATCTTGTATGAGCGAGCTTACAAGAATAACTGCGCCGGACGCACCTTACAATGATGAACAAATGAAGGTTATCAGGATGTCTAAATTTTTTTTGGTGCTCTCTGTATAAATTAAAGTTGTTATCCATTCGGTTTTCTTGTTCCCCTCGCTCCTGTGTCATGTTATTCAAGCTTCTTCAATGTATATGCACGTTGAGGCATTAGTAAACTCTTGTATGGTTGTCTGCTTTTCCATTTGAATGATGTGCAGGAAATTTTTCAGCTGGCTGTAATGGCACTTGGGAAGTTGTCATGTGAGTCCGGTCGCTGTTATGCTAAGGCCATTCAAATTCTTGATAATGTTGCAAAGGTCAGGTCATGCTTGTTGATGCTTGACCTCGAGTGTGATCCATTAATTGTTGACATGTTTCAGCAGTTTCTAAGGACCATTAGGTAATCTCCATTAGTGCTTTAAGAATTCATTTTTTACTGAATGTTTTTCTAGTTATCTTCTCTAGCGAATTCTGCTTGAATTGACAGAGTAGCTTCACTCCAAGTCCAAGAGTACCAGGTTTGCCCTGAAGTTGAATTGAACCATAACTTGACTTATTGTAATTGAACTTCTGCTTACAACAATAAACTTCTTTTAGTCCTGAAACTCCCCTAGTTCAACATAAAATGCAAGTTGTGTCTAAATGCTTTTTTCTGATGTTAATTTGTTATGGATATGATCATGATCAATCATCACTTTCTGGCATGATAATGAATGAATTAAGAGATGGTATTTGATGGATTGTATTTCTTGGTTTTGGAATTAGTGATTAGTTGGGGATGCTGGTACCATTTACATCCCCACGTGGTATATGTTTCTTTATTTTTTCTTCGTGTGTGGGATGTATGTGGATTGTGAGCACGAGATTATAAGAGGATTTGTGTTTTTTGAACCATGCTTGAATATGGAAGGAGTGTTTGATTTTTTAGCCAAAGCAACTTCTCTTGCAAATAGCAAAGATTGATTTTGTCTTTTTGTTTAATTATAAGGTGCAACCACCCCAATGCTGTATTTTCACAAATGGAATACATCATGACCTTGACCATAGGAGAAAGTGATGAAATTTCTCATGAGCTTCTGATTATCCTCCTATCTAGTGTCAGAAAAGAAAACCAGGTTATTACCTTCTTCTTACCCTTTCAAAAGTGTTTCTTGTTAGAATTTTCCTCAATTTATTTATTTATTTTTGTTTCTTTTAGAATGTTTCCTCCCTTTCTTGGAAGTTGGGAGAGAGAGTTTTAAAGAACTGTGCTGTTGAACTCAAGCCCTTTCTCCCCAAAGCGGTCAAATCCATGAATCTGGCTTTTGATAATTATTCTGACGTAGTCGCTTTCATATGCCAGGATGCCCTTGGAAAGGAACATGAGGTGCGTGTCTTCTCTCCTACATTCTCATTTCTATATCCAAATTTTAATAAGAACAGATTGTGCTGTCAATGATTTGTTGGTTTTACTTAAGAAGAATGCAGATTACCTCTTATCTTAAAGGAGAGTGCTCGATTTAGCTTACCAACTCTATACCGTAGTCTTATTTATTTTTTCTTTTTTTATCAGAGTGCTTTTGTCTTTTGTTCAAGGATCCATATACGTTCCGACACTTCTTCACTTCTTCAAGTAACCTCATTTTAATATTATATTGCATTTGACCAAATGGGAGATGGTGAAAATAGTGTCAAGCTCCTTTATTTTCATCCTCCCTTGACATGGCTTTTAAGGATTGCTACAAGCCTACAATGCATAAGTGCATCAACAGTTATGTGTGAAATTTAATCAACTACTCAAACACTATCTTCTTTTTCAACAAAATGCCGAGGTTAACTTGATTGTCATTTTTTTTATTGCATCTTTTCAGAAGTAGCAAAAAGAATCAGAAAAGAAATTTTGCGTTAAAATATGTATGGATAGAAATCCTCCTTTATTTATTGTAATGCATCCAAAATAGTCTTGTTCTAGATATTGAGTGTATACCCATTGTATCATGTGAGTTGGATGTAATCATTGCTTGGGGTTAAATGCTTCTTTGGTCATTGTACTTTAGGTCAACTTACAAGTGAGTCACTCAATTGTTTTTTCTTACAGTCAACTCAATATACTTTACTTTGCTAACAAAAATTTGAATTTCTGTCAGCGGAGTTAAGTTTTGGACGGAAACTTGACATGGCAGTGCCACATAGGCACTGAATCATAGCTGAAATGTTTTATTTTACATGTCATCTATAGTCCACCCATAAAAACAAATTTACCCACCCAAACCCATAAAAACAAATCCACCCACCCAAATATTTTTCTTCATTTCTTCCTCCAATCAAACCAAACAAAGCTGAAATTGCAACAATATGTAGAGTTTACAGAAAGAAAAAATATTCACATATAACAAAACATTCAAAGATTTCACAGATAGATTAATGAATGGCGAGTTAATATTTACCTGTGCGACAACCCAAAATTAGGTGAGAATTAAGGCTTGAAGATTGAAGAAGAAACAATAATCCTCCGTCAATTGGGTATTCCGTGCGGTAAGTTTCTTGATCCATCAATTGGCTATGAATTGGGTTTATTCTTGGTTGTCGATTACCGTGTTTTTTGCAACTAGGTTTCTTCTACTAAATTGGATGAAGAAGATGATGAATAGTGATGGTGTTGCTAGGTTAGAAGATGATGAATATGACTTTGGCCAATTAAAATTTGATTTGCTATTTTGTTATTGATTGTGATTCCTAATTCATCACCCATGTTGGTGGTGATGTGTCAGTAGCGATTGGAAGTGGTAGGTAGATGATATCTTAGAAGAAGAATAAGAGGATTGAAGATGGGTTTGTTTATTTTGTTTAAGTATAATATATTAATAGATTGTTAATATATCATAATATTTACTTTCTATAATTGATAATTCTTTGTCTAATATATATAAATATGTATGTATATAAAGTCAATAAGAATTTATTATTATTTTTTTTAATTTTAGCATATTTTTAATTTTTATAATTTTCTTAATTATATTTGTTATAAGTACTTGTTATTAAATACAAAAACAACTAAATATCTTTTTTTACTTTTAATCACAAAAATAAGTAAAAAAAAAATTTCTCCATTTTTTGCTAACTTTTCTGAATTTATTTTATTTTTAAAAAAAATTTCTTTCATTTCCACTCAAGAGTGGCCACATCATACATGAGAGTTCATTGTCAATTTTCTCTCTCTTGTTATGTCATCTTTCTCTCTTTTGTGTGGAATCATACGTAGCAAACCATTTAAAGTCAACATATGATTTAACGGATTTCTAACGGTTTGCAAGTAAATAAAAGTATAGTGAGTTGACCGTAAATAAAATGGTTGAGTGACTCACTTGTAAGTTGACCTAAAGTAGAGTGACTAAAAAAGCATTTTTCCCTCATTGCTTGCCTTAGTATTTCTGATGCACTGGCTTGGGAAGTTCCTCTGGAAGATGAGAAAAAAGATGTTAGGAGCAGAACATTCAAATGGGTCAATTTCGAGGTCTTGATCTTACTCTTACCATTTGTATTGAATATTGGTTGTCTAGTAACAGCTGTCATAATGTTGTGAGTAAAACATAAACTGTATTTTGTATAGCATTCTCCATTTGTTCCTATATAGTAGATATATTGGTGTTTATTAAATCAATTTTAAAATCATTTTCTTCAATCAGGTGGCTGAAGAGGCTGGTCCAGCTGCTGGTGGACCTTCAAAGGCAGTGATGGACCATGAAATTACTCAATCAAGAAATGATGGAACGTTGAGGAACATAAAACCTTTGAACACACTAGAGCCCTGTCATCAGGTTAAGCAGCTGGAAAACACTGATGCAAGAAGCAATTCCAAACCTGAATATTTAGACGTAATAAGAACAGTGCAAGCAGACACAGATCCGGTAATTCAAAAGAAAAGGGGCAGAGAATCCAATTCTCTGATAAAAATGGAAGAGGGATATAATAATTCCTGGACTAGTGAAAGAAGAAAATCTCTTAAAGAACCTTCTTGCATGAAGAATTACAAAAAGAAAGTTGGCAGCTCAACTAAAAGTTCAAATTCTGAGCAGTCAGCTTTGAGACAAGAAGATAGAGAGACTAATTCTTGCAATGTATCATCAAAAGCATCACACCTTGAGAGCATGAGTGCTTCTGTTTCCCAACATGTAAGCCACACAGACATTGATGGAAGCCAGCCCAGAAAACGTCGGGGGAGAAAGAATGCTATTGTGATAAAACAGGATCATGATCTGAATATGTTGAATACTCTTGAGGAAGATTTGCTGAAAGATCCAGTTAAGGCAACAGCTTCACAGTTTGCAAATATTTCTTTGAGAAGAAACTTTAAAGGCGTGAGAGATTCTAATGCAGAACGCCCAAGGGGATCAAGGAAAAATGAACTTGCTTCTAAGACTAACATGGAGACAGCTCTTGCTCAGAGTAATATAGTAGTAAAGAAGGAAGATGATGGTTCAGAAGAATATTTTGAGAAGGTAGAATTGTTAGGAGCTCTCTGCCCCCCCACCCCTCGTGCGCGTGTGCGCACATGCATCCGAGAAAAATTGAATATTATTAATAGAACAAAATAAGTCAGTGCTTTGGGCCAATACAAACTTGTAAGATTGACTGATGAACAATTGTGAAAGTAGAGGGTTAATAGGGAACCCTATCCGCCCTGCGATTTATGAGCTGGGAACTACCATTCCGCGTTTCGAATCATGGTACGGGAACGTAGATACCTTTTCTAATTCACCCAAAAGTGGACAACGTATTCCGATTTCGCTTTTATGCATGCGAATTGATCCACGTTCTTGGTAACCATTAGAAGTTCAAGGCGAGTTCTAGAACCTATATACCAGTGAGATACAAGAAACAAGGTGTTGATATTCCTTTGCTCTTAAATTAAAAGAGAGACTGAATTTAGTGCATGCAGTAGGTTGTAGTATATTATTTTCTACTTCATTTAGTGGTTTTCTGGTTTTCCCCTCTATTACAATAGCGTAAATGCAATTTGTTCCACTTGCACTAATAGCTGCAAATCTCTCAACATCCAAAGCATCTCTAAATTGAATTGTGTTAGGACTTCACTAATGGCCGCCGATTTCTGGAACAACTAAGTGGTTATCTTTAATGTTCAACTTTTCGTTTTTGAAGCCCCCAAGTCATCATAACATGTACATGAAGTTATTGAAACATTGCCGTATCATGTAGGATATATCTGATTTCCTGTATTTCATAAAGCTATAAGTACTTTGAAAAAAAAATCAGCTCTTATATAGATTTTTTGCTTTCTCTGTCCCTCTTATTTGATGGGCATATGTTATAATTTGTGTATGGCCTTTCTATTCAGGATTCCAGAATGCCACGTGGTATCAGATATGATGAAGAATTGGTCGGTCGCAGTATAAGGGTTTGGTGGCCAATGGACAAAAAGTGAGTACTCCAGAATATCAATATTATATATTGTTTTTATGTAATAATAGTTTTCTGCTTCTGATGTTAATTTTAGTTTTTTTGGGCCCACTGAGTTCAATATTCTTTATGCTGGCATTCTTTATTTCTTTGCTGCCTGGGCTAGATAAAAGACATACCATCGCCCCAATCTAGCCTCTAACCACCTAACCCAAACCCTAGGGGCTCTAATGGGGATTCTAACATTCTATATCTGGATAATTAAGGATCCATCATTGATTATTTATCTTCTAGATGCATTTTTCCAAAACTATAGTTCTCCATGTTGTATATGTGAAGACACATTAAGTCTAAAGAAATGATTTATCATAGCCATTTAAAGTAAAGACTTATCATAGCCATGTGTCGCATACTAGTTTTTTGTTAGCGACAGAGTACAAATCTCTGAAATTTATTTGTATTTATGTGACATTGACTTATACAACTCAAAGTTCAAATGCAAGAAAATAATAGAATGATCATGGGCATGATCAGCTTGATATGTCTAATATATTACTTTATAAACATAAACTGAAACAAAATTGGGTTTCCTAAGGAGAAATTAGCTTTGGATTGATAGGTCAGCCGTCAACATATTTGTCATATGTTTTTGAAAATATCTAATTCTGCTATCTTCATTCTCCAACACGTTGGTTAATGCTTTGGGAGTTTTTTTGAATTCTATTTATTAGCCTGCTTTTTTATTTTTGGATGCATGAGGTGTTCCCGGGTTCTGTTGTGAATTTTGTAGATTTTTTCGGGATTTTTTTTACAAGCCTCGCATAGGTAGTTCTTTGGGAGTTTTTATTGGGTTGGGGTTTTCATCTTGGGTGGCACAGCGCCTCTCACGTCCCATATGCTTGTGTACTGCTTTGGGGTTTTCATCTTTGGCGCTTTTGATAAATTTATGTGTGTAAATATGTATTTCCTGTGTAGACATTGAACTAGAAAATTTTAATATCATTTTCTCATATCCAATTTATTTTTACACAGGTTTTATGATGGTGCTATTTATTCTTTTGACCCTGCAAAGCAGAAGCACCAGGTGAAAAGACCCTATTGTTTTGTAGATTTCTTTTGCATATATGATATTATCTGTCCCCATTTATGGTATAGGGTAAAGGGTAAAGGGTTTCGCTTCTTGGATTTTTCTGATGTTTATATGATGATTTTTCTGATCTTTTACAGGTAGTAAGGTGGCCTTTCTTGTTATATTAGTGTTATCACCTTAACAGACTACTCCTTCCAGTGGAGATTTTGTCTTTGTTGCATTATCACCGGACAAGCTTAGCTGACATCTATTCTGTACTTGATTGGTTTCTATCTGTTCTTAGATTTTGTTCTATTATGGGTCCCACTGCAGGTATTATATGCTGATGGTGATGAAGAAATACTGGATCTCCGCGATGAACGTTGGGAACTGCTTGATAATGTGTCACCTGATATTGTCAGTGTTCACCTGGTTTTCTGTTTCAGTTCTCATTGTTTGTTCAATTAAATTTCTTCTAAATTTTTGGAAATTATTTTGTATTCATCTTTAGTACATCTTGTGAAATGTAATTATTGGTATTTGGCACACTACTAACAGGAAAAACATGCTGATCTTCCAAGTTCTGCAACTTTATCTGATAAGTAAGTGTTTCTTTACAAATCTTAGCTTTTTCACTGATATTAAAGTAAAATTATATATTTATATTGGGCTATATGTATATACACAGCTGTGTAGTACACAATCGTGCTATGGCGACGGTTTTTTTAGGCTATAGCGACGGTTCAACTGTCGCCGCCATAGATGAGAATATCTATGGCGACGGTTAAACCAACCGTCGCCATAGCCCAAAAAAACCGCCGCCATAGGCGACTGTGTACTACACAGTCGTGTATATACATTTTTCCCATTTAGATTATTAGTTTGAATCTTTTTTTTTATTTCCTAGAAAAAGTGAGTGTGGTTTCATATATTGCATATGTTGCAAAAAGAAGCTGCTATAGAACCGCTATTTCTTAGTACTTGATGATCTTATTTTTCAGAAATTTTGAGCAGTTTATTTTTTAGGACTAATGATTAATTAAGTCAGTTGTCTGCTGTGCTCATTCTAAAATTTTTACCGAATTAAAATGAGTGCATACCATGTTTTATTTATGTTATACTCTTGGGTCTTCTTGATCATTTTTGCAAATACCATGGTAAGATTTCCATACATTATGTCTCCTGGCCATACTTGTTGGGGGGTTCGGATTGGTGTTCAATCTATCAAATATATTATTTTCGGGATGTTATATGGTGATCTTTTTTTGCTGAATTCCCTTTGGTGAACTTACCTTTGAACTTTTGGGTTTTGACATTTGTTTCTGATTCTGAGGAAGTCTATGATTAGTTAAACCCTGTGGATTTCTTCTTCTTCTTTTGTGTGCACATATTTTTTGCTCTACGCTTCTGTGTGCAAGACAACTTTTAAGTTCCGTAAATGCTCCTGGCATAAATTGAAACTAAAAAATTCGGTCACATGATAGTTATGTCTCTGGATACAGGATACTGACAGTGACACTATTTTGGTTGTTTTTCTTTGCTGGACTCTGAAACTGGTTAGGGATTAAGGAAAAGTTATATTTGATAATTTCTTTTCATATCCACTTTTATAGGTAAAATTTTGGTCGGATTGTAACCATTCATCTCCACTTGGGCATTGCTATATAGCGCATAAAAAAACCACTTACTGTGTAGAGAGAAAAATTTAATTGCTTAGAAGGACAAACTATTTCTAGCGTCGCCTTTTCTAGTTTACCCTTCTTTACTAGTTGGCAGTGTCAATTATTCTTTGGTTTATTGATCAATCTTTTATCCACGAAAAACACTGGTGCAACATTGAATGTATTAGCAGTTGAGAGTACAGTATGAATCCTCATAAAACAATTATAACAAAAATCAAACTAAATACTACAAGGCATTTCTTTGATTTTTAAAAGGACTGCTGTACATTATCCAAAATCTTAATATTCTGTGACCTATTAGTTCCTTTGGATGGTGAGTTTGAACAGACCTCGAAAGAAGAAAGCAAAAACAAAGTCAGAGTCATTGGCAAAGCAAGAAGACACTGTCTCGTCATCAAAATGGTAGGGCTTTAATACGTTCATGATACTTGGCCGTTCCTCATCTTCATCTGTTTTAGTTTTTCTGTACAATGGATATTATACTCCAAACTAAGAGTTTTCATGTTTTCCTGACAGGCGTGGATCTTTTACTGACAAATTCAAAACCGAAGCCCCAAAATCTGGAAGTTGTACACCTAATGCTGTTTACATTGCTGATGTAGCAAAGGATGACACTACTGAAGTATATCCCATGATAAAAGGTGACGAACAAAAGTGTATTGGCGAGCCAGATAATTCCACACCTCATCCTCTTTCCATTGCTGAAAAGGACAAGGATCATGAACATAAATCTACTGGTGAGGAAGAGAGTGAAACACGAAGCACTGAGTTAGCAGTTAAGAGGGCATCCCATGCTACAGGTATAGGTACAGAGAAACAAAAATTAGCTCAGGAAGAAGTAAGCAGAGATGCAGAGAAAGGGAAATTGTCGGATACAGTTAATGTGCAGGAAAGCAAGAGGAATAAGGTAAACAAGAGAGCAAGATTGATGAATTTTGGAGCAGATGCCATAGTCGGGTAAGTTGTTTTGGTTGTAATAGTGGTCTATAGTATAAACTATGGTGAAGCTTTGTTCTCAGTGTGAGGAGTGTGTATGTAATGTAGTGTGGTATATGATCTGTTAAAAGAAGAGTTGTTAATTATGAGACTGGGGTCGTATATGTTTTTTGTCCCAGATGTGGGAATCTTAATACATACATACATACATGTGTATGATTATTGCCCTTATCATCCTCCTCTACCTCTAGATTGACTCTTCTAAAACTTTTTCTGGTCATTATTTGGTTTGAGCTTGAGCACTCTTACTTATTCATATTTGCAGAGTTTGCTTAAGTAAGTGCTTACCTTACTTTTTCTCTCTGTGGGGTTTTATAAGTGGGTTGTTTGTATATATAAGTCAATTTAGCAGAACCAAAAAGTGTTGGGAGGAGGAGTAGAATTAATTAAATTGAGAATGAGTTTACCTACTTTTTACTATGAGTTAAGTTTCGCCCTACTTTTTCTGTGCATTTGTCAACTTGTGCGGAATTCATAATATAAAAAAAAAATCTTTAATTACATAAGAAATAAGTTGATTTTGGAAGTCAGTGTGTATTTGATCCCTCACCCCCCAAACATATGTTTCAATCAAAACATAAAATAAAATAGTAGGATACTTGTTTCTTTTCATTATATAAATGATGAATCGTTTAAGATATAATCACTTGTATTAAAAAATTTCATTGATTTTAATATTAAATAATTAATTAATTTTCTAAATCTGGTAAACTATTGGATTAATAAAAAGCACTTTGAGCAAAAGGATTTAATTTTAATTTTAAAAATATATTTAACTAACGTAATGATGACATATTATTTAAAATTACAAATTTAACATTCTGTATCGGAATGTGTATTTTATGACTGCTTCATTAATTTCAAATATCTTCCGATTGAGAACAAATCATTTGTCTCTAATTTTTTTGTTTTTTTTGTCTCTCCACTTAAATTTTAACATTTAGTCTTTTACTTAATATTAATTAATTTTAAATTTAAATAAAAAAAACACATGTCAATATTTAAATTAAGAGATACAAGAGAACAAAAAATTTAGAGACAAGAGGATCTGCTCTCCTTGCAATTACGTTGCCGCAAAAAATAAAAAATTAAACGTAGTTGAAGTACAAGTATTAATTTGACGGCAAAACTTTCAAGTACACCATACTGTCACGAGATTTATGTGCCGACCCACGTGTGCCGTTTTCTTATTCAACTAACCCTTGCTGTAAAAAGTTACCAACTCTTGCTGTAAAAAGTTTTTTACCTGTTGTTGGTGAGGTGGTAAAAAGTAAAAAGATTCCCTATAAATACAGTCCAATCATAACTTCCATTTAACAACCCGATTGAACATAAGTTAAAAAAATACTACATTGTTTTCTCTCGTTAACAAACAAACTTCCCTCCTTTGCTTACCATCTGATCATCAGCATATACCAAACACCAGACCTCATCGGAAAAATAAGCATGCCGTCAGTTTCCGATCAAGTCGTGTGTGTCACCGGTGCCGGGGGATTCATCGCCTCATGGATGGTAAAACTACTGCTGGAAAAAGGCTATTCCGTTAGAGGAACAGTCAGAAATCCAGGTAGGAATTTTTATTTTTTTTTTTAAAAAAATAGATTATATAACTTAATTTCTCAGTCGACGCTTATAGTAATGGAGTATATAATTTGATACGCATATATGTATAATTTAATAAATTAATTGAATTAAATAATGTTTTCAGATGATCCAAAGAATTGTCATTTGAGAGAGCTAGAAGGAGCAAAGGAGAGATTGACGTTATGCAAAGCTGATCTTCTTGATTATGAGAGTCTACGTGAAGCCATTAATGGGTGTGATGGTGTTTTCCACTCTGCATCACCGGTGACTGATGACCCTGTAAGTATTTCCCTAATCTAATCTTAATTTTGTTTGAAAGCTGGGAATGTAAAAATAAAAATAGAATTTGTAACGCGTCTTTATTGGGTGTTATGTTATCTTCTTTAGTTGGTCACGGTGTTGGGGGCCTTGGGCATATCGATATGCCTGCTCCATGGTAGGGTAGGGGTAGTGCAGTGGGTCCACAACTTGTATGGCGTGTACTAGTAATTGACACAAAATTTTCATTTCCAAATTTCTAGCTATCAACCAAGAATGTTTTATTATATTGTTGAATTTTGATATGATTCTGATGATGGTGGGTGGGTGGCGTTGTCATAAATTATAGGAACAAATGGTGGAGCCGGCAGTAATTGGAACTAAGAATGTGATAGTCGCAGCTGCCGAAGCCAAAGTCCGTCGAGTAGTGTTCACTTCATCCATCGGTGCGGTTTACATGGATCCTAACAGGGGCCCGGACGAGGTCATTCATGAAAGTTGCTGGAGTGATCTTGACTTCTGCAAGAGCACCAGGGTAAATTCTAGTATTATCTACTCCCTCTGTTTTTGCCAAACAACAGAGTTCCATCTAACTTTTTAACTAAAGTTTTTCAAGATTTATCACAAAATTGTCATCAAGCGCCAAAAAAGAAAAGCTGGCAAAAGTTGAATATAAAAAACACCTAATGGGTTAATTATTTCCCTACATTAGTTCATTAATCCAATTGGGTTATTGAAATTAATGTCATAGACCGTGGTTTTGATGTTATACATTGGATTTACAGAATTGGTATTGCTATGGGAAAGCGGTCGCAGAGAAGGCAGCATGGGAAGAGGCAAAGCAGAGAGGGGTGGACTTGGTGGCAATCAACCCAGTGTTGGTTCTTGGACCGTTGTTGCAGCCCACTATAAATGCCAGCATTGTTCATATCCTCAAGTATCTAACTGGCTCAGCCAAGACTTACGCCAACTCGGTGCAGGCCTATGTCCATGTTAGGGATGTGGCAGCAGCACACATTCTCCTCTTTGAGACGCCATCTGCATCCGGTCGATACCTCTGCGCGGAGAGCTCCCTACACCGCGGGGAAGTTGTCGAAATCCTTGCCAAATTTTTCCCGGAATATCCAATCCCTACCAAGTAAGTCCAATGTTAATTCCCCTGCAATTTGTTTTAATTAGCTAGTCCAAACTCCAATGTGAAGTGTGGAATACTTTAGGCTTCTAGTTTTGAAGGGGAAGTAGGTATACCAACTTTTTGACACGGAGTAATTCAACACGAAGCGGATTGTTTGACCGCGAAAGTGCTGTCGTGCCACACATTACGTTAGCCTATCCACCAACCCAACAATTTAATTTTTATCACGGGATTCTTTGAAAATTTTACTGCCTACGCCATATATGATTTATTTAGGTAGGTAAAGTATCCTTGTCAGAGTGGATCAACCTATTAGAATAGGTTTTGGTTTATATCTTTATCATTAGATAATAAGGCGGACCAGCACACTTCTTATTTCGTTTATTATTTTGCCAACTCCACGTAACTTACACTTTGAGCTGAATAACCAAATATGCCAACTTTGAAATTTTCTTGTCACGTTTGTCTTTTGAGAAATAATAACATAGTGCATGAGGGGACACTTATGAATTTATTATTGGCATGACTCATTTAACTCAACAATAAATACACGAGTGTCACCCACTCATGCAGTATGTGATAGTAGCATTATTGTTTGGGAAATAGCTCCAAATGTGTTGATACATTATTATGGTAGGATGTGCACACCCGTTGCAAACGTATTCCTATGACTACAAAAAGTCTAGGCAAGTTTAAGTTCAAGAAGCTCTACTTGTTCAAGTCTTGAAATAGTGTTTAAACTTATCTTGTTTATGAATGAATTATTTTCAAGTGTGTCCAAAGAATAAGAAAAAGAACTATATAAATGCAGGTGTTCGGATGAAGTTAAGCCAAGAGCAAAACCCTTAAATTTCTCAAACCAAAAGCTAAAGGATCTGGGGTTTGAGTTCACACCGGTGAAGCAGTGCCTATACGAAACTGTCAAGAGCCTGCAGGATAAAGGTCACCTCCCAGTCCCTACGCCACAGCAGGAGCCGGATGTTAATAACGATCAATCTCTCCATATTCAATCTTCTTAGCCTGCAGGATAAAGGTCACCTCCCAGTCCCTACGCCTCAGCAGGAGCCGGATGTTAATAATGATCAATCTCTCCGTATTCAATCTTCTTGATGGAGGGAGGGAGGGAGGTCGCCCTAGTTCTCTGTTCCAAAATCTATGGACCATGGAAATAGTTTATTGAAGCAAAAGATTAATGTTGAGCTTTCTTTTTCTTTTTTCCTGATGAAGTTCGTTATTAGTCACCTGCTCTTCTTTAGGCAGGATATATCATCATCTGGAGTACGTTATGAAAGCCAAAATAAATTTCTAATATTTGTTAGGCCCGACATCATTTACATGAAAAAAAGAATCAGTTGACATAGTTACGTACTTGCAGAGAAAAATGATATTTTACTTGCGTATATCTGTTTGACTTGTCGTGTTGAGCTCAAATAAAAAAGCTCGCTCTTTCCCTGCTCCGTATGGTATGGCACAATGAAAAAATGCAACTCTAATTTTGAATAATAATTACTACGGATGGAGTATCATATCATATACCAACAAACCCATGACTTTAGGTGCATACCAAACATACAAGATATGTATCATATCATATACCAACAAACCCATGACTTTAGGTGCATACCAAACATACATGATATACCATCCGATTACACTGTCCAGACAAAAGCTAGAATTTATTAGCACTAGCATCCTCACTAAAGCTATGTTTACCAACTAAACCCCATTAGGCCATGCCTTGGGAATTGGGATTGAAATTTTATTTTCTATAGAAATGAAGCTCATTAAAATTTACCATCAAATAAATTCCAATACTTGGATTTAGTTGTCAAACACTGTAAGCAAGGTAGAAAAAGAAAAACTAAATTCTACCTCCCTAAAGTATAACTTGCTACACTATAATCCTTCAGTCAACGTCTGTACTTCTCCTATGTGGTAATTGCATGCTTACTATATCCTCTTTGGGAAGACTATATACTGATGCATTACATGTCAAGCAGCTATCCATTTGTCGACTTTCAGGAGTTGTCAATGCTATAAGGTGTGAAGCCTCTTTATTTTTCCGTAAAACCAGATATGCAATTCCAGCCAAATAAACCAATGTGCCTGAAAAACCCAATATTCCACACAACACTTTGCCAACAAGTTTTAAGTGGCTGTGAATTAGCAATTCAATCAAGTGGTCCACGAGAAAGTAAATGTTTATGCCCATGATTAGTGAGCCAATGGTCCAAGTGGTTGCCGAGATCTGCAGAAAATTTAAATTTGAAGGATTAAATGCCTTGCCAAGGGTAATTTCATAGGCTTTAGCACATACACATTTTGACATCTAATTGTTCGTGTAGCTCTTATTATCTAAACAGTATACTTGTACTACTGTTAATCCAAAAGATTGATCATAAGCATATTCTGGCCGCAGATACATCTGACCAGGTGCAGATTACTCAAGTTGTAATTCCAAGTTGAACTAACCAGATTTAACATTTTAATTGGCCATTGTAACAAGTTCATAATATCTTAGAGAACACGTCAATATATATATATATATATATATATATATATATATATATATATATATATATATATATATCTACTTGCACTTAGCAGCTATATTTATATGCTTCATATTGAAGAATATTAATATGAAATTTAACTCGGGATAAAGTTTACTACCGCAATCGAGTTTGCATATAAACCCATCTTGGTCTTGCTGCTAGTGAACTTGAGAAGTGGCACGAGAGCAAAAGGGAGTTCAAAGGACAAGATCATCTATCAAGTAAACAACAGAAGTTAGCTAGCTTAAAAAAAATAGTGAAAAAATAAAAAGATAAAAATAAAGCATCACTGTTCAACCGTGTTGATGCCACACACAATATATCAGCACCACATAGTAATATATATTGTTCATGCATGAAAATTTAAAACACGATCAATTCAGATCGATGAGAAAAAGATGTGGCTTGAAGTTAAAGATTTTTAATATTTAATACACGGCTAATGAACTAAAGAAAAAACATGTTAAAAAAAATAAGGATCAGTGTGCTTGCATAGAAAGTGAATTACTTTCAAAATCTGGAAAAATTCAATGTAATGACAACCAGCATATATCAATGTTCAGCAAAAAAAAAAAGTGATGAAATTTAGAAGAGCTCTCCTTTGGAGGTTATGTGAGAAGTCAAAAGCCAAGGAAAACATACAGATGCAATAATAATTAATTTTCCAGCTCCAGCAGAACCACCGATGAGTGCAACAACTAGACTAGGGACAATGGCTAAACATCGCGTTAAGAAGTTCCTGATCCATGGCTTCAATCGTAAATCAAGAAACCCCTGCAGTGAAAATATGCGTATAGTAGTACAAGTAATTAACAGAACAAAATGCACTGCAGCTATATAAACAATAAACCATAAAGAAAATCCAGTCCTAGCTGGATCTTGTCCTCGGGCCTTCAGATCTTGAATTAATGATACTTCTACTGCATATTTGCTAACAAACATCGACTCTGTACCAATTTTTTACTAATATATACATGTACAAAATTTGGTATAGAGGCAGTGTTTGTTAGCAAACATGCAGTATTCCATAGCTAGCATTAGCTATGAGCATTATTCCAACTAATGCATCATCTACCGTCCAAAATAAGATCAAAAGGCCAAGATTTAAACAAAAACACCTTGCGAGCCTTGAGACCCGGATATACAAACTTTTTAATTGCCTTACAGGCCTAAGACCCCCGGAAGGATTTTGAACAGTTTAAGAAAAATTACAGTGTACTGCACTTTCTGTTAGAGATGTGTATTCTCTTCTTGTAAGGCTCTGCCGAACATACTCCACCAAATTTTTTATTTTTTACTAATTACATACTCCAATTAAATCTGCTCATTTCTGACTCCCACATGAAACAACAATTACATCAATGCTTGACCATGACTGGAGCGCTAAGTGATTATTCACTAGAGCATGAAGCAGTTATTAATTGGATGTAGTTCGGTGACTCATAAAGTGCAGGACATGTCATTAGTTAGTACCATTTCAAATAGACAATTGTATAGTATTAAACTTGATATAAAATTTTGTATAAATAAACAGAGAATTGTAAGGTTTCAGATAAGTTGAATAGAATGACAATTGATAGTTTTACTGAATGTTCAGAGTCCTTTCCGGGGTCTTAGGCCTGGAAGGCAGTACTTTGGACTTACAAATTTGTGCTTCTGATCCTCTAGGCCTGGAAGGTGTTATTTTCATTAAATAATAGTCGTTGATCCTTCTATGAATATTAGATGATGCACTAATTGAAATAGTGCCCATAGCTAATGCTAGCTATGGATCACTACCCATATATGTGTTTGTGAGTGTGTGTGTGTGTGTGTGTATATATATATATATATATATATATATATATATATATATATATATGCATTAATATATATTGCAAATTAGCAATCCTAGATAACAAAAAATAGATGAAAATTTATTGAAACGAGGAAGGTCATTCTTGAAGCATCAATTAAAGGACAGATGCCCAAGTATAAGAAAGTTTATGTATATAGTTTCTCTTTTCACTCCTATCCTTAAAGCCACAGCTTTATAAAGCTGAGCTGTTATTAATCTATTTCCTAGTATGTAGAGTTTATACTAAAAATGTCATAAATATATTTCCAACTAAAAATGCAATAAATTTATTTCCAATGTAGTTTTAAGTTTTAACACTTGAAGCATACTGAGACTTTTTTAGGGTATTTTTCTGAGAAATGAAAAAAAATATGAAACTTCAACCTCTAGAAGAAAAGAAAGAAAACAAATTACCTGCATAACGTATTACCCTGCATATGTTCCAGTTATTGTAGAACTCTGACCTGAGGCTAGCAAAGCAATTGCAAAAAGCTTCGAACTCCAACTGCTTAAAACATTCTACAAAAAAATAAATGTTCACTGTCATATGATGTCTATTGAAAGTTGATAAATTTCTTAACAAGGGGGAAAAAGGTAAGTTTCACAATCAGTCTAACCACAGATCACATACTTTAAGCAAAAAGGAGGCTTTGTTCAAGTCCAAGTTTTGGCAGCTCTTCTGATCATCTGGGTTAAGATTTGAAGAATTGCAAACGGAACCACTTACAGCGATAACTGATACATTAATGAGAAAGGCCACCACTAGAGCAAAGCCACTTTCTATTGTATAGAATCTGCAAGCCTCCTGTAAACAAGAGAAATCTCCAATGAATTACTAGAGTCTTCATTAAACAAATTAAAATCATATTAAGCGTCAAAGAGTAAGTTTTTAAGATTCATATCTATCCCAAACAAATGTAACAAGATGGCCAGAAACCTAAGAACTAGATAATACTATCTTCCCCATATTACTTGGAGAGAGACTTGTATTGCAGAAACCTGATTGTTAAAAGTGGAAATTTGTGCAGGGAAGGCCTGAGGTTGATCTATTATGTTATTTGGGTCTATTATGTTTTTAGCCCAGCTATATATATATATGTTATCATTATAGTTAGGGTTTTTGTATTTATTTCTTTCTCAGTTTTTTAGCTGCCTTCAGACAGAGAAACAGTTCGGGTGTAATCGGTTTTTGGGTTGTGAGAGTTCTCTTCATAATAGAACTAATTTCTTTATCATAGTTAGGGTTTTTGTATTCTTCACACAGTAGGGTTTTCCACGCAAGTCTTGTGTTCTTGTCTTTAATCTTTCATTGACTTATGTGTTTGGCCATAGTTTCTTGTAACGGAGAAGAAGTAGAATTCAAGCTTTAGATGATACTCATAATTTAATTGTAAGATCAATATTGACTTTTTAAAAGGCAAATTGGGAAATTTTCAAATCTAAAATTGACATGATTTGTTTAAGTTTTGAAAACAATAAATCTTATAACTAGTAGTACTTTTTAAATAGTTTATGATATTCATAATTGTATTGACATAAATTAAATCAATTTATGTCAATTTTGTGTTTGAAAATGTTTGAAATCGACTTTTAAAAAGTCAATATTGGTCTTATATTTGGAACGGAGGAAGTATAAATAATTTACTAGTTAAATACACAACTCAATATAATAGTTTGGGTGCTAATATGTTCTCTAGAGATGCTAATATTTAGGATACAGTGATGAGGTTTCAGGTTGATATATTAATGCCCAATCAGGATAGACTTAGGAAAGGTATAAATTTCGACATAGCTTCTGAAATGGATGCACATTTATGTTACCCTTTGGCATACATAAGAACTAGAAAGTTGAATAGTAGTCTATTATAGATGAATCTTACTTTGATGCCATTAACAGATCTTGGTATTTTCCTGGAAAGCACCAGAGCTGAGTGGAGGAAAAGATTGTGCCTGCAGGAAAAGTAAAAAAGAGATAAATATATATATATATGGGGACCGATCCATGGCCAACGTTATAAGAATAGTATTATCCTTACCACATATATTGACTGTCCGAAATTTGATCCAATGATCAAAAAGTAATACCATCTACAGTTTAGCTTTGCGGACAATTACAAACTAAACTGCGGACCCACTTTTAACATACCAATTTTATCATCCCTGTAAAAAATAAAACCATCCGCACTTTAGTTGTATGGAAGGAAGTGCTTTCCCTCTTCGCCCCCAATTTCGACAAAGTCCTCGTTTGTTTTCCAACGAGCATCCGACCAAATTCAATGTTTCATGGTTATGGATTACTATGAAACAATCAAGCCTAATCATTTAAACATTTAAAAACAATTGGTTTCAAAAGATAAACTACAACTTGACGCACTAGAAAGCCTTTCAAACGAAGAAACTGGAATCCACAAATTAATGTTATCGTCTCTACTTGTATATGGTTAAAAAATCTGAAGGCATTTAATAGGTCACATATAAGTCACATATCCATGAAATATATGGAATCCATGAAGGCTTATTGCAGCAAACTTTCATAGTTCTTCCGGTGTTACTGTGGCTACGAGGAAGTCACCCCAAGATGGGAACTGGGCTCGTGGTTCTACAAGAAGTGGAAGAATTGGTCATGGAGCAAAGGCTAGTGCATCTAATAGATCTAAATTAGGAGTGCAAACATTTGGGAGGAAAGAAATTGGTTCAGGAAAGTTCAATTCGGAAGAAACAGATTTTGCGATAAATAATAAAATAAACTTCCATCCACACAATTAAACTACGGATGGTTAAAAATGTAGTTTGTAAGCGTCTGTCAAACTAAACTGCGGACGGTAATACTTTTTAGCTATTGGATCAAATTTTGGACAGTCAAAGATTTGTTGTAAGGATAAGACTACTCTTACAACGTTGGCTATGGATTGGTCCCATAACATATATTTGGTACGAATCCTGATAGGGCATACACCATCTATACGATTGAAAAAAAGAAGGAACGACCATGATAAGAAATTAAAAATCGACGTCCGCTACTATTAGTAGCGGACGATAAAAAAACACATCATCCGCTACTAATAGTATCGGGCGTTAATCAGAATAAGGGTTTGACTTTATTAACTAGAGTTTAAATTAATTAATTAGGGTTTAGGGTTTATAAACTAGAGCTTAAGGTCTATTAACTCCTTTTTAATTGGGTTTAGGGTTTATTAACCTTATTAACCTCTAGTTAATAAACCCTAAACTCTGGTTAGTAAACTCTTAACACTGACTAATAAACTCTAAACCCTAGTTAATAAAGTCAAAACTTTATTTTGATTAGCGTCTATTACTATTAGTAGTGGATGGTATGTGTTTTGGACGTCGATTTGCACTTTCTAATCATGATTGTTCCTTCTTGTTTTCAATGGTATAGATGGTGTATACCCTATAAGGATCCATAGCAAATACATAACTCATTACCCATATATATATATATGTTCATCAATGAAACCTTTGGAAATGAATTGAGCCATTGCCAAATGGATATATATAACTACTTACGGCATAACCATTGCACCAAGGAGCGAAATTGCAAGGAGAGTAGAACCGCTTCCCTTGAGTTGCGGAACAAAAAGTCCATATAACACTTCTGAAGCATTTGGTTTTGCATATCCAAGCTCTGCTAAAAAGCATGCAGCAATTGTAAATACCAGGAAAGCAATCAAGAACTCAAGTTTCCTCACCTGCAATAAGTTAAAACTTAATGTCAGAATATGCTAACACGATATGTTAACAATTACCCCAATATAGAACACTGTCCAAAATAAAATTAGGTTATGCTTAATAGATAGGTAAGTACCCCATATTGCTGTAATGCTAGTAGAACCAATGTACTAAGCCCTGTGAGAAGAACACCAATCCACACTGGTATATGGAATAGCATGTTCAAAGCAAATGCTGTTCCAATTACTGGACATGGATAAAAAGTAGAAGCAACAGTTATAACAACATATTTCAGAAGCAAGTAAGAGTTCAATGCATGCGAGTATGTTCAATAAAGTTGCTGGATGAAGATTATTTCCAATGTCAATTATTTTGTCACTAATGTATACGCATAATACCAATTAATAAGTCCACCTTGAAATACGTCATACTAAAAGACTTGATGCAAGTACATTTATTCTATTTGGAGAAATCAGAAAAATTATTGTCATTCATTCACACAATTCCTCCTTGCATGAATTTTTAGACTTTTACGGTAAGACTACAATCATTATGGAGTTGTATATTATGATGCTGACACTAATGCCTCGGTACAAGGCTATGGACATTTATTCCCCTGTTAACAGTGTGAAGGTTGATGCTCTACATATGAACACCATAGAGCTAGATACATAAAGTCTATCAGCTTACCATGAGTAACCTCATAGTTCTTTACTAAGGGTGGCTAGAGTTCTATTCAAAATATGTGTGTTGATCTTCAAAGTGCATATAACAGCTTATACTCCAACTGATCAGACCATTCTAACAACATAATTGCAGGATACTTTTACATATAGTGAGAGAAGATATAGAACAAGTAGCACAGAAAAGAGAAGATAATGCAAATGCCTAAAAGATTATTTTGAGAATCTGATGGTTATCATTTTATTCAGTTGCATGATTTCAGAAATATGATGTGATCTGGCATTATTTTTCATGTTTGCAGACATTTCCGCCTAAATGGTACCTCATAGAACAGGATTTTTCACATAAAAAATGAAGTAATACAGGTTCAACAATTTCTATCACATAAAAAGTCAACACTTGCAGACATTTTCTCCTAAAAGTGTAGGATTTCAGAATAAATCAATTTCTATCACATAAGTTGTACCTTCAGGAATGTCGCACACAACTATAGAAATTTCAGCAAGAATCCATAAGATAAAATTTGGCACCTTTTCATATTCAGTTCTACAGTGCTCTGCTAAATGCTTTCCTACAATAGAAATAATTGTATATGTTACTATATTGAATGCATTAGCAGATTTTATGATAGCTAAGAAATTTTCAAGTATAAATGGGTGAATAAAGAATTTAACATGAAAGTCACAAACCTGTAACAACCCCAAGGTTTGCTGCCATGGATTGGATAATTAAAGCAGCACATGAAGCCACTAATATGATCCAAAGTAACTGCAAAACAGAGAGAAGTTACTGAGGATGAATACAGTGAGACCTTTATTTTTTTAAACATTCGTTTTTTTTTGTTACATACAGTTTGATCTTTAACAACAAAGTGCAAATTACTATACGAGTCTAGACATGTAATGAGAGGAAGTTTAAAAGATATAAAACAGATAGAATCTTCTTGATAAAGAATTTTTTTTCCCCTTAAATAGATTCTCCTTAAAAGATCCTATAGTTCAGAAGTCAAATAAACACAAGATGTTACCATCTGTGCCAAATAAACACAAGATTTTACCATCTGTAATCTGTAAATACATCGTTTACTTGGATGAGGGATCATAATAAAAATGAATATAAACATTGCTATACATACAGAGGTTGCCTCCATTTGATGAATTCCACCTTCTAACTTCTCATTTTAATTCACACCGAGCTTTAAAAGCATGCATGTCATGCCTGAATCTCCTGTTAAATTCGAAGATATATTATACATGTTATACTACAGAAAAGCTACGCACCTCATACTTGTACTGAGCTCCTGACTGTAGATCGGTTTCAACTATAACATTAAGCAATAAGAACAGTTAGGAAATACGAAATCTTTGGTAGCAACAAGCAAATCTAAAGATAGTGATCTTACAGTTTCCAGGGTCAATATATGCAATAGAAACAAGAAATCCTGGACCCATGTAAGCAAATAAGTTCTTCCAGCTTGTCTTCTGCAGATGTCAAACAGAAGGTTATCAATCAAAACATAAACAATAGCTAAGAACAATGAATATCACAAAATTCATATGTTTAGAAATGCTTGTCAGTTAGGGAACCTAGAGAATATAGTATTGATAAAACATTTAATCCAAACCCAAGAGGACACCGGATTAAATCTATCTAAAACCAATATCTGGTGATTTATCTGAAAGAGGAAGAAAAAGGGGAACACATCCATTTGTCACATTTACACTTGGTTGACCCGTCGAATTCAGTTAGATGAAATTATACACTATCACAAAAAATTAGTGCCTAGTTACATACATGGCAAACAGTGTGATGCCCCAATTAATGTAGGCCATCAGGAGGGAGCAGTAGTTGTGTTCTGACTTCTGAGAAAAAGAGTCGAATAGTGAGAATTTAACCTCAACTTCTTTCAGGTTGGCATTATAGCATATGAAAAGATTTGACATGTGTACTTAAACTAAGGCTAAAGTTAACTCAGAGATATAGTTTCAATCAAGCTGATTCCCTAAAGAATGGAGAAATCCAGCTTATTAAAATGTGGATTAGAAGATAGCTTGATAAAAATTGTCTTAGACAATCTAGAGTAGTTGAGCACAAATGATCAGTAGGCTATAATTTTTAACATTTAAAAGCCAGTGAAATTCAATTATCGTTCAAATTCAGCTTTTTGCCAAACCCATATTATCATCCAGCCCGGTTTCAGAACTGAGTTTTTCAGTACCAAAAAAAACTAGGTTAGGGTATGCTCAAATATTTGACACTTCTTCTTTTATATAATTATTAGAAAATACATATGTCATAGTTACCCTCAAACACTCGACAACAAAAAAAAAATCTTAACATACTTGAGCAATTAAAACAAAAGTACTGACTTGGAATAATTTGGGGTTGAATTAATTCACTCGTATCTCATTATGCTTAAAGACCACATTTATGTAAGGGTTTTAACAACATAGCATGATACAGTAAATTAAAAATAACATACTCACATCAGGTACAAGAATCTGGTTAGAATCAGTATTCTCGATGAGCGGTGCATTCGAAGAAGAATTCCCATTTCCCATGCTGGTCATGAACTGCGGTTGGGTAGAAGCTGAGGCAGCCATATTTTCCAATAATCTCAACTCTGTTTGAGTGAGACAAAGAAGAAGGGTTCAATTAGCCAGCTGAGTATAGCTCCATGTTGGAAAAAATTAAGAATAAAATGCATATACGTATTTACAGCGTACATAATGATATATACACATCATCTATGTGTACGTGTGTGGATTTAAACATGAAAACAGAGGAATCAAGATCCAATAAATGAAATTTAAACAAATTACGGTTAATGGGTATGAGAAATTGATAAAGACCAATGATAAAATGCTACGGTTTATAAAGGAAATAACCATAACAGCTGATGTTAGATTGTTTGAATGTAGAAGGAGGAAAAGCTATACAAAATCTCGTATGCCGTAGCTCAGAAACACAGAAGAGAGTGAAGATAACAAACACATTTTTATATAGATGGAGTGTGTCACTGTCTGCTGGCCGCTGGGAGTATGGAACGTGCTCACGGCCCACCAAAATCTTATTTATTCTTTCCATTTTTCTCTTCAATACTTAGTTCCCCTAGATTTTGGCCCAACACCATCAAAGGGTTGTAACTTATTCAGTTATTTGGGTCCTTATGCTTAATTAATTATTCTTTTTTTCTTGGCTTCAAAAAATAAAGAATTTATTTATGTTCATATCCAACTCCACCCCCAAAGTCGCACCAAAAAAAATAAGATAACTGATATTTCCACTTTAATATTTGATATTTACACACGTATGATCTACGTATTAGATGATATATCAAATTTTTATTGACAAATCTGAGTCATACGTGTAAAAATATTAAATATTAATGTGAAAATATTGCTTCCCAAAAATAATAGTACAAAGAGGGAAGAGAAAGGATTATAGAGAGTAAAGAAAAATATTTTTATTATTATTTTAAGGATCACTATTTTCACATGTGTTTTTTATATTTTCATATTCTTCTTTCTTACATGAAAGTGAGATCCACTGTACACTCTTGTAAGATACAAATATATAAAAAATATTAAAAATACATATAAAAATATCAGTTTCTTTATATTGTTATGACCATTAACATTATACTTTTTGAGGTCTCAGTTTCCTATTAATAGAGTTAAGATGAATTAATATTGTTATTTTGAGATTTTTTGTTAGTTATGTAATTAGTTTATTAATTAATTTTAGTTTTGCTACTTGCATATTACAATATTTCAAGAAAAATAAATCATATAATTTTATACATTATAATAACTTTTAATAAAAGATATTTAAGCACATCAAATTAACTTTGTTCACAAAAAACGTTGAAAATAAAAACAATTTTTTATGATTTTTTTTAATTTCAAAAAGTTATTTAAATTAAGGATTATATGATATGAGGTGGGATGTGGTATTGAATATTTCCTTCTTTCCTTTATAAATTCTTTTATTTTTTTAATTTGAGGTGAAATTACTTTTGGAATGTTAGAGGGTCTTTTTACCTTTTTTTTATTTTTATTTTTTAGAACATATACCATTACAATTTAACTATATTATGAAATTATTATATTAAAGATATTAATAATCCCACGTGTGACAGATTTTCCTAGTGAGAGAAAATGGAGAGGAAAAAAAAAAGCACTTTTGACCTTTAATTCAATTAAAACCATGGACTTTGATTGATAAGTTACATAACAATGAATAATGTTACTAGTACTAGTAGGTGTACTTAATTTTCGAACGCATGCTAATACTACTTTTGTTTTTTGTGAGTTTCAGAACAAGACTTCAACAAAGGGCCATCGTGGGGTACAAAAGAGAATAAAATTAGAAAATTGATATTTTTAAATAAAAAAAATTATTGTTATATAATTTGTAGCGATAATTTTTATGTAAAAATATCAAAAAATTATGTGTAAATATCAATTTCCTAAAATTATTATGTTTTTTTAAGACAATTAAAATGAAGAAAAAGTTTAAATAATTAAACTTTTATTAAAGCCAAGCACGAATAACTTGAAAGACACTAATTGTCTATCTATTTTATTTTGACTATTTTTTTAATTTAAATTTAAGATGATAAAAAATGCGATCAAGTTTGGCTGCTTTATTGAGCTTGTACGTACATAATTCAACCAGATTGATCTATTTTAACGGTCCTGCTTCGGCCAATAAATCAAGCGCTAGCAGAAGCTTAGAGTTTATGCGAACCAACTGCATAATCACGTTAAGCGAGGATTTTTCACGTAAAATTTAGTATTTCGTATTTTACTATTTTTTTTGTACTATTCCCTCTGTTCTTAAAAGATTATCGTTTTAAAAAAAAAAATTATTTTAAAATATTTGTCTTTTACAACTTTCGAGCAGAATAAATTATTTACTTTTCTATATTACCCTTACCTTCTCTCTGTTAACGCCAAGATCTTCTACCACGTCTCAATCACGTAAGACGTCCTGATCCTGCACACTAAACACAGTCAACACCAAAAACTTGATGGCTTCGACCGTCGGGGGATAGCTCAGGCGTGAGAGTCAGTACAGGCGATCACAAGGTTAACAATGGAAGATAAAATATCTAGTGTATTGAGAGATATAAAATTATCAGTTGTGAGTGTGTACCTTTTGTTTGAAGACTTCCTTGCTACGTTATACCCCTTGCTTTCGGCCATCGTACCACCTACTACCATCGACACATTTCACTCCTCCATGATCTCTGCCGACTGCATGCAGGCTGTCACCTTTTTCATACTGTTTCTATCGCCGGCCGACTATAATCTCATCCATATTAATGATATGCAGGCTATTCGGTCAACAACCTTACTTTTTCATCATTACTAGTCAAAGATGGAAATATTAAAATATCTAATGGGTCAATCCACTGACCCGACCCGATCTTATAAAGACTTAACAGAAATAAGATGATGATTAGGCCCAATAACTTTAGGACCCAATAGAGAAAATCCAATGCATTAACCAAATAAACATGCCCAATCCATTCGGCCCAATAGGAGAAATATCATGACCCAACATTGCCCCCTAGTTTTTTATTAAATAGGATATTTAATAGAAAACTATAAATGGTGCATGATATGATAGGACTTACTAAAGGCCCCTAATGAAAATAATTGAAATCCACCCGGTGTGATCCATAAGACAAAATAGAAAGAGACCAAAAGTCCAGCATGAAAGGCCCAATCTGCCAAAGGTTTGAGACTTAATCCGGACGCCACCCTTTCAAATTCGTGATTATGACTATCAATTAAATGTGCCACCCCTATGTATGCAGTGTGTAAATCACATTATAAAAGAAAAACTTTACCAATTTTGACCGTTTTACCTGTCAATTTGAAATTCAGAAGACTTTTGCCCTTCCTCTCTCTTTCGAACCTTTCTTCCTTTCTCTGTAAACTCTCAAAAATGGTGGTCCTCAACTCGAATCAAATCTCTCCTCTTCGTGTGAACCCCATTAACACCGTCCCACCGAATTCAAGCCCCGACAAAGAGGCATCAAGCTCAAATCCTAAGGCTGCAACCCCAAGTAAGAACCCAACAACAAAACCCCTTTCTAACCCTTCCGCATTCTTCAGAAGCAAAAAACGTTATGCTCATGCCAATACTCCATCGACTGTCACTGAAATAGATTTGAAGAGGATCCGAGCTCGCTGCCATATCCCTGACACCCATTTGGTGAGAGCTCCTAGGTCAGAGGAGCGGATGTATCAACAACCAGAGGGATGGACGGCTGTCCCGGTAACTATCTTGGAGAAGGGTGTCCGATTCCCCCTCCATGCCTTCATAGTAACCATACTAGGGTTTCTGGGCGTTGGGTTCGCCCAACTGCTGCCAAATTCCTACATACACATCTTGGCCTTCATCGCCTTCTGCCATGAATTTGGTGTGGAGCCTACACTCGACTTCTTCTTCACGGTTTATAAGATTGGCCAGTCCAGAGAGAAAGGATTCAAGGCCATAAACAAGCATTCATCAACATATTGTTTATACACTTCTACTCTTATTTAAGTATTCTGAGACTGATTGAATACTATTTAAATATGCAGGCAAATGCTATTTTCGGGCGTCTACGTCCCAGACACGTAAATGCTGAAGCCGAAGAGGAGGCTATGAAGAGTGAAAACAATATGTTGAGGTCGACATTGGCTAAGGAGAGAAGTCAACACGAAAGTGTTCTTTATACAAACGAGGGTCTTCGGAGAGAGTTGGCCCAAGTCAAAGAAGGCCTGCAGGTGTCTAATGATGAACTGAAGGCAACTAAAGAGGAATTAAAGACAACCAAGGATAGTCAGCAATCTCAAACTGATATGAATGTCGGCCTGGTTGAAGAGAATTTGGTTCTGAAAACCAAGAATGAAGAACTCGTCGTAGCCAATCGAAGCTTGGCGATACAACTTGATGAAGTCCAGACGAAGGCTCGGGATGATAAGGAATCACATAGGGCCAAACGTCGTAAACTTCATGACAAGATAAAAACGCTTAAGGAGCGAGGTCTTCCTTTGACTGAAGAGCTGCGTAAGCAGATACAGACGGAATACAGGGAATCCGATGAGCTTAATGCAGAAATCCTGAAGATTTATTCGGAAGGTTATGAAGTCTGCAGGGATCGAGGCAAGGAGAAGCTGATTGCAGCCAAAGTCGATCCGGCCTTGCTCGATTCCGAAGATGAAGATGCTGCCTGAATCTGATACTGCTTTATTCTAATATTAGGACTTTTTATCGTAAAAATTTCTATCTTTTTTGTGTAAACAGTTATTATATTGATGAAATTTTAACTTTATTTATCATGACTTCTGCATAATTCGTTTCTTGTCAATAATTCAGTATCGATGATCTTGAATATACTTAACTTGGATTATGAATCAGATAAAGCATATAATCAGTTAAGTTAAAAAATGATATGAACTGAATTCAGTGAACTGAACTGTATGAACCGAAATCAAAAATAAAGTAATGCATACTTATCATTTCTGAAGTGTGAGATAGGTTAGGCATAAGGTGAATTCAGCTGATCCTCCTTGCACCAACGGGATCTTGCTTACCACTCGGGGTGAAACAAGTATATAAGGACACTTGTCTACCATGCGGGGTAGAACAAATATATAAGGACCATGGAATTTGTTTACCACTCGCGGTAAAACAAATTCATAAGGACACACCTGACAATAAGGCTGCCATCGAATGGCCAGCGAGTCCGACCGAACCTCCTTACTTCGATGCATTTTGTTTACCACTCGCGGTAAAGCAAAATTAAAAGGACTATGGAATTTGTTTACCACTCGCGGTAAATCAAACCCATGAGGACACTCCTGCCAAAAAGGCTACCATCGAATGGCCAGCAAGTCCACCCCCTCCTCCTTACACCGATGAAGTTTGCCTACCACGAAGGGCCTGACAAATTCATAAGGACCACCTGCCAAAAAGGCTACCATCGAATGGTCAGCGAGTCCCCCCCGTCCTCCTTACACCATTGTGAATTTTGTGACCAATAGGAAGAAGATCAATTGTGAAAAAGTGAATCTTTTATTGATGATTATCCCATATTTACAGACTTCCGATAAACTGACTCGATCTCTACTGAAAATATTTTCGAAGTCTACCAGCATGCCAAGTGTTCTTGATTTTGATCCGTCAACGCCTTCAACCGATAAGTTTCGGCTTTGGTACCTCAACCACTTCAGACGGTCCTTCCCGATTTAAGATCGACTTTCCCATGTTCTGAGGCGTAGATGCTTCAACTTCTCTGAGGACAAAGTCCCCCACTTCAAATCTCCGACGCTTTACCCCCTTATTGTAATGCTTGGGAACTCTCCATTGATAAGCTGCCAGTTTGATCAAAGCCACCTCTCTGACTTCTTCCAACAGATCCAAGTTGACCTTGATCCTTCCTCATCAGAGATCTCTTTGAATCGACCGACCAAGTGGTGGATCCAATCTCAACAGGGACTAAGGCATCAGTGCATAAGCCAATCTGGAAGGTGAGTCCCCATAGTAGTGCCTCGGCGTAGTCCGATAAGCCCATAACACCGCTGAGAAGCTCTTTAGGCCATCTCCCCTTAACGGCCCGGTCCAAGGCTGATCCCATTCGGTGCATTGCTCGTTGGTCACCTCGACCGCCTGGTTTGATCGTGGATGAGCCAATGAAGTCTTCTTGTGTTAAATCCCCAGCTCCTTCAGAAATCCTTCAAACTTCGATCCCATAAACTGGCGTCCGTTGTTCGATATCACCACCTTAGGAATTCCGAAAATAAACACTACTGACTTCTTCATGAACTTCAAGCATTCTTGTTCCGTTATCAACCTAAGTGGCTTCGCTTCTATCCATTTGGTCATATAATCAATAGCGACTATAACAAAACTGACCTGACCCTTAGCTTTCGGCAATGGACCCAATATATCTACCCCCCAGACAGCGAAAGGTATAGGAGATAAGATCGAGTATAGCTCTTCTGGTGGCTGATATGGGATCGGACTGTTGAGCTGACATTTCTCATACTTCTTCACATACTCCATAGCTTCCTTGAAGATTGTAGGCCAGTAGAACCCCTGTCAAAGCACTTAATAAGATAATGACTTAGCAGCCATATGGTCACCACAAATACCCTCGTGAACTTCCCGAAGAGCATATTCAGCTTCGGACGGGACCAAACACTTTAACAATGTTGACGAAAATTCCCTTCGATAAAGATCCCCATCAATAAAAACGAAGTTGGCACTCTTATACTTGATCTTCTTTGCCAGCATCTGATCCGAAGGAAGGACGCCATCTATCAGATATTCAATGTAGGGAGTCATCCAACAGTTAGAACGTTCAATGCACATCACCGCTTCATGCTGGATACTCGGCTGCTGCAGAACTTCCAAATAGACTGATCCATCGAAAATATTAGCATCCGTAGTGGCGAGCTTTGACAATGCATCGACAATAGAATTGTCATTACACTCTATACCCTGAAACACATAGGAGATGAAATATTGAAGCCGATCTTTCAACTCTGCCAAATATTTGATCATCCTCGCCCCACGAGCTTCATAATCTCCTGATACTTGCTTGACGACCAGCTGAGAGTTGCTGTAGATGATTAAACTTTGAACCTCCAAACTCTTCGCCAATCGGACCCCCGCTAGCACTGCTTCGTATTCGGCCTCGTTGTTCGTTGCCCTGAACCCAAATTTGATGGCCTGTTGCACTTTGAATCCCTCCGGATTTGTCAAGATAATCCCTGCTCCACTGACGTCCAAAGTAGAAGACCCATCTACATATAAAGTCCAAGAGCTCTGACCATGCTGAAGAACTGCAACTGCTCGATTGGACGTTTCAGCTTCTGGCAGCTCAATATCTGCTTCGGAGAACGAACACTCCCCCATGAAATCGGCCAAGGCCTGACCTTTGATAGCGGTTCGGGGATGATATTCAATAAAAAATTGAGATAATTCCATTGTCCATGCTGCTAATCTCCCCGAAACTTCTGGCTTGCTTATCACCTTCTTCAACGGTTGGTCCGTGTAGACGACCAGGAGCCGACCTTGAAAATATTGCCGAAGCTTTCGACTAGCAATTATCAAAGCAAAGGCAATTTTTTCAATATTTGGGTACCTGGTTTCAGCATCTCTTAGGACATGGTCGACATAATAAACCGGATGTCGCTTTCCCGCTGTCTACAAGAACCAAGATTGGCTCATCGTTGAACTAACTAGCTGCCAGACATAAGTACAAGGTCTCAGCAGGAGCAGGTTTCACCAATAAAAGAGCCGAAGATAAATACGTCTTTATGCCCTGAAAGGCATCTTCACACTCCGAAGTCCACTAGAATGTCTTTGCATTCTTCGGTCCCTTCAACGTACTGAATAACGGCAAACATCGCTCTGCTGACTTAGACATGAATCTCCTCAAAGCTGCAATCTTTCCAGGTAGACGTTGAACATCTTTAAATAACTGAGGAGTCTTCATATCAAGATGGCCTGGATCTTCTCCGGGTTGGCCTCAATGCCCCTCTGACTGACTAGATAGCCCAGAAATTTACCAGCACCGAGTCTGAAGGTGCACTTCATCGGATTGAGCCTTAATTTGTGATGGCAGACTATCTGAAAGCATTCCTCTAGATCGTCCAAATGCTTTTGGACAAGCATGCTCTTCACAATCATATCATCCACGTATACCTCCATATTCCTTCCGAGCTGCTTCTGGAAGACAAAGTTCATCATTCTTTGATAAGTGGCTCCAGCATTGATTAAGCCAAATGTCATCTTCTTGTAGGCGTACATCGAATGGTGTGTGATGAAAGCTGTCTTCGAAATGTCCTCCTTGCACATGGAGATTTGATGATAACCTGAAAAAGCATCCATAAAGCTTAGTAATGCATACCCCGAAGTGGCATCGATGAGCTGATCAATATGGGGTAAAGGATAGAAGTCCTTCGGACATGCTTTGTTCAGGTCCGTGTAGTCGATGCAAACCCGCCATTTTCCATTATGGTTCTGCACCAACACTACGTTAGCCATCCACTCCGGATAGTCTATTTCAAAGATAAAGTCCGCAACAATCAGCTTTGCAATCTCTTCATCGATGATCCTCTGACGCTCAGGTGCGAAGATTCGCCTATTCTGCCGAACTGGCTTCTTTGATGGGTCTACATCGAGTCTGTGCTCAGCAATCTTCCCGCTTAACTCGGGCATATCCACGAGGCTCTCATGCAAAGATATCCGCATAATAAATGAAGAAGTTCCATAAGGTTTGTCCGAAAAGATTCAGGCAAACCCGAACATATCTTCACTGTTTTGTCCTTCTTCCCAAGGACAAGCTCGATCTCCTCTGTCTCTCCTACTGGCATGACCAATGGCTCTGAACTGCTTTCAGTGAATGGCTTGATCTCTATTGCCATGGTCTGCTTCTGTTTGCTGACACCTACCCCCGAGGCAATCACATCATTCCTGTAGTATCGTCTAGCCAGATCCAAGTCCCCTGCTACCTCTCCAACTCTATGTGCCGTTGGGAACTTGATCTTGAAGTGAGAGATGGAAGTCACAGCTTGGAGAGCTGTTAAAGTAGGTCTACCCAGTATGGCGTTGTAGGCTGAATCTACATGCACAACATAAAATTTACATGTTATTTCTACTGCCGAGGAGTCGTCTTAGAAGATTCTTGGCGATTCAATAGTTTCATCACTTTCATCGGATCATTCTTTGAAGTTATATAAAGGGCTTCACCGCCCCACTTCCATCTTTCACCCATTCAAATGCATCCTTTGATAGGCATGAGCGTAAAGGATATCCATCGAAGACCCATTGTCTATCATCATTCGCTTCATATCTATCGAACCCACTTGTGTTGTTATCACCAGTGATCCTTCATGGGGTTCGATGGGCTCCAAAGGATAATCTACATCTGTGAAGGATATAACAGTCCCTGAAAATGGTCTGTCGGTCTTCGGGGGAGCACCCGCCACAGACATGACCGAATCCAGATATCCTCTCCACTTCTTCCCCACCAATTTTCCTGTCGTCCCACCGGTTATTATATCAACGACGTGCCTTGGTGGTTGATTTGGATCAGGCTGCACGGGTGGAACCATTTGAACCGTCTGAACAGTACGGTCAACATTCTGCTGATCTTGTTGTTAGTCCCTCCCGGCCACATATTGAACTAACAAACCACTTTGAACCTTCCTTTCCACAAAGTCCTTCAAATTACAGCATTCATTTGTATCGTAACCTGCAGCTTGATGATAGCCACAATATTTCTGAGCATTGCCCTGACCTGGCTTGAAATTATCACGAACAGGTTCGAAGAAGGGTTGGTTCCTGATCTGATCCAGAATCACCGACCTATCCGTGTTCAGTTTAGTGTAAACCTTATTCACCTTCGGGGAAGGAGCAGGTGGGCGATTGCTTCCTTGTCGCCATGTGTTGTTGTACTTCTTTCAGCTGCTCTCAGGCCGATCATTATACCCTCCTGACTTCCTGTGACACCCCCAAAATAGGTCCAATCTATCCAACCTATTCTGAGTCGCAAAATACATGGTACAGAAAATAACTACAACTTTATTACTACAATTGTCGTGCAAAATACAACAACACATATATTTGTGAGTTTTAATACCAATCGTGACTCATGTCCCAACTATGGACAAGACTCTCAGTTGATACCTTACATAAAGGTACAATCTAGAACTGTTTTAGAAATTAAAATCTTTGGGAAGTGCTCAAGGAAACCTTCGTACATAGGAGGTCATGAATCTAAGTTATGATAGATATCATATGTCCAGAGAATTATCCTTGGTTGATCCAATAGACCCCAAAGAAAAACGAGAAGATTACTATTATGTTCCTTCCAATGGTGAGTCTTCTTTTGACATATAACTATCTCCACCGTCTGCGATTGAACATTATATTTCAACCAAACTCCAAGATCATATAGGTAGTGCTCGTAGATATACTCAGCAAGTGGATGTGCACAACCCTTTCTTATGATAACACGAGATTGTATGTCATTAGACATTTTGTATGATAGTGGCAAAACACCTTTCCAAAGTTGGGTTCACCTCACCCTATTGTTGTTCACCAAAATCAATTATTAAGTGACGTATAATATACGACACACACATCTTAGGTCCTCAATACAATTATATATTGTATGTCATGCCGTTTAATAATGTGTTGAGAAACTTTGATAGTCTCGGACCATCACACTATTCCCATGTTATCTCCGCTCGACCCAGCTACACTTTTATTACCTGAAAAGAATTGTGAAACAAAAGGGGTGAGCACAACTAGCCCAGTAAAGAATATCATATCTAAAGATAATTAAATTATCAATAGCCTTCATCAGTAATAAATCAGAGATTTAGAATATATGGTAGATTATAAAACTTTTCAACCATAGTTGTAGCGGAACGAGCAATCCATTAGAAGAGTCAAATAGACCATAAAGTCTATTATCTTCTCCATGTTAAAAGTCCACCAACAATGCTTTAACCCTGTAACATTAATCAACAGTTCCTGTCCACATTCATGTGAATAACTCATAATCATAATTGTGATTCTAAATTCCTCTTCTCATCCAGGACAAAGATAATTTTCATAACTTGTCTTTTTACGAAACATCAAAGATCATAGTTATACCAAATAACAATTCTCGCTCATAATCATACTAATAAATTCATCTTTGCACTACGGCCAAAGATATTCAAAACATGATCATCTTTGCACTTTCTGAAAGCTAAAGATATTCAACAACATGTCATCTTTTACTACTACACGCCAAAGATATTCATCAACAATTCATCTTTGACTACACAGCCAAAGATATTCATATCTCAAAGAAATATATAATCATTTGAGATTTATATAAACAATAATTATAACCATGTTGATCAATTCCCTTTGCATTTAAGCTAAAATATTCAATTGTAAATTCAATGGTCATGATCATACCAGCAACAATTCATCTTGCAGACTTTCATCGCCAAAAAGAACGATCATACCAATAATCTACCCATCTTTACACTTAAGTCAAAAAAAATTTCATCACCGGATTATAAAAATGTTATATATGATAATAAAAATAATACGATCAACAACTGCATTTAATTTCAAAAGTAAGATTCATAAATCAATGATTTCATAACACCTTAATCCAAATATTATAAATCACTTAATAATCTCATAATCTAATATTATTAATACTACCACAATTTATTAAACTTATAAACAATTTATTTTAATTGTTTAAACTTTACTAATTAATGCATTTAACCATACTAAAATGCTAAACTCATAAGATTTCATCACCAATAACCAACAACCTCATCAAAAATCTGCATATACCATATAAAGTATTTCCAAGCCATAAAATCCTATTTTTCAATTTTGTTACTTCACATAACATATTTAATTTATTTATTCATAACTAGTCTATTTTCATAAAAATACCAAATCGGTTCCAAAAATATTTCTTTTCTCGGGATTTAGCATAATATAGTCCCATATGAATATATATTTTTCTTAATTTTAAAATTCATTTACTATTTTTCACATAGTCAAAATCGTCGAATATTTAGACATTTATCATAAATTATACTTTTGTCCAAAAATTTCAAATTTATAGAATATCTTGATGTTATATAGATGTACTTATATAATTTGAATATACTAATTTAATAAAATACTATATTCTTTTTTTATTTTCTTCCGCACATTTCCTCGACTAGAAATCACCACCAACCAGACCCTCATGTTTGAACAAGAATTCAAAGACATGTTTTCAACAATTGATAAAAGTGGGTCCCACCCAATAATTTAATAAAATTATTTTATTTTCCAAACTTCAAAGAATTCATAGAAAATAACCCGTTTATCGAAAAATATTTAATTTTATGTCTATTCCACATGAAATCGAATTCTCTACAACTTTGTAGCTTTGAGTTTTTTCAAATTCCAAACAGAAAATATCCGAAATTCACAAACGGACGATTTTCAACATCGTTTCAACACCTTTTAAAATTTATAACAAATCATGCGTTAATTTTCAATGGTTCAAAATTTGTGGACATATACTCAACTCATATATATATAGCATATCCAAAAATCACAACGATCTAACTACGATTAAAATTATAACTCACTTAATAAAGCTTTTAAGAACACCGATTTGAGTTTTTAATACCTCCAATCCGAGCAAAAAAAATCGATAAAACACCCCAACATTAATTCCTTCATTTATAACCACATAAATAAATCCATCATTTATATCCACATCAAATAAATATTTCCTTATCATATAAATTAATAATTAATTATTCACAAATAATATTATAGAATCACAATTATGATAAACGGGACAGCCTTCAGGAAAGAGGGGGCTTTCCGATAAGGATTTCTCTCATCTTGGCCGCAATTAGGTGACCAAACCTCTCCTTAATGTAACTTTCTAGACATCGCAATAATGCTATCTAATAATATTATCCAAATAATATAAATTATTGATCCGATAATGGGAAATATTGATGCGATGACAATTATTGAAACAACAATAATATAAAATTTCAACGCAGCAATTATTGAATCAATAAAATAAAATATTGAATATTAATTACTATAACAATTATTGAGTAGTGCCTTCTTACGTAAGAATCAATAATTCAAAAATCATGGTAATACCCGGTCTTCTTTGTGCAACCACGCAGACATCGTATTTTAACCACCGTGTATTCCAATGTTGTATGCTGTAATAACTACGCCAAGTTATTTATAAAAACTCAAACTTGTTGTTTTTTCATCCGATAGTTATTAGGTTATGGGGCCCACAATGATTGCGGCAGGTCGCATTTAATATTCTCGACAAAGAAGAATATTCCACGACCAAACAAATATTCCACAACAATAAATATTTTATAGCCACTTCATGTATTTTGTAAAATTTGCATATTTCACCCATAACTTTAAACTTTTATCAATTTAACCATTTACTGAATAATAATTATAAGAAAAATTGAATACTTTTATTTCATAAAATTCGGGGTCTTACACTTCCTCTGATCGCCTTCAGCCTTAGGAGTATCTGCCTCCTTCATGCGGTCCGAAGAAGGACGCTTCAGGTTATTCATAGCCTCCTCTACCACGATATAGCCCTCGGCTTTATCAAAGGCTTCGGCCAAGCTCTTCGGATGGTAAAACATTAGCTTCTTCACCAACTTCTCTGACTTCACCAAATCTAATCCGTTCTAAAATAAACCCACAGCCTGAAGGTCATTGAGATTAAACACCTGGCCAACAGCTTCCCTGAATCGCTTCACATACAAACCCAAAGACTCTTTGAAAAACTGCCGAACCTGAGCCAGTGAACCAGTAGGCTTTCCCCTCCTTCGGTTGCTCCCAAAACGAGCATGGAACTTATCACATAACTCAGACCATGACGTGACTGAATCAGCAGGCAAGGTCCCCATCCACTATCGTGCATCCTTCCTCAACGTTGTAACAAACGTATGACACTTAGCCGCATCGGTGAAGTCGTAATAATCCATCAGCCGATCGAAAGCCTGGTTATGGTCATAAGGGTCCCCAGACCCATCGTAACTCTCTATGTCAGGCAACTTCTTGGTGGTGTATGCCTTCTCCTTAAGAATATCCGAGGAAAAAGGAGACGCCTTTTTCCCAGAGTGTCTTTCACCTGTTGAACCTCGGCCAACTGCTTCTGAAGCTCCTTCAACTCCTTTACCAAGAAATCCATACCTTCTGGTTGTGAGGAGACTTCTTTCTCCTGAATAACCTTATGCTTCTGGGCATATCGACCTCCTCTATCTGACCCCACTGCTTTTGTTGAACTTCTAGATCTACTCTGGCGTATAACTTTATCCTCATGATCAGAATATTCACGTTGATGCTCTCTCCTTCTACTCTCAGGCGCATACTCTCTCGACCGACTCCTCTGTCTGTTACCGCCACGACCATGAGAACCGACTACCACAAGTGCTTTCTTCGACACCTCAGGAGTTCTGCTCCTTGATCTCCTACGTTCCTGAGGTCGTCCTTGAGAAGCGTGAATAGAGTGCTCCGGCTCCATTTCGTCTTGCAATGGTACATCTCTAGGCCTACTACGCCTCTCGGATTGAACATGACTAGACGCCTCGTCCCCCAAATCTGGAATCCGAAGCATCTGTTCGGCTATATTTTCCCTTTGCTTTAGAAGGATTTCCAAAGTCTTATCGACTTGGTCTGCCATCTTTGCCAACTTAGCAACTCTATCCCCACGTTCGCTTCGGTGACGAGTTCTAGACGGTGAACCTTCTACCCGCCTTCAGTCTTGATCATAATCTCTGTCCTCATCAAACTTCAACCTCCTTCTGGCTTTGACATGGGCTCTCGAACGAGAATCCCCAGAATCACGCTTAGAAGCCGTCTTTCTCACGAAAGCACTTTTGGAAGGACCTGACGATCTTTAATGTAAATACGAGGTAAAGATGAACTTGCGACCATCACCGCCCTCCTGGCATGTCGGCTCTACTCCTCACCATCTCTTCCGACGTAGAGCAAGTGAAGTTTTGTGATTGAAAACTACAAGACACTGTAATGACCCTCTTCTAGCTCCAATGTTAACACCAAGATCTTCCGCCCGCCCCAATCACGTAAAAACGTCCCCGATCCTCGCAGACACTAAACACAACCAACACTAAAAGCTTGACGGCTTGACCGTCGAGGGGATAAATTTCAAAGCGTGAGAGTCAAGTCAAGCGATCACAAGATTAACAATGGAGGATAAAATATCTAGTGTATTGAGAGAGATAAAATTATCAGTTGTGAGTGTGTACCTTTTGTTTGAAGACTTCCTTGCTACGTTATACCCCCTTGCCCGGTTTACCGTGTCACCTACTACCATCAGACACAGCTCCCCACTCCTCCATGATCTCTGCCGACTGCATGCAGCCGTCACCTTTTTTCATATTTTTCTATCACGTATTTACTACTATAATCTCATCCACATTAATGATATATGTGCTACAATTTACCAACAACCTTACTTTTTCATCATTACAAGTCAAAGTTGGAGATATTAAAATATCTAATGGGTCAATTCACTGACCCGACCCGATCTTATAAAGACTTAACAGGAATAAGATGATGACTAGACCCAATAACTTTAGGACCCAATAGAGAAAACCCAATGGATTAACCAAATAAACAGTCCCAATCTATTCGACCCAATAGGAGAAATATCATGACCCAACACTCTCATTGTCCCAAAAAATTCTCTCCCTTGTATTAATAGTTTTCAACTTCCCATAAAAGGGTAGTGATAGAATTTCAAACAAATTTTAATTGTTAAATGATAGTATTAAATGACTTTCTTAATATCCATGTGCAAAAATCTTAAACGACAATCTGTTAGGAACGGAGATAGTACTATTTTATGTGGTTGTTATTTATTTAATGTCATTATTTTTTTAGCGTGATTTACCATTTAATTTATTTAAGACGGTTCTAGTTCCCAACAAAGTGGTATCAAGAAAAAGGTTCTTTGCGCGATTGTTGTTGTTTTTTGATAAATTAAATAAAAGAATCAAGTGGCGCCGTGATTAAATTGATCTTATCTAATTTTTCAATCGGAAAGTTAGAATGAAGGACATCCTTTACTGTAAGAATTAATTTGTATAACCCATTAGAACTTAAGGGGAAAAAGTATGCAAACAAGTTTGAGGCTGATTGAAAAAAATGAGCATGAAGACGACTGATCACATCCGACAATAGATTGATCAGGTGTGTTCTATCATGTCTCACAAAAAACAAATACTTACAAACCTTAGATTACATTAGAGTTCATGTACGAGAATAAAAATGTACAAAATAAAACATTTGTAATTTAAAATATCATGAACCGGAAGTACATAAACTAATAGCAGTGTATCCGAGCATATTGGTGAAACTTCGGTGTGAGGATGCATGTAGCAGTTTCTAGCCTAATTGAAAAAGGAAGAGGGTTAGTGGCGGTGGAATCCTTATCAGGATTTTAATGGCAACTTAATTATGGAAAGTATCATATGAAGCTTACACGGATCGATATATATATATATATATATATATATATATATATATATATATATATATATATATATAAATGATCAAGTAAGAATCCTTTTATTTTCTTAAAATGAGGACTTTTTTTTTTTTTTTTAAAACAACTAAAAAAAGTAATATTTTATGAATCGAAATTTTTTCATAATCTGATGTTTTGGGCGTGTTTTGAATACCTATACCAAAAGTGGTGGCAGACAAATGCATTCTGCATCGTATATACATATTTTGTTATACGCACTCAAATCACACCCAAAACATCAGTATTGAAAAAAATTCGATTCCATAAATATTAAACTTTTTTTAGTTGTTTTAAAAAAAAAAAAAAAAAAAAGTTCCTCATTTTAAGAAAGTAAGGGATCCCTTATATGATCCTGACCTATATATATACAGAACCGATCAGGTAAGGACTCCCTTATTTTATTAAAATGCGGACCTTTTTTTTTTTTTTTTTTAAAACAACTAAAAAAAATATTTAATATTTTATGGAACTTATATTTTTCTATAATATAATATTTTGGGCGTGATTTGAATACCTATACCAAAAAATGGTGGTAGTACACCGCATGCATCGCATGCACTGCTTTTGTTATAACGTATCCAAATCACATCCAAAACATTGTATTATGAAAAAATTTCGATTCCATAAAATATTAAACTTTTTTTAGTTATTTAAAAAAAAACCAAAAAAACCAAAAAAAAACAAGTTCACATTTTAACAAAAAGAAGTTAAATTCCGCTACCGATCTGATTCTATATATATATATATATATATATATATATATATATATATATATATATATATATATATACACGTTAGTGCTGCTTTGGGTTACACACGGAATACAAGGAAAAAGTCAGTGACTGCAGAAGAAAATGCAGGAAAATTGAGGGGTTTTGAGAAGCACGGGTTTTATCATCTTTTGAGTTAATTAATTATTTGAAGATTTTAATTAAGGTTCTAAGTGGTGAGGTAATTTGAATTTTTATCTAAATCAAGATATTTTTATATTTTCTTAATTTAATATTAATATTTTAAATTTTTAGATTTTTAGTTATAAAATATAGAAGGACTATTTATACTCATTGTTGATTAATTTTCTCGTACTATTATTTTATGTGATTGTTATTTATTTGGTGAAATTGTATTACTTATTTAACGTGATTTACTATTTAATTTATAATTGTTCTAGTTAGAGGAGTTTTCCCAATAATTGCGATGCTTAATTAAATATTGGAGGGATGGGGGGGGGGAGTCGGTCCCTTAATTAATTAAGGTGATGCTTGCGTTTTAAAATTAAAAATATAATTTTACTTTTGAGTCAAATGACGGTATATTAAATTTTAAAATTAATATAATTTATAAAATTAAAAATAAAATAAAATTTATAATTAATAATTTTTATAATATATTATATAATTATAGTAAACATATTAATTAAAATTAAAATTCATGTTAATCAATCCTTATATATAAATACATCACAGCTATCCTTCAACTCAATCAATTTTAAATTTCGGTGAGTCAATCTCACTTAATTTGGAATTTTGCTGAGTCAACTCGGTTGAATTGAAAAAGTCGATTAGTTTTTCAATTCTGCGCCTTTTCCAATTCTTGCAACCCTCCCTTTCCTCTTCCTCCTCTTCTTCTTCATCCAATTTCAGTTTCTCGACCCTAGACGGCATCAAGATGCATCTCTTCGTCACTTTCCCCTCTCCCTCTTTCACTTCTCTCTCTCTCTATATATATATATATATATATATATCTGTATATTCGTAGGTTTATGTGGATTTATTGACTTTATATTATGTTAAAATTTACTCTTTTATTACAGATCTGACATCCTTCGTCCCTCTCTTTTGTGGGCTCAAAATCGGTCGATCGATCCAATTTATTCGATTTCAAGAACATATCAGGTAATCTTCTCCATTTTTTCTTCACCATTTTGGGTCATCTTCCTCGGGCAACACAAACTTAGTCTACAAAGGTTGTGCAAACCAAAAATTTCAAGACCCAAATCGGGATTTACTCAAAATCCTCGAAAACCCTTTTCAAAGACATCGATTTCCCAATCAACCAAAGAACAAATTCTTCAAAACCACGGTGGTGATGATGCCAATCCGCCATTGTTGGGCTCTTTCAGTGCAGAGGCGACCTCTCAAATGGCGATTGCAACAACTGCGTGAGCAAGCTCCCGAAACTGTTTGATGTTTATTTATTTGATTTAATTTATTATTTATTATTTCAGATTTTTGGGAGAGTTTTTGAATCCAGGGGGAGTGTCAAAGATAGGGTGGTTGTTCAGATTATCGAAGCGGTAATAAATCAACAATTTGGTTCAATAATTGTGGAAATGGAATGCAAATTTTGTAGTATTTTTTTTATGTTCTCTGTTTTAGGTTCCCAGTTCATAGCAGCTTATTAACCCCAATGGTTGCTCTGCCTTTTCTTGCTAATTAATAATTGATGACATAGTGGATTAATATATTTCAAAGTTGGGTTGTTGAAATTTAAGAACACTCCTGTAAAACTGTTTTATAGTGTGTTTTGTCAACTCACCCTTCAATTACAAAATTCACTGATTCATGCAATCAAATTTAACTATTTATGTACGATTTCAAAGTTGGGTTAATGGTTTTATTTCTTGAAATTCTGCCAAATTATTTACATTTCACTAATGTTAATTATCCATCATCTCTATTTTCTTTAAGTTACAAATCTGGATTGGCACTAATTTTATTCAATTAAAAAATTCACACGAGTCCATCCTTCTGTCGACTGGCTCCTCTTCTTCATAGTCGATCGATGGCCACCTTTATAAGAACATAAGTGAGTTTATTCATGCAATCAAATTTAACTATTTATATACGATTTTCTTTTCAGTTTTCTGAGTGTTTGATTTTGTGTTCTTTTTATTTTATAATTAATTAGTGTTTGAAATGTTAAGTTGGAATAGACAGTTATATTCAGTTATAACTGTTTGGTTGTTGAGAAATTATAAGATACTTGGTTCAATGTTTTCTGGTGTGAGGATGAACTTCAAATTAAAAAATTTAATGGGTTATTTTTATTTTTGTTTCTGTTCGATAATGAAACTCAACTTTAGTTGGCAGTTTGAATGAATGTTGTGAAACATTAATAACCCATTTTGAATAAATGATTTGTTTTATCATGAATAAGTGTTGATTGAAATATAAAAGTACTAATTTGTCTACTTTTGACCAGCTTGTTAGGAACATCCGTAGAAAATTTTATGAAGGGGGTGAAATTATTCATTGGCATTAGATATGTTAGATTCAACATTATAACATTGTTAAATTTCATTACAACTTTTATTATTATTGAGAGGTAAAAATTTATTTATTTCATAATTTTCACAACTTTCATGTAAGATTTGTATGTATTACTGTATGTATGATTGTCTTTCTGATGTCTGCATTTATAATATTCTCTACATGACCATGCATTACCACTTATATAATGTATCCTTTATTTATTTTTATTTTTTTTTTCTGATCCAGAAAGCCTCATGTGAATGTTACCATTGGATATGTTGGTCATGGAAAAACTTCACTAACAGCTGCAATCACAAAGGATACTGGAGTTGCTCCTTGACCCAATGGGTTTCATTTTGTAAGTAAACTTGGTGTGAAGTTGTTGATTGTTGTTATATTTCTTAAAATCATATGATTCTAAAATTTTTATAATTATTTTTTTTGTTGTGTAGCACAAATTTGGTGATACCACAAATGGGTGTATCTCAATAGGTTGAATTTGATTGTGTTTTTCTTTTGAGATTTAATTGGTTGAAGTTTTGGTTTTAGCTTTGTTTTGATTGGTGATTAATTCTTTTAGATTTTATTGTTGTTTGGTGTTATGTTGTGATTTTTGGTTCAATTACATTATTACATGACCACATTTTAATCCTAATGCTGATGGTAATGCACCTTCAACCCTGTCAATTTTCTTTGGTCAGATTGGTCTTGGAATCAGTCAGTCTGGAATTAATAGGCAAACCCATGGAGAAACAGGGAAGAATTGGTTTCAGGTAAGAACTTTCTTATGGATGAATATTGTACTTCCTTACATGTTTAAACGAAGCTAGGAAGTTTATTTACCACTTATCAGTGACACATTTTTCTGTTTAAGTTGATAGTTATTTTCATATTCCAACTTTAGAAAATAAAATCTCTTATATTTGTCATACATTTTGTATGAACAAATATATGAATGAACAGAAAAAAGTAAATGACTGGATGCAATTATTATTACCTAAATTTCTAAGGATGAATGACCAATGTGTTTCAATGTTGATTTGAAACATTTTTGGATGAATTGGTAAATCCATAGAAGCCCCTTTTTCGGATTCTCTTGTAGTAGAGATGTTGATCAAAAGTCGATCTATTTGTTGATAACATTCAATTATCTTTTCTTTATTTACAGTCGAGCTTCAGACTATGATTTGATGAATCAAATAAAGACGATCACTGAAAAAAGTGTCAAGCGTGAGATGTCAGCACTATACCTTGTCACTTAACAATTAGATGTGTATAAATAATAAATCATGTATAAAGTTGTTCATTTTATTTTTTTGAACATGTAATATCCATGTTCTTTTTAATTCTTTCCCCTAATATTTACTTAAATCAACAAATTATTAAATCTATTATTCAATCTAGCCCGTGCATTGCACGGGCTATCAACTAGTTAAAAATTAATAGGTCATGCTTTGAATTTTGGAACGGGCCGAGGAGAACGTGTGTAGAGATGAGCACATGCATGCATTGAAATTAGGAACAATTACATTTTATAGTACATTTGAAAACATAATTACAAGAAAAGTGCACTCATTAAATATTTACACAATTAATATCTTTAAAATTTTATTTTCATTATTAGTACATATTTATGCTTCCTTTAATTATGGGATGTGTTTTAATTTCCTGATGACATGGAAATTCAATTTCCCACGATTTTCTCTCACTCCATTTCTGTTTCCCTTCTTCTTCTCCTCCCTCCCTCCGCTTCCTCCTCCTCCTCCCGTCCAACCCCTCCCCCTCCTCCCGCCTCCCCTCCTCCCCTCCTCCCGCCTCCACCTCCTCCCGCCCCTTTCTCCTCCTACTACCGCCCCCCTCCCCACTCCCACTCCCACTCCCACTTCTGCCTCCCTTTGCCTTCCCCCTCCTCCCACCCCCGCCTCACCACCTCCCCTCCCTCCGCCTCCCCTTCCTCCCGCATCCCCTCTTCACGCCTCCCTTTCTCCTCCCCTCTTCCTTCCCTTTCTCCTCCACCTCTTCTCCCCCACACCCCACGCCCACCCACTCCTCCTCCTCCCTCCCTCTCCTCGATCCCTCCGCCTCCCACCGCCACTGGTCCATTCTTTATTTTCACCGGTAACGAAATCTTCCGATAAGGTAACCAATTCAGTTTTATTAGGTTACTAATTTATTTTGGATGTGATGCGAGTTGGTAATCAACTTCATGTAGTTGGTTACCAAATCATTTGATAAGGTAACCAATTCAGGTTTTATTAGCTTACTAATATATTTTGAATGTGATACGATTGATAACCAAAATTTATGCAATTGGTTACTAAACCTTCCGATAAGGTAACCAATTTAGTTTTATTAAAGTTACTAATTTATTTTGGATGTGATGGGTTGGTAACCAAATTTCATATAGTTGGTTACTAAACCATTTGATAAGGTAACCAATTCAGGTTTTATTTGATTACCAATTTTATTTTAAATGTGATGCGATTATTTAGTCAAAATTGTATAAAGATAACCATTTCAATTTTGTGGGTAAATCAAATCAAAAAGAAATTGAGAATAAAGAACTCCTAAATTGGCGGTGAATGCATATGATATGGCGCAAGAAAGATGATGGTGACGAGAGGAGGATGATGAACATTAGCTCCTTCATAATTTTTTATTTTTTATTTTCTCATTTTGATTTGAATTTTGAAATATGGATTTGAAATTGTTGTTAGAGACAAGATTTGAATTTGAATTATTAGTTATCCTTGATTTTAGGTTTTTTTATTAATGTGAATTGTACTATTTTTATAATATGAGTCCTAATTATACTATTTTTATAATTATTTAATTGATGTATTTTTTTTATAATTTTTTTTTTATTTGTTATATACTTATGTAAAGGACCCTTGAAATTAATTGCCAAAGTTTTATTGAACACGTGTATGGAGTAAAATTCTTTTGTGGGAGATGATGTAATGTCTGTCTTCTTTATGCATGACGCATGAGATGACGATTTCAAATTCCGTGTCCAATTCATTTTATATCAAATATTTATATAAAACTATCGTTTATTTATTCCCACCCTCAATTATTCTTAATTCTAATACTGAATCAACTAAAATTAAGTCATGAAAAATGGGAGTAACAGTTTTAATTAATAGAACTGAATGAAATATTATTATATCCTCCCTAATTAAATTACTAATAGATTATTGAGAGTCGTACTAAAAAAAATTTACTTGTTTAGTTTATCTTATATATAAACTTGGACATATATTGTACTTATTAAATAAAAGTTTTTTTAAATGACTATTTTTAAACAGTAAAGTGTTTAATTGATAAAATATTATAATTAAAGGTGATATATGCAATTTATAGAAAATAAATTGAGTGTCGGGAATATTTATTTCGTAGGAGAATATTATTTCTGTCGAGTAATATTATATTTGGTAAAGTATGACGGCGCCGAAATGATTAATCATTGGTGGACCTCATAATAACGGGATAGCTGTCGGATATAAAAAATTACAAAAAATAATTTTTTTAAATTGGTTGAATGACATTTTTGTTTACAATATTAACTATTATATTAAGTAATATTAAATAAATTTATAATAATTCTAATTTTTTTTAAAGAGATAAAATAATAAAAATTTATTACTCATATTAAAATATTTCAAATATATCAATTATTAAACAAATTTTTTTATTCAAATTGAAATTCAAATTTATTTATCAAACATCCCCTGATACTGGTTCAGGTACAATTTAGTCCAAATTTTCCACTAATTTGGATTGTTGCGAGTGCGGAGCAGTCTCGACTCTCAACCAATGAAGATGATTTATTGTTCCCGGGAAAAGGCCAAAGAACGTGAAGATGAATTTAATTCCCGCCGCCAAGCCAATTAAAGTAGCACAAGTCTGCCTAGTCTAGTACTAGTATGTCCCTAGAAATAGTCGTATTTTGATTTTTACAATTAATTTAATTTTAATGAATAGTACAATAATAAATACATATCATTTAAAAATTAATATGAAATGGAGTATTAAATTTATAAACTAGTAGTAGTATATTTAAAAAATTAATTAAAATGAGACATAATCAGAAAGTAAAAAAAATGTAATTGAATGGCCGTCCTATCCTATGGGCTGCCAACAACCCCATTCCCATTCCCATTCCCATTCCCATTCCCATTCCCATTCCCATTCCCATGGATATGATCAACTTAGAGAGGAGAGGAGAGGAGAGGAGAGGAGAGGGGAGGAGAGTTTGTTTTCTTATATGCAGATGCATGTGTTTTGAAAGTAGAGAGACCAATGGCCATTTCAATATTTTCCTTTTCCTTTTCGACTGAAGGTACACACATCATCTGGAAAGATCTTACACGTAATTAAACGCATATGGACATCCAGTTCATGATCATGAATCTGGACACACGTAGACTAATTAATTACACACACAAATGTTCAATCAGTCCAGTTGGGGCAAGTTGGTGTTAACTACAACCTCTTTTGCCCTCTAAATGATCAACTAAAGTACATAAGTATATTAATATTTAGTAGAGTCTATCAATAGTAAGAGTTAAGTCTAGGTTGACAGACAAGTAGTTTTCATTTTATTGATAAATTCGATGTATCTGATCATGAATTATCACTATCATATCATGCTTTCCACCTTAAGGTGGACGACTGTACTAGGTCCCCTCAAAAATGACATGGGGATATAATTATTTACACGTAAATTTTTAATGAATGAATGTAGCTACATGGAAGTCCAGGACATGCATGTTCAAAGCCGGTTTTAATAGATGTCAAACCAGGAACTAACTTCTTAATCCAAATTAAAGTCATGTAGAGTTAGGATAGACTTGACTTGGGAGAGGCCTGGCTAATAATCAACTCAGGGGATAGGATAGGATAGGATAGGATTCCAGTACTTTTTCACCCTAACTACTCAGTAATTGTCTTCCGGACTAACCACTCAATTTTGACTCATTCTGAATAAATCATTCCGTTCTTTATTTAATTATTTTCTCTATTCTATTTTTTCATAAATTTTATTTCTTTAATCTAAACGAACGTAATATTAGTTTTAAAATATAGGATTAAATTTAATATATATTTAAAATAAATTTAAGATCTAAATTTAAAGGAGAATGAGCTTGAAGTAAAAATAAAATTAAAAAAAAAAAAGAAGAAGAAAGTCCTAATTGAATTTCCTTATAAATTTATTTAATTTTGAGTAATATAATTATGAAAATTGCATACTATGTAAGAAGTACCCCAGATTATAAATTTTGTTATTTTTAAAAATAAAATGAATTGCATCATTTTAAATTTAAAAATATCTTAAATACTTTTTTTTGAATATCCATGAGATAATATATATCAGGAAAGATTAATCCATTCAATCATAAATATACTAATTACATACTATATGAAAGAGTTGAGGGGATACATATTCTACCCAGAAATAAAATTCTAACTACAAACTTTTATGATCTAAGAATAAATAAATATAAAAAAATAATAGTACAAAATATGTTGCATACTTGCATCTCGTATCCAAATAGTAACATATATATAATTATAGATAGAATGCAAGCTCACAAAATGAGAAAAAATAAAAAAATTACTCCTTTTGATGGTAATCAAAGTAGAACGAGGGGTTAAATACATTTTTATCCACTCTACTCAATTTTGGTTTATAAATATATTATTGGATTGAATTTTTTTTCATTCAACTCACTGAACTATAATTTGTTTACAAACCGTTATAAATTCTGTTAACTTGTTTGATTTTTAACGAACTGAGTATACATGGCAGATAGACTTTGTATATGTCATATATATATGTCCACGTGATATTTTATGGTGAAAAAAATAAATAACACTCAAAAGCCAAATAAAACAATAGAAAAAAAAGCAACCAAATAAAATCTTTAACTTCACAATTATAAATTACAAAAAATTAATAACTTAAATGATATATATATATATATATATATATATATATATATATTGCTAAAAATTAAATTTAAAAGTTAATATAATAATAATAATAATAATAATAATAATAATAATAATAATAATAATAATAATCCCTCCATTTTAAAATATTAGATAATTTTATATTTTTAAAGTGAACCTAAAATATTAAAAATTATAAAAAATATGAATTCATTAATTTTATATAAATACATTTGTAAACATTATGCATTAATATATTTTATTATTAATTAATATATTTAATTATTAATTAATAATTTGTATACATTAATTTTCCTTAAAATCACAATTTTCATTAATTAAAAAATTAAAAGGTAAAATTAAATTAAATTATACTTAATTTTATAATAAATAGTTAAACCAAATATAAATCAAAATAATAGATATAAAAATAATTAAATAAATTAAACAAATTAATAATAAAACATATTAATTAAATTAGGTAATAATAAAATATATTAATTAATAATAAAATATATTAATGTATAATTTTTACAAATGTATTTATATAAAATTAATGAATTCATATTTTTTTAATTTTTAAATATTTTAAAAATATTAAATTATCTAATATTTTGAAATGGATGGATTATTATTATTATTATTATTATTATTATTATTATTATTATTATTACTAGAAAAAAGCAGAACGATTGTTGAGAAAAGAAATCAATAGCAGTGAGAGAAGTTCAAGAAATCAGAGATTTTAAGAGATCAGAAGTTCAAGAGATCAGAGATTTTAAGAAGCTGCGGAATTATAGAACGAATTAATGCATTTTAAGAAATCAGAAGTTCAGATCGGAAAAATAGCAGTGACATTTCTTTCGATTTCAACCCACTACAAGAAAAAGTTTTATTTCCGACGGAATTATTGTCGACTAAACATATTCAGTCGATGTTAATATAAGACCGACCGAATATTTAGTCGACATTAATTCAGTTGAAATTAATGTATCCTCGACTAACATCAGTCGAATTTAAGATCTTTTCCTTGGCGCGAGGGTTTTCCGCCAGCGCGAATATATAGTCGACATAATATGTGTCATCCTCGACGGAATAAATCGTCGAGGTTATCATAACGTCAACAGACACAACTTCGACGGAAGTCCGTCGAAAATAAACCTAAAAAAATCCTTCGCCTTCCCTGCGCCCTCTCATTTTCATTTCCCTCTCTATTTCTACATTTCCCTCTCTATTTTTCTCTAGATCAGATCATTCTCTCTCTCTCTCTCTCTCATCCCCCGTCCAACCCCATCTCCTGGGGTCCCCCACCACCGCACCTGTTCCCCAGCTCCCCGTGGGTCGTCCCCCCCACGACCCCACCCTACCCCCCAAAGACTCCCACCCTCTCCTCCCTGCGATCGGCGTTGTCCCCCACCCATCCCATTGTCGTCCACCCCACCCCACCCCACCCCACCCCACCCCCACCCTCGGGTACCCTCACTCCCAAACCCCTTCCCCGGTACCCCACCCCTCTCCCAGGATCCCTAACCCACTTTCAAGACTTCGCTCTTGTGGAATCACACCCACCCTTGCATGACTTAGACTCTTCTTTCGTAATTTTCATGTATTTAGTATATATATTATATATATGTTAGTAGTATGAAATTTGTGTATGAATTTGGTATTATAATGTGCAATTGGTCTAAATTTATTTTGTTTTTGGATTGATAATGTATAATGTATATATGAATTCTATTTTTGGTCATTTATTATGCGAAATTGGTCATTTAAATTTTACATACATGTATAGCAGTGTAATTGCAGTGTATATTTCTTTTATGTAATTCTTGTGTAAATGGTCATTTGGTCTGTTATTGTTTGGTTTTATTTTCTTTTATGTAATTGCAATGTATATTTCTTCAATTTCAATATTGTATGTTGTATGTTAATAACAGTAAAGTAATTTTATGCTTGATATTTCCGACGAAATTTTTCACGGAATTCTGTCAGAATTCTTGAGATGCAAAATATGTTGCTCTAATAACTATTTATTACTTAATTTACTAATACTAAAATTCACTAATTAAGTAGCATTTACTTAATTAGTTTTTGACAAATAATTTATACTTCAAATATCAATTATTTTAATAAACTTAATTAAAAAAACAAAATAAAATAAAAATTCACTATTTAATATACTAATATATAACTCGAGAATAAAATAAAATAAAATAAAGTTTAATACATGAAATAAATATAATTTAATATATAAATAGATTAAATTAAAAATTATTAACAAATAAATAAAATAAATAAAATAATAAATTTCATTTAATTTTGTTTATTAAATAATATAAATTTTAAAAATGAGATAATATAATATAATAAAAAAAATAAAATAAATTAAAATAATTAATAAATTAAAATAACATAAAATAAAAATAAAATAAAATAAATTTAATTTAATAAATTAAATTAAATTAAATTAAATTAAATTTAATAATTAATAAATGTTATAAGGTAGTTTAATTTAATTTAATTTAATAAAAAATTTAAATATTATATTATATAATACAAAATAAAATAAAACAAAATAATTAATAAAATAAAATAAAATAAATTATAATAAATTAAAATAATACATTAAATCAACTCAAAATAATAAACTAAGTAGCATTTGCTTAGTTGGGATGCAATTCAAAGAGACTGAATATATAAAAATGTTGTCGCGGAAATAAAATAATATACTTTGCAACTTAATTAGAAATCCGTTTGACAAGTATGAGTGAATATCGAACAGTTCTCTCTATATATTCCAAATAACAATTATATGAAACTAAGTACCGTTTACTTAGTTTATCATTGGCAAAATAAACTAAGTAGCATTTGTTTAGTTTGTCATAATTTTAAATAAACTCGATAATACTCTACCATTACTACTACATATATATGTCTTTGTGGCGCCCCAAAATAGGTCCATTCCATCCAACCCATTTCGAGTCGCCAAATACATGAGATGCAGAAATAACTACAACTTTATTATTACAACATATAAAGCTGTGAGTTTAAATACGAGATATTGCAATCTGCAAACAATATCCACATGCAAATAAATCCCCATCATAATTATTGATACATTATTTTATAAAAATGGTGAGGACTACTAAACAACTCTCTCTAGAACCTTCATTCCATACCCAGACTAGTACTCTTGCATTACATTCTCGCCTCCGAGAAGAAAAATGGAACAACAAGGAAAAGGGTGAGCTCAACTAGCCCGAGTAAAGAACATTATGACTAAGATAACATAGAGCAAATTATCGTTAGTCTCCAGCAGAAAAAATCTAATAGAATACAATAAACAATGAGTTTTAAATCAACAAGCTTGAAGCGGAAACAACAATTCATTAGAAGAGTTAAGTAGAGAATGCAAACTACTATCTTCATATATGAATTTAAAAGTTCATCGTCGATATTTTATCCTTGTAACATCAATCGATATATATACGGAATCAAATATTCATCTTTGCACTACAGGCCAAAGATATTCATCAGTTGGTCATGCTCATCTAAACACATGTTCATCTTTGCACTACGGGCCAAAGATATTAATCATTCGGTTATGTTCATCTCAACACCTGTTCATCTTTGCACTACGGGCCAAAGATATTCATCAAAAAAATCATTCATCTTTGCACTACTGGGCCAAAGATATTGATAATATCATCATTTAGGACTGAGGATGATGAAAAATATTTTAAAGAAAACGAATCCAGTGAAACAAAAGAACAAGTATTAAGGATTCGTACTTTAAATAATTCAAGTTCAAAAATACTTCATAAATAACCAGATTGGAGTAGAATTCAAGAATGAAGATCAAAACATAGATCCAATCAAAGATAGGAATCATAACAGACAATCTTGGACACAAAAAAGAAAATTTAATTTTTTTGTGAATAGTGTAAATGATAAGTGAATAAGTGTCGTATCGTGAATAGTCCGTATCACGTGAATAGTAACTCAGAGCCTCAAAAGATAAAAATTTCACAAAAAAAATATCATCACGCTTCGTGAATAGTACTCGTGAATAGTAACTCATGAATAGTAACCCCGACATGAAAAAGTTCCAAATTTGATAAAAAGTTCCAACCAATATTTCGGCATAATGATATTGAAGAAATAATATCATTTCTGAAGAAAATAACATCCCTTACCTCGAAAAGACAAGTCTTTAGTTGAAACACAGGATATAGGCTATGAATTTAACTTTGCAGTATAGCAATACTCAAAGTATACTCACAAGAATACGCTCGATAATATAGAGAGAAAACTTGAGTTTACGGTGTGATTTTCAATTCTAACCTAAGCACCTATTTATAGGAAAATCTTAGAACACCAAAGTAGAAAATTTAATATAATATTAATATATATTTTCCAAAACCTCATACGCACACTTGCCAACTGAATTCAGCTCCTACACATGTTAAATGAGGCCACCTAAACATTCCAAAAACGTTTTTCTTATTTTAAATATTTTAAACTTCCAAAAATCAATTATTTCGGAGCTTCGAAACTTCAATAATTCATAATAAATTGCCCTTTTATCAGAAAATTTGAATCTCATGACCTTTTATAGGAAATTCAATTATCTACAACTTTGCAGAAGAAAGTTTTTCCAAATTCCAAACAGAAATTGACTGAAATCCACAAGCGAAGCGATTTTACAGTTTATAATCAAATTTCGATCGAGAAATGGGGTCCCAGACACACAAAACATGTGTTAATCATTTAATGCCACAAAAATACTCTTCCTCCTCATATACTCACATATCCCACATTCATTATAAAAATATCACAATTAATATATTATTAAAATAATATATTTAAAAGAATTATTTTATCGGAAAAAGATAAAATATTAATTTTCAACAATTGTCACATTAAAAATTTTCTCCATCTATATCCACATAAAATCAATATTTTCCTCATCATATAAATCAATAATTAATTATTCACAAATAATATTCTGAGAATCACAAGATCTTGGTGACCGGTAGTTTCAGGAAAGAGGGCTTTCCAATAAGAATTTCTCCTTCTTGGTAGTATGATTAGGTGACCAAACCTCTCCTTAGGCAGAACTTTCTAGACATTGGCAATAATATTTTCTAATAATATTATTGAGATAATATGAATTATTGCTTAGATAATAAAAAAATCTTTGTGTAATGACAATTATTGAAACAATGACAATATAAAATATCAACGCAAGAATTATTAAATCAATAAAATAAAATCTTTGAGCGATAATTCTTTGTAACAATTATTAGTAGTGCCTTTTACGTAAGAATCAATAATTTGTGCAATCTGCAGGTGTGTCTTCTTCAACAACGCATGGCGTAGTGTGTTTTAACCCACGGGTATTCCAACGATGATACTTGATAATAACTACGCCAATTATTTATAAACAACTTATATTTGTCGTTTTCTTCATCCAATCGCTTTCCAGTTATGGAGCCCATAAAAAAAGGCTGGCCGTCGTCACGAATATTCCCAAAGCGATCTGAATATTCCACGACCAAACGAATATTCCCAAGCAATAATGAATATTTTATAACCACTTGCTTTATTCAAAATATTTGCATATTTTACCCATAACTATCCACATTAATCAAATCAACCCTTACTATTTTAAAATAATAAATAGATGAAAATAAATTTTATTTATTAATAATTTTGGGGTCTTACATATACTCTTCTTCACGCATATGCGAGGATTGACGTATGCTGTGATTGCGATTAATAGTACTCTAAGCGGTTCCTCGACAACAATTAAAAAAAAGCAGTCGTAGTTTACATTTGTGTCTTATACTCGAATAATAAAGTTAATTGAATTATTGAAGACATTCTTCTTTGTTTCATCATAATAGATGCCAACATACGGAAGGGGTTCAATTAAGTTGTTGAACAAAGTTATAGGTTAATGACCCTACAAATGAAGCGACGATCACTTCTCTCACTAGGAATGAAGCATTGCACGATATGGGTCCGATCCATGACATAGAGCGACCTCACCACTCCAAATTCCTTAGATGGGTATTTGGGTGGTGAGAAACTTTCTATGTCGTGGATTGAACCCCATATCGACGCAATGATCGATTCATAATGAAGTGAAGTGATTCGCTCATCTGAGGGTTTCTCAACTGGAACTTTGTTCATATATTTTAATGGAACTCGCCGGGATGTTGTCATTTATTATGGTGGAGCGATGAGAATGTCATGATAATTCAATTAACTTTAATAGATTATAGGACACAAACAGAACTCTAACCCTTTTTTTTTTTGTCCGATTCTTGCCATGAACAGATTGGAGTACTATTAGCTGCAACTGCAACTAATATGAAACTTAGATTTGCAACTAATAAACTAAGTATGTAGCATTTGCTTAGTTTTCACAATTTTCAATAAACTCAATGGTACTCTCCCTTTGTTCTTCAATACACTCATAAAAATATATATATAATATACTTTGAAACTTAGAAACCCGTTTGACATTCACTCAAGAGGAGTGAATCTTAGAATAATCCCGATTTGGGATTACATTCTTTGGATCTTATGTCTCTCACTTAGGTCGGTCTTTAATTCCTGAGGTGTATGCGTGTTTATAATTTTTGAGGATTTTTCAATTTGGTGTCTCTACATATGTTCTTGAGTGCATACTTAGACTAAGTTGTCTTGGTCTATTTTCGTGTACTTGAAGACCATGGGAAAGTGATCTTGAAATTTTCTTAAAATATTATAAACCGCGCACCTTGTGAATGGCATTAGTGAGAGACGCATCCAGAAACGGATAAGCCTAACCCCCCGTAGAGTGGAGATATATACTAGGTAAACTAAATACATGCATATATATATTACGATTAGGTATTTTCTTGATTAAAGATGTAAATTTGGCCAGGAGTTGGATGAACCGTAGGATACCAATTGATGGGAGGGATTAGTTGATGCGTCTTAGTGAAGGGGTGTCAATTTTATGAATAAAGCAATAGAACATGTTGATGATCCGAACAAAAAGATGAGATGCCGTGTTCCAAGTATAAGAACATGATATGGAAGGTATCGATGAAGTTAAATTTGACTTATATTCGCGTGGGTTTGTGGATGGGTATTCGGTATGGATTCATCACGGGGAATCATCGAGTTTAGAGAAATGACATATAATCTTTGTAGACCACTTTCGAATCACGGGGATTATGGCGGAGATAACTATGACATCGATGCGGATGTTGGTTGATCGTATGGCCCTACCAATATTCTTTGAAATTTGAAAGCGAGCGTCGTCAGCAGTTCTCGGCAAAAGCCAAATGATTCAAATGAGATGCTTTTACAAATTCTTTATCCGAATCGGGTGTTCCATTGTATCCTGAAATGACAAGCACACCAGGGCTTTTCTGCGATTCTGAAGCTTTTATATTTCAAGAATGAGCATGGTGTAGAGAATTTCACCAAGTATAGGGTAGATCGGCGTATCTGAGTTATTCAATGAGAATAATAAAGAATGGAATAACAATAGAAGTCATCAAGTATAGGGTAGGCCAGCGTATCTGAGTTATTCCAATGAGAATAATAAAGAATGGAATAATGAAGTTCTCTTACGTGAATATGAAAAAATAATACCCCTACGCTTATAAAGAAAGAGTACTCGCGGTAGGGTGGGGATATCTTGAAGAAACTTACACTACTGTTTCAAAGCTTCTTAAACGCAAAAGAAATATTTCGAGATAGAAGAATAATTCTCTCTACGGTTTATCTCTCAGAGGTTCTTTGAATTAAGTAAGAAATAATGAAGGAATGAGCGTCTATTTATAGAAGAATGAGGCTGAATAAGTAACTTGATCCATGAATGGTCGAGATCGATTTACTTTAAGCAGACGGTCAGATTGGTTTACAATAAAATATAATATATTCTATTTATAATCTAATAAAGCGAATAACTTTTAAAAAGATTTTATTATCTGAAACACTTATCGCGAGCACTTATCGTAATAAAAATATAATACAATCTAATTATTGTCTAATAAAGCGAATAACTTTATAAAAGTATTACATTTTTATATAAAAAGATTTTACTATTAGACTAATAAAGCGAATAATTTTATAAAAGTATTACATTTTATATAAAAACTTTTACTGTTTTATTACATTAATAATACTAATAAAACAAAATTTCATCATCATTATTATTATTCACACTATTAATCGACCAGGTCGTTCTCAGGAAAGAGGGAGCTTTCCAATAAGTATTTCTCCCTATTGGCGCGCAATTAGGTGACCAAACCTCTCTTTGACAAAACTTCTAGACATCGTTAATAATACAAATAATAATATTAATAACTCTGTTATCTCAATTATTGATTTAATAATATATAAAAAAATATCGACAATAATTGAATCAAATAACGTGAGATACTATGCAACAATTCTTGAAGCAATAATTGAACAAAAGCGGGTGACTTCTCACGTAAGCATCAATAATCAATCTTAGTGTCTTTCTTATGCAACCACGCGTATTCGATGCTTTAACTTTGGGTGTTTCAACGATTAACGGTAAAACTTAGCCGTTATTTTCATAAAATATTTTTTGTCATTTTCTCGATTCGATAATAATTCCATTGTAGAATTACTACCAATGATTGTAAAAGTAAATGCGAATATTCTTTATTAAAGCGAATATTCCCCTGAGCCAATCGAATATTATAATCAACTTGCGTCTTTGCAAAATTTATAAATATTACCCACAACTATAACATTATATCAAATTTATTCCATAATATTCAAAAATGATATTTATAGAAAATACATTTTTATTCATAAAAGTTGGGGTCTTACTGATTTATCTATCCTTAATCAAAAATTAATTAATTGTCATATTATTATGCATGATTCATTCGAATTGAAAGCGCGTCTTCTTCAACGAGGTTGACAAAATCACGGATGGAAGCATTCACTAAAGCAAATTTTCACGGTGGTTTAAAGAAGGGTAGAAGAAGAAGAAACGGCGTGTATGGTGCGTTTTAGAGATGTTATTTTAGGCCCGTACAAACTTGTTAGTTCATTTCCGGGTTGTATCGTGAATGGGTATAGATTGAGGTTGATGACTTGAATGAATTGACATCGATCGACTCTGGCGTTATCGTGTTGGGAAGTTGTTATGGAGATTAGAATCCAATTACTATGGAAGATTAAAGGAAGTGGTTGTGCTTTCGATTATCCGAGGGCTAAAAAGGTTGTTACATTTAAGTGTTCTTTGGTTTGATCTTATGAAAGGGTGTTAAAGTTGATCGTAATAGAATCGTGTGATAGATATAAAATCATTTCTGATCGATGATGTATTTGTGTTAGCCATTTTAAGCAACTCAAGTGTATTCGCCCTAATATCGTTCGTAGTAGAACCCCACGGTATCTGGTTGTGACAACGAAGACTAGGCATTTGATGGTACTAATTTATGCGGAGCGGATGACCCGTTTGAAGAACAAGTTAACAATCCAAGCCACGTTGTGGTATATGATGATGATGTGTTGGGTGATGATGTCGTTGGCGTACTTTCGATGTTGTTGACGAAGTAGAGGAAGATGTGGTTATTAATCCGTATGTGATGGTAGAAGATGATATTGAGGAAGAAATTGATACAGAAGAGGAAGAGACAGAATTAGAGGATGAAAATGATTTTGACTCTGAAGGGTTTGACGACGTACTACTTCTTCACTAATTGGTGTTTTGTAAATACTATACAACTAAAATCAATCATTATATATACATTTCCCCCACATAGGATGGCCATTTGATCGTTTCATCGATATCTATATACATTATTTGATTAGTACAACTACATATGCCTCAACATGCTTGATGGAGGTGGTAGTGGTGGTGGCCATTTCTGATAGGGTGACGGCTCTAGGAAAGGTCGTCTTGAGATCTTAGTGAATTGATTTCTTTTTGGCTCGATAACATTATTTTCATAACTATATTATACATTCATTTACTATTTTTGGACAATGTCATAACTATATATATTAACATCTGAGATCTTTAGATGTCGGCGTTAGCGAGGCCTAACCTCGATCGATTAGGTAAATCACCGGTAGTGCACGACACGATTCTAGTTGATGTCGGAAACAAATGCTGTGTAGGTTTCAACTATAATATATCACTTATGTTCAATTAGAATGATATTATCACGTGATTAATAAATTAAAATGTTCTTAATAAATTTTGTATTCTAGTATTATGGATCCGTCGCTAAAGCTAATAGTACATCATCTGCTGGTGCATCTCCTACCTACAATTGCATGCGATTTAGTCGATGAGGCAGCTACGATCTTGCGGTTTTATGGTGTAGCGATGTTACGGGAGTTTCACGTAAGTCAACTTATATATATTAAATCAAGGTCCATGCATGTTATTTACATATTGTTCAAATAACAAATTATACGTATGTTATGTTTGTTTGATAGAATCTACTGAATCTGGGCCGGCATCACCGAAGCTATTTGGTTATCTGAATCTTGAAAGAGGCGGTCTGGCGATAGAAAAAGCATGGGACTACTTTGCGAGATCAACAGCTCGCAGTCGTTTCAGGAGGATATGTATTTCTCTTTAGTTTAGTTTAATCTTATATTGCAACTATAGTAAATTAAGGTGATCTTATTTAATGTATATGATCTAGGACATGCGCGAGTAGCTTGGCCGACCTCTCTATGATCGAGTTACGGGATAGAGTCCATACTGCAAGAGGGCTCTACTTGGTCGATGATATCTCCAATGACCTTATTTATCTGGGTAATACATTTACTATAATGGATATTATTTAGGATAATATTACGTAATTTATATGATGATACCAAGATAACTCACTTGTATATCAAATTACGGGAGGCGGTTTGAGAAATTCTCATGACCAGTATATATAGCAAAGTTACAGTTTTCGCTAGAGGCGATCTTTGAGACATTAGATTCCATAAATCCCTCCCAAGATTAGTTTATCTCGGGATGAGGAGGCGGCTCTTTGGGTCGCGTCTAAGGATACTCCCACTAATACTACAAATTCGGTGTCGAGTCTTTGAGGTTCTGAGGGATACCATCCTATACTTTGCCGGGGAGGTATAATATTTGTGTTTATTTTGTGTTTATGAATAAAGTAAACTTGTAATATTATTCATGTTATATTTATTTTTGTAGGCTCTAGCTTGGCGTCTGCGTCTGAGAGCCCCGTGGGACCATCACATCTGGTGACTGGCTTAGATGATGCTTTGTTCAGTGATGTTATGGTACTTGATTGTCGAAGAGGTTTGAGGCCAGATTCATTGACATTCCATCGTCGGGACCGCCCAACCGTTTTCGCCTCCATCACTTGTGCGGAGACGTTGCGGTGGTGCCACGGTAGAAATCTGGTATCCCTCAGGAGTAGTGAAGGGGTGCGATCAGCGATAAGATTGTTGGGATGGTGGTTACCTTAGTCGAGGGGCAGCGTTTGGGCGATGTTGAGTCATTATTTCGACTACTCGGTATATTTCATTTTAAATACAAATATATATTATGCATGTTATTTAATTTTCATTTAGTTATCTTTAATTTGAATCATATATATATGGACTAATGAGTTACATTATATTGTATCAACGGGGTGTGGCGGGATGGCGATTTTTTTTATACTCAGGAGGCGTCGTCGGCGCCACCCGATGATCCTTCTCACGTGGGGGATCTACTAAGCTTGACTTAGTTTACATTCTTTTGTAGTTTAAATTCTTTTGTATTAATTTTACATAACTTTTGGCGTACATATTGTAGTTTAAAGTACCTTATCATTAATTACTTTGGTTTTGTTGCGGTTTGACACTTTTAGCTTAATTTAGCTTAATGGGATGTTTGTTATAGTTAGTTTAGATTAATGGGATCTTTTGTAATTTACCTTAGTTTAATTTACTTTGATTAATGCGGTTTACATTTCATTACTTTGGTTTGTTGCGGTTATCTTTAGTAGTAATGGGATGTTTTGACATTAAGCTTAATTTAGCTTGTGTATGTGATGGTTGGAAAGCAGTGCATGTATAAATGCAGTACAAGATGTGGGTTAAATCCCTGGATATTGCAAAAACAAAAAAAATATTTTTTAAAAAAAAAACAGTAACCTCGACGGAATAATGGTATTCGGGACGGATAACCGTCGAGGTTATGGTTCTTCCCATTTTCGGTATATTGCCACGTGGCATACATAGCCTCGACCTAATATCCTCGATGGACGAATTATAGAAGTCGATGAATTAAAATCATACGTAAAGTGATTTTCAATTTTTGTCAGTCTGCCATGTGGCATGCTTAGCATCGACCGAATATCCTCGACAGACACATTTCAGTCGGGGATATATTAACGCCGACTGAATGTTCGGTCGACAATAGTTCCGTCGGCGTTAAGTATTCCCGACTGAAGAATCGACGGACTTATTTTCGACGTCTTTATATCTGGCCAAGAATTGCCCATACGAATATTAAAATCGGCACTAAGGTTATCCTCGATGAGAATAACCTTAGTCTTAAGCCGGAATATTCGATAAATAAATAAGCCTTTTTGTTGTAGTGACCCTACATCTTCTCTGTTATTATTCTTGGAAAATAGTAGATCGAAAAAATGCATTTCGGTGACAAATTAGATTTGAACTAAGGTTTCGGTGCTCTATTTTTTATTAGATTTCAGTGATAAATTAGATCGGAAAAATGCATTTCGGTGATAAATTAGATCGAAAAAATTAGATTTCGGTGCTTTATTTTTTATTTTTTTCAGATCTGAACTAAGGTTTCTTTAGATCTAAGTTGTTGGAGTTGGATTTGTGGTGAAGAAGATGATAAATTAGATTTGGATTTCGGAGACTTCCGACTACAGATCTGGGTTGTTGAAGTTTTAGAACTTTGTTGCTTTGATTTTGATGAGTTTCAGATTTTTGATTTCGAATTATTTTGGATTTGATTTCGACTACTTTGATTTCGACTACAGATCTAGCTAGTTCATACTACTATGATGAATTAGATTTGGATGTGTGATGAAGAAGATGATGAAAGTGAAGAAAATGATGAATTAGATTTGGATTTGGATTTAATTGTGGTGAAGAAGATGATGAATTAGATTTAGATTTGTGGTGAAAAAGATGATGACTTATATTAGGTAATTTTGTTTTTTTAAAGTTAATTTAAAATATTTAAAAATTAAAAAGATAATATAAATTTATTAATTCAAGATTGAAAACCAAAAAATTTAAACTAAAATTATTTTGTTATTATTATTAAAAAAATTCACGGTGGCACTTATATTACACGTAAGTGTTGCCATGTTGTGACATATAGACTTTCCATTAACTTTTAACATTTGTAGACAGAAATTTCAATTTTTGTTAAAAAGTTATAGTTTAATGAGTTGATCGTAAAAAATTCAGTCCAATGATGTATTTATAAACCGAGGTCGAGTAGAGTGAGAAAAAGTGTATTTAACCCATAGAACGAGGTAACAGAACTCGAAATGATATATTTGTTTGAAAATTTGATGAAAATAAAAAAAAAATAAGAAAATTTACCTAAATGAAAACGTGTGTGAGTTGTACGTATTGTTTTGACTACGAGAGTGATAAGGTCATTCTTTTCGTTGGTAACCAAAGTATAAAATAGGTAGTAGGATTCTAAATTACCTTTTTGTTTTCAAATTTGATAAAAATAAAGAAAAAATAAAATTTTCTTTACCTGAATGAAGGTTTTCCTAAAGCTAATAAAAATATTATAGTGAAATGTTAAAATAATATAAATATTATTATGAATGAGTTATTTTAGGGTCAACTTATATAAGTACTACGTCATTCATGCATTTTTTTAACTAAGGGTGTAAATAAATCGAATCGGAACAAACAGAGAGCTATTCGAATTCGACTCGAAATGATAAATTCGTACTCGAATTGAATTATATTTGAAAAATTCTACTCAGATTGATTCGACTCGAATATTTAGTACTTTCGAATTCGATCAGGCTAAACTCGAATATTTATTCAAACTACTCATGAGCTTCAAATTCAAGCTCGAATTCGAAGTCTCCACATAATAACTAGTTTTATAATAAATATAATTATAAATTGAATTTTTATTTTACTTAAAAATGAAAAATATATTTATTATTACACTTTTACAAATATAAAATCATAATTAAAATTAATAAACAAAACAAAAAAATAACTAATTATCCTAATTTGATTTAAATTTGTATATATTATAAGAGAATGTATCGAACATCTAATCGAATATGTATTAGCTTAGAGTATGTATCGAATCACAATCAAAAATTCAAGTAGTTTGAATCTTAAGCAGTCGAGTATAACTTTGCTCGATTCTACTCATATTTTTATTGAACTATTTTTTTAACGCTCAAATTTGGATCATATTATTAGCAATTCAAATCTCATTTCGTATTTTTTTTTGAAAGTCGGCTAGAACTATGTTGGCTCGTTTACAGCCTTATTCTTAACCCCTATAAAATATTTGAAGATATTTTAGTAAAAATCTACTTATAGTAATTGTCATAGCCGGCTATAACCAACATTCGCCTCTGGTCAAAGATACATACAAAAGTTAATCCTTTAAGGACTTATTATTTTATCATACATACCTTATAAATATTTTTTAGTGACGAATCGAGCGACGATTTTGTATGTTATTATAATTTATAAATTCGGTCCATTGCTAAAAATTATATAAGACGACGGTTCTCTGATATAGCGACAGACCAGACGACCGTCGTCCAATCCGTCGATAAAGTGGGTGAGCATGATATGTAAAATAAAAGGGTGAACCCTTGAAATTGACTGTTACTTAAAATACTCTCCTTAATATTTTAAGAAGTAATAAATGTTGTTATTATTATTAAATTATACTTTGTGTAGAATTAATATGTTTTCATAACACTTTAATAATCAATTAATATTAAAAGAAAATTATTGAAACCTATACGTATGAAAATTTTGATATTAATTATTTTTGTTAATATTTTAACAGCAACAACAAAAAGTAATGTAGTAGTCCATAATTATGACAGGGAAGAGTGTAATATTTTAAAAAAACAATCTTTTATTCAACTAATATATACAACGTGGAAGAAATGCTAAAAACCGTGGAAACTATGCAAAAAGCGGATGCCGACCAAATGATGAGAGAGAAAGTGAAGTATATACTTTTGGCAAGAAGTGTACGTGTGTGAAATTGTCTGAAACATCTTAATAATAAATTTTTATTATTTTATTTTTTTAAAAAAATTTAAAAAATTTACTTAATATTACTTAATATAATATAGGTAATATTGTATTAAAAAATAATTTATTCAGCCCATTAAGTCAAAAAAATTACACTAAATCATTTAGCCTAAATTGACTGAATGGCTGACCGATTCAGTGATATTTTTTTTTAAAACATACGTATTTAATGACCGATCAATTCAGCCATTTAATCCTAAACAAACAGCTTCTTAGAGTTGTGCATAAATATTAAAGAAATAATTGTATAATATTAAATATAATATCAATTATACATATTATACTTGTATTAAAAAAGAGTGTTATTTATTAAGTAAAAAATAATAAAATTATTATTTAGGATAATATTAAAAACTAAATAATTAATATTTATTTAAAATTCTCAAATCACTTATATTAAAAATAAAATAATTATCTAAAATAATTTATATTAATGATACGTATCTGACATATATATATATATATATATATATATAGTATATATTAATATATACACACGGACTACTCTTCATTCTTTTTCTCTTTCCTTCCTTCATAAGGCGGGCTTGACTTTGACAATTTACGAAGCAAGAATTTATTAAAGTTTTCAAACAGAAAGCCGACAAGACATAATAATGAAAAGAAATACTACTCCTACTACATAAATATTACTCCATCCTCTCATTTATAAAAATTATAAATACTAAATAAGATTTAAAATATATTTTTATTCAATATACTTATTTATAGTAGTAGTACTTGTTTTCTATGACTTCTTGACGCCAATCCAATCCAATTCCATTCTAGCCTAGCCCAGCTTTATAAATATAAAGAACATATTCGTACAAGCTGTTTCAAGCTCATTACATTTCCTTCTCTCTCATTAATTCCTTCCTTTTTTTTTTCTTTAATTCTTCATCTACAAGTTGAAGACGTACAGATCAATCTTACCTTTTTCTCAACTCCCTAGATATTTAATTGCCGGCGGTTCTTGAATCTGGATAGATACACGATAGATTTAAACTATTGCTTATAATTTTAGAGCATCAGTACGTGTGGTTAAAAACAAGAAGAAGAAGAGGAAGAAGAGCTTATTTCATATTGGCATTATTGTTTTTTGGGAGATATAATATACAACAAAGTGTTTGATGGATTATACCACTTTTGTTGACACTTCATTGGATCTTAATACCAACCCTCTCCAACTTTTCACTGAAACTCCGGTATGTATGTATATCTGCACATCAAGATATATATATATATATATATATATATATATATATATTCATATTAATTAATTGATTGAGAGTTACTCAAATTCAGAAATAATTCGTTTCATTAATTTCTTGCTTTTCAATTCAGAAACAAGAGATGCAAAGCAATTTCATTGATTTTGGAATGAAGACTGTTTCGGTTAAACAAGAGGTTAGTTACTTAATTAATTACTAGCTAGATCTCTTAATTATAGATTCAGTTCCATTTTAATTTTAATTTTAATTTTAATTTTAATTTTGTGATTTCCTGCATGCCTGAAGTAGTATATTAACGATCGATATGGACGAGCTAGTTCTAAAGTTATTATGTTAATTTGGATGTTGATATATATATATATATATATATATATATATATATATATATATAGATCTGTAGTGGAGCATTGACAGAGGAGTTGAAGAGGGTGAGTGCAGAAAACAAGAAGCTAACAGAAATGTTAACTGTCGTGTGTGAGAATTACGACGCTTTGCGAAGTAATTTGATGGAGTATATGGACAAGAATCCCCAACCTACTACTACGGATACCGCTAGTACCAGGAAGAGAAAGATTAGTACTACAACTTCATGCATGATCAACAACAAAGTTAATAGTGATCATGCGGCGGCGACGGCGGCGGCGGCAGCTGCAGGGTTTGGAAATAATTCAGAGAGTTGCTCAAGTGATGAAGATAATAATTCGTTCAAGAAATTTAAACCAAGAGAAGAAGAAATGATCAAAGACAAGATCTCGAGGGTCTATGTTCGAAGTGAAGCTTCCGACACTACAAGCCTTGTTGTGAAAGATGGATATCAATGGAGGAAATATGGTCAAAAGGTCACCAGAGATAATCCTTCTCCTAGAGCTTACTTCAAATGCTCTTTCGCTCCTACTTGCCCTGTTAAAAAGAAGGTACTACTTGCTACTATATTATACTCCATATGTTTGTCTCAATCAAAATGTACTTGATTATATTAAATTAATAATGGACGTTTAATTTGTTTTGTTACGGTCGAAAAGAGTAGTAATATTTTTGTTATTACCATAATAATCATTTAAAGCCTCGCTAATTAATTTGTTAATGATCGATCTTATAATTATGTTTTCAGGTCCAAAGGAGTATTGATGATCAATCTATATTGGTTGCAACATATGCAGGAGAGCACAACCATCCACACCCTTCAAAAGTCGAGGCAAATTCGAGTTCCAACCGTTGTGCAGCCCCATGCTCAACCTCTCTGGGTTCATCAGGACCTACCATTACTCTTGATTTAACAAAATCCAAGTCCAACCAAGATGCCAACAAATCGTCTGTTCGGAGAATTGAGTCACCGGAGTTTCAACAGTTCTTGGTAGATCAAATGGCTTCTTCCTTAACCAAAGACCCAAGTTTCAAAGCAGCGCTTGCCGCGGCCATCTCAGGAAAAATTCTCCAGCATAATCAGACGGACGGAGAAATGGTGAAGTTCAAGGGACTTGAAAGAGTTTAGTTTCATGTATTTGTTCGAACAATTAGGAAAATTGAATCATGATGTAAATAGCACATTGAACAAGGAAGAGTAGTTGTTGGAACTTGGAAGTCAAAATTGGAAGTTTGAAAGTTTTTCTCATACGACAGGATAGAAATATTCAAAATTGGGTTGTATGGAAAGAGACCCAAAAGACAAGCTCCACCTGCAACAAATAGTTTCTTAGGCCTTTAGATAGACTAGGAATCATCTGTTCAAGTGTTGGATGACATATCCACCCATAATACTCACTATTTTATGTCAATTGTTCATATTCATTTTTGCGTATAATTTTGACCCTCTCTCTCCACACGGAACAAACAAACATCCAACTTTCAGCCAAGGAATAAAACCCATTGAGAATAATCAAATAATGACACTTTTAGGAAAGGATACATACATAAATAATATCGCATGGACCACTTAATCAATTGATAGTGGCCTCCAATTCCCCCCCCCCCCCCCCCCCCCCAAATCTTGCACCCACTCCTGCTTGGGAGAAAAAGACAACAGGTATTGTCTGATATTTTTCTCTCTTGTTTATAAAGGGTTGGTTGCATCACTTGCTCCAGAACACAACAAAAATGGGCAGCCAAAGGCGTGAAACAACTGATTCCTCTATCAAGTTGCAATTTTTGGGGTGGATTGTTTAGAAACCACCTGCTGAACACGAGGGCAGAGTATGTCCACAATAAAAAATAGTCAAGTTCATTCATGCTCACTATACAAAAAGAGCTAAACATTCATCTTAAATGACTTCTCGTAGCACTACCACCTAACGCATCATTTTTCTTGGCATGCCAATTACTATTTTTGAATCTACAGAACAATAAACTAAATAATTCATAATTACTATTTGTACACAATCATTTGCCCCCCACTACCAGGCTGGTGCCATTCCCACAAAGGAATTGAACTATCCTTTTGTGGTGTAAATTACAGCCCATCTGCTAAAATCTTGATAAATTACTCCGTGGATGGACTCAAGTCGTCAATAGCTCCTGCAACTCCGAGATCAGATGCATCCTCTGGCTGTTTCCCTTCAGCCCTAGCCTTGAAGCTGTCATATTTATTTCTTGCATCTTCCGTGTCTATACACTCCTGGAATCTGAAGCAACTGATGAGATGGTCATTTGTTATTCCTGCCACTTGCATGAATGAATACACAACTGTCGGTCCCACACCCCGGAACCCTCTTCTCACCAGGTCTTTGCTTATCATATCTGCTTTCGATGTCTTTATTGGAACTTGCCGGGGATAGCGGAACTGACCAACCGCAGGCCTGTGGTTTACAAAGCCCCAAATATACTTGTTGAAAGATCCAAACTCGCTAATTATCTGCATCATAACAAGACACAAAAGAAAACTAGAGTTGGCAATTGATACAATACATACTAGGGTTGAAATATCGTTTACTCATGGCCCATTCTCCTATTTGTTATAACAATCGTAGGAAACTTGCCTATTATTCAATAGATGCCTACCATAAATATATGAATATATCATATACATGTTAGACAAGACAAGACAAGACCTAGAATAAACTTTAGTCTCTTCAATTCATAGAATGGAATATATGGTCAATGGTGTATATATTGATTAGATGCACAAGACCATCCATTCACTTCAACTTCCAAAGTATGAACTCAAAACCAAGAATAATCCCCATTTACAAGATGAAGAATAGAAAATACTATAATCACCTTCACCGAGTAATAAATAATATTACATTATTTATATATACAAATCACCTTCACCGTACAACTATTTAACGGGTCAAAACAAATACAATCTAATCTATTAGCCAAGTGTGTTTGATTTACCATGTAGTTTTGGTCTAACATTGACTATCCCCATTGAGTAGCCACTCACAAATAGAGATCTGAAGTGGGAAGGGGTAATTAACAAAAGTTGTCGTAAAAAATCTATCTTGATTTTTGTCTAGAAAAAAGAGGAAAATGTTTAGGGCACAATGAGGACACACACATCATGCTTCATGAGAGTCGGTATCAGGAAACTTTTGTATCTGTTTTATATGCAGAAAATGGAAAAGGACCGAGCACATACCTTGCACATTTGACGCGCATTTTCAATGACTCCTCTTAGCTTCAGCTCAGATAGAAGAGAGCTGGCTGAGCTTCCTGGTGTTGTTATCTTCTTCTCATTTAATTTTGAGATGCTAACAGGGTCAAAATCCTGAAATACTTCTCTGCATTCAGACACATGTCATTTGAAAACAGCTAGGTTAGAACCATTAAATGGGAATAACCACATGCAATCACATTCAGTTTCGGACTCTCAAAAGCCAAGGGACCTAACCTAAACATATGCCTTTTATTGAGAATGGCAGGCCAGGTAAGTTCAGCCAAAGCAGTTGATAAGCTAAGCAATTCAAACAGCTTTCTGCAAGAGATCAACAACCATAAGATGCACACAAGTTCAGCCTTGAAATAGAAACTACAAAACAAATATCAAAAAATATAGTGATGATACATACTTGTCATCATGTACTGGAACTCCCCATTCTTCGTCATGAAAAGCAGCATAACAAGGATCTTTTCAAAATGAAAACCAATTAGCAAATTGGACTCGTATAAAGATATATTTGCAGAAATTTAATAAATAGTATATGCCTGCAAGTCACAGTATAGTAAGAACTGCACCAGAACCATAATTGAAAAACGAAACAAATAATCAGAGGGGAAAAACCGGCATACTCATCAAAAAGTTTCAATTAAAGCATAAAAAACATAAAGATTTCATAGATCATTAAACCATCACAATGAGGATCATTACTGAGCTATGCCAAGGGTGGAACTATAAGTAAGCCAACAATTTCTCCACATTAATTAAGATAACAGGTATTTGGAAAGAGATTACACTTTTAATTTTTTCTACAAGTGACAATTTTACTTTTTCTCATTCACAAGGACGTAAATCACTAAAAGTAGCAGTAGAAGTATTTTAAAAAAAAATAAAAAAAAATCATCCACTAAAATCGAGAAGAAGACTGCTACATATATTCGCAAGAATAGAACCTCATCAACCTAACGAAATTTATATCTTGAGTGGAAATTTTAATCAATACTTAAGAATTTGCCAAAAAATATTTCGGAGAAATTATCTTCAGAGCAACGTAAATACTTGGTGTAATTGCTACTAATGCCTTAACATTTTGTAGGGTTAAATGATGACTTTCTGTCAGAATCATGAGTTCAGGACATCCTATTGGACGAATAATAAACCCTAACTAAATGGCTTCAAAACTTCCATTTATAAACTAATCCCATATTTTTAAGAAAGATCAGTTCCACTGGAATGAAATAGTAAATAGATTTGACATCAGATTGGTAAACATACATAAACAATATTGTATACATTTGAAGTTGCACATCAAATAAATATGACACATTACTGGCATGTAAATGTCCAAGAAATAAAGCAAAACACATAGGAATAGAACAATGAAAAAGACGAGCACAAAGGAACAACAATACATAACACAAGAGCAAAACATGAGTATATCAAACTCTTAATGTGTATCAAAGAACATACGAGTAGAACAACAAAAAAGAAAAGATTAGAGGGGTACAGTATCTTAAATATATATTTTAGCTCAAAGTCTATAAATATAAGTCCAGTTTATCCCATTAGTCATCACATTCTACGTTTACCTTTTGTATGCACACAACTATATGTTTTTTTAAACTCTTTTGTAGTTTATCAGAAAAGAACACTGGAACAAAAAATATTGAAAGCTTTGACGTGTATGTGTGCTTGCATCTGCACTTTTCTTCTTGAGTTGATTGGAAGAGTACTTCATAGGTTCTGCTCTGACATTTCTTCTACCATTCAGAAGGAAATGACAGAAGGATAATAAAGGTTGCATCTATACACATATCAATTGACTTTAAGACTGGATCATATTAATAAATATAAAGGGAAAATTCATCTAGCATATCCCTTGCTAGTGGAATTTAAATTGGTTAAAGTATTAAGAGATCTAGCATTCATTCAATGGGCAGGACAAAACAAGATAAGCAATGCTAGTATTCTTGCTGCAAATTCAACACAACGTACGTCAAGCTAGCATTTATATGTTTCTATTCGTGCACATTACAGCTTTTTAACCATAAGTGTCCAAAAACAAGCAAAAAAATTGCTACTATGGAACCATAACTCTCATGCTCATGGTCATGCTTAGTTGCCAATTTGCCATAAAGCCAAAATTGCAAACAGATCAAAACAGCTATTCTGATTTGGAGTATACCAGTATTTGGAGTGACCCAAGCACATCTTTTCTTCACAAATGAAGCATTGGCTGAGCCGGTCACCTCTACAGTACCAGTATCAGTAACAACAACCTTTTCAGGCTTGGGAGCAGATTGCTTCCTCCTTATTGGCATGCTTTGTCGACTAATCCTCCCTGTCGAGGCCCGGCTGTGTGATGAATCTGATGAAGCATCAGATGAACACGAAACATTCATGGACAAACTCGACTTCAAAACCTTATGCTCCTGTTGTTTCCTCAAAATCGAAGGCACCGTGTTGCAATTCGGCTGCGGCGTTGACGGTGAATTATAAGTTAGGGGCAATGCAGGTGATTTCTTGACCTTGATTTCCTGTGGTTTTTCTACTTTATTATTCTTCAGTTTCGAAACCGGTTTACGCAATTCCACCGATCTCGCCTTGTTTCCGGCTGGTCCCAGAACGGGCCGCGACTCAGATTCAGCGATATTCATCGATATTAAGGTGCGTAACTCCAATGTCAGACAAAACGAATTAGGGTTTACAAATCAGTGAGTGAAACTAATCGGAGTAGTAGTGAGAGATTGAAGGAGATGAGGAGGAGCATTGCGAATGTAAGAATGAGGAATCTGAAAACCCTAGGAGTAGGAAGGAAGGATGTTTGATAGAAGTAAGTTGAGAGGGCAAAAAAAGTGTTGGAATCTATAAATCAGAAACCCTAGATTTGAATGTTTGGTGGTGCTGGTTCAGCATCATCATCTCACCTAGCGGTAAGCAGTGCCAGTAGTTAGTGAATAATCGTGGTGTAGGTGCGTACTGTAAAAAATGCCGGTTTGGGAGATAAGTAGTTACATAGTATTCAATTGAAACCAACGACGGACAAGAAACAGAGATGTTTCTTCTAGAAGAGAAAGAGAGAGAGGGTGCTATGCTACCTCGGGATTCATAAACACAGTTTGGCTGGCAAGTGTCCAGTTAATGTTCGAACCGGAGTGAAACACTATATTGGGCCTTGTTGGGTTGAAACATGATCTGATCTTGCTGAATACAATCCAACAATAGTACTAGTATAATTAAATAATGAAATACTACTACTACAAAACTATGTAAAATTGGGATGGTAATGACTGATTATTATGGAGTAATTAATAAGGCTCTACACCACTATCTGATTACACTTTCTCATATTAATTTTTATTAGAAATAAAAAATCTTTAAAAAAATTGTGCCTCAAATTCACATTCGGATAAAAGGTTTGAAATGAAGCAATGGATTGACCATCTCTTTACTTTACAGAAGCTTAGGTTATTCAGAGGCCTTGTACGTACAATCTGAAGGAATTGCAAGAGCAACTGGGGAGGGGAGGGGAGGGGTGGGGGTAGGGGAGGGGAGGGCAGGATTTGCTATCTTTTAATTAAATAAAAAAACTAAACTGAAAAAGAGATTTAGAAATTAAATAGAGTTGCATAACCGGAAGAGAAGTATATATTAATTAAGACATTTATCAAACATTATTACAATGCGGCAGTCATAATTGAAATTGACCAAGTCCAGTCAGCCCAGCCCAGCAAATAGACAAAAACAAATCTGCAACATTTATTATATATCATTCTCATCCCTAAATTCCAACAAAAACAGGTCCCAAGTCCTAATTGTTTGCAGAAAAACACAGAAAGTTCAGATAAGGATGCGAAACCAGTTCCTCCAACTGCTGGGTAGTAGTATCTTCTGCAGAATTCAAGAGAGTGGCTTCGCACGACTGGCTGGATCTTCCTTAGATTCCACTTGTATCATAAATACATAGCCCAGTACCCACATAAGAATGTATAGTGAATGAACCCAAGCTAGACAAGCAAGAAGACTCATAATGCTACCAACATACTGTGGATCTTTAATCACCCCAAAGGGAAATTCTGATACCCATGGAATGTTCTTTCCAAAGCGCACACCATAGTAAGTTCCCGATTCACCAAGCAATTGATAAACCCTGTGCATAAGAGCATGAAACTGAGTACAACTTGAGAAAGTAATTAACAATAAAATGCAGACATTAAACTTGTGTGTGATTAGAAACATACACTTGTAGCATATTGGATCATACCAAGATGGTAAAGCAGACAGTTTCAAAAAACTTCCAGTAAGAATGCCTGAAAAATACAATATCTATATGTCACTGATAGAGAGTTCTTATGTGTTCCTTAAACAAAATTCAAGTTTTTGTAGTGTTACAATAGCAATATTTCGGAATAGTGACCTTCAATGTTGTGTGTCCCCAAAGCAATACTTGCAAACTCAATTGTCAATTGCGCAATCATGTAAAATATAATAATTGATTACTAACTACAGAAGAAACTATATATCTTTGCTTTGACCAATTTCATGGCATTTCAAAAGTGAACACAAAAACAGGCCAATGGCATTTATTACAGGAACCATAGAAACTTTCCTTACAAAAAATCAACAGAAAATATCATCTCTGTTTTCTGTTATCTAATTCAGTTTTCGTTCTCTATTTTTAGCTTTTCCTTACTATATTTTCTGAAAGTGACTATCATTTTGGTTATCATTATTGACGGAATAAATTTCTTATTTAAATCAAGTACATAGAGAAACGCTAATTTGATTATAGGTAAAGGGCATATATTTTCGCCATAATAAAAATGTAGCACACATTCTTGATTGGTTCAGGCCTATAATTTCATATTCTGTTCTAAGAACACAGACAAACCCTTACTGATATTTTGGAAATATGAGTATGGATAGAAATGAAATGCTGTCCAAACACATTTAGAAAATGAAAATAGATTTAAAAATCCCAAACTAAATAGCCCGTATGCATGCCTTAAACAAACCTAACATGGATTAATTATGTAATCTATATGTACCCATGGAAAACATGGCATGATTTATCTGTACCCGACAAGTTTGGATTGTCATTTAAGTGATATAGATTGGTTCGTACAAGGTTCTTCTGAATCCTCTTAAAATGCCTTCAAAGGCCTATCAGCTACAAAGAAAACTCCAGGTATAAAAGTGAAATACTTACCAAAAAGGAAAAATAAAAAGCAAGTACTTATGAGTTATGACAGATTGGATAAGCTACAAAAAAATTCCAAGGTTTTTACTATAGTACAAGAATGGAGAAATCTGTAACTCTGACAGTCAAAGATGTTTATTTGTCATCTTTGACAGTCATAGGCTCATAGCATTAGATTTTACTACTGCTTTCTTGATACTATGCTTAAAGAAACACTTGGCTGTCGAGTGTCACCGAATCTATATAAAAGTAATCAAAAAGAGTTAATGTTCAAATGAATTACAACCGTCAATAATACTAGTTGAAAGTTCTCATTTTTTAATACCAAAATTCCGCAAGAAGGTTTCGACATATATAGAACCTAAAGCAAAGAAAATTCACAAAGGTAAAGCTAATTTCCGAGTTAAATGTGTTTGTGCAAAATCCATAATGAAGACCTAGAAAAAGACACATTTCCAGCAGCTAAAGCACTGACTATTTTTTTATCTGGGAAAAACAAAACTATAATCATTCAAGGGAACTGGGATATTTAACACATGCCCAAAAATATAATCCAACCCAACAATGTGAATTGAAAAACCCAGATCAGCTGTAAAGTCCTTGTACCTTGTGAAAACACAGTTGAACCTAATAATAACAAAAATGTCCATTGAGCAGTTTGAAATAAATTCCCTTACACAAACCCTAAAAGTAATTTTCAAGATTCAATAATTAAAAAAAATGTACTATACAAACATACATGTATAGAGAGAGAGTAGTACATATAAGTAGGGAGGGGGCAGGGGGAAGCTGACCTGAAATTGAGAAACTGGCCGAAGAGGAAGAGAGGCGAGAAGTAGAAAGGAGGCGGCCAAGAAAGAGTGGAGACTGAGAAGATAGAGAGAAACTGAATGAGCTTCAACAAGTGAGATACTAATGCCATCACTCTTGACGGGTCTTTCCCTAATCTGCCGCATAAATCCACCCATGTTTGTGGATTTGTCCACAACCAGTAATAAAATGGAAAGGGCACTATCACCCCTATGCACGCTAATATCCCCATCTTTTCTCCCTCCCAATTACCTCACTTTTGCACACTGAATCTTTACGTTTTGATGGACACTCCTGTAGGGTACTTTCTCCATTTTTTCCTCATTTTCTCCTTCTTCTTCTTCAAATTATAAAATAGTTCTACATGATGTGGTTATTGGTTATAAGCCCATTAGTTAGCCCGTGCATTAATTCGAGGCCCATATGCCATTGTGCTAGAAGGGCTTCAACTCGCCCGAAAGAAAAATACAAAAGAAGGGCTTTAAAAACGGCTTGCTATAATTTTTTAAGGAAATTATTATTTCTACGATATTTTCACAAATTTTTGAGTGTGAGAATTATACCAGCGTTATTAAGATTTTAACACATTATTAATAAAATAAATGTATTAGACAAAATAAAAAAATTAAAATTATGACACATCATTAATGAAGTAGATGATGTATTGAACAAAATTATTTTTATTTAAATAATATCTCATAATGAATTAAATTTTAACACTTAAAATCGTTATATTTTAAATAAGTATAAAGAATATATATATATATATTGAAGCGAGATCAGTCGTCGTCAGATACTTCTTCTTCATTACTCATGCCACCACTTTTAGGCGGCGGTTTTGGTAAATACAATGCAACCGCGCTTTATACTTTTAGTGATGCAGACAACATATAACGTCGCTAAAAAGTATAGCGATTTGATTGTATAATCAAACCATCGCTAAAGAGGTGAGCACGCAGTGATAAAGAGATAAGAGATATGATGTTGATCCGACCATATATATATTAGTTTACAAATTTTAAACAATATATACTTTATGGAAATCGAAGAGTATATTATTTTTTTATCAAACAAAAAAACAAAGTATGAGAGGAACAAATTATTCTACAATACTTTATTTATTTATTTGCTAATTTGGGAAGGGTACTTGTAATCTCTTTATTTTTTTTATTCTTTTCTCTCTACTTTTCGGACAAAAACTTTAGCATCTTTCTTAGATCTCCCTCCTTATTTTGGAGAAACCATCCCCTATATCTAGGGTGGGCATAATTTTTGGTTCTGGTTGGATACAAAAATAACTGATTCAATTTTGGTATAAAAAAAAATAGTATATATCGGTTTTACCGAATCATACCGGTATACGTCGATTTTCTATTTTTTTTTATTATTAATAAATAATTAATAATAAAAATAATAAAATAATGATAATAATAATAATAATAGTAATAATAATAATAAAACAATAATAAAAATAAAAATAATAAAATAATAATTATATTAATTTTCGATATTTATTTGGTAAAAAACGGTACCGAACCGGTAAATCGGTCCAACCGGTACCGAAATTTGGCTACTTTTAGTACCGGTTCAGTTTAGTACCGATTTGGTTCTGACTGATATTTATCGGTTGCACACCCCTACCTATATCTATCTTCTTGTGTTATAATAATTTATTTTTCTTGTAGATTTTATTTTTTTTCTTTTATGGAACTTGTTTTGTGTGATATGACTAATTTATCTCTATTTGTGTGAGGATTTTATTATGATCTTTTGAGAGTTCCTTTTTCCAATTAGATTTTTTTTGTTTGTGAAATTCTTTTAAATACGTGAATAATTGAAGATATATTTATATTGAGTATCATGACGACTAGTTATTTTTTAACTCATTATATTTACATATTTTGTTTTTATTTTAAGATTATGACCGTTTTTCAAAAACATATTTTGTGTTTATTAGTTGTTACTATAATTGGCCTTATTGTGATTATTTGTTATTACTTACAAAAAAATTATCATTTTAATTCTTTATATTATGTATTTTATATTTTTTAACAAATTATAATTTGAATATATTTTAGTTGAGGGTGTAAATTAATCGAGTCAGTCGAGTATTGAGTTGTTCAGATTTGATTCATAAAGTTTATCGAGTAATAAGGTTTGATTGCGATATATTTAACTATTGAGTCGAGAACGATCGAATTGAGTTTAAAATTTTAATTTTTCGAATAAATATGATTTAATTATCAATAGAAATTTATAATTTGAGAACGTTCGAATAATTTATATAATTTTAAAATTTAATCATATTTAATTCGTTTATATTTCAAATCGAATTCTTAATCGATCGAGTACGAATTGAAACCGAACTAGCAAGTACCTTAAGTACGAATCAGTTCAAATATAAAATTTAAAATAAAAAATAAAAAATTAAGAACCGCCTATAAACTACCATTAACACATTCGATCCTCTTCAATTTCATTATCACCTAACGTTTTTTTGTTTGTATGGTTGTCTCATCTCTGTCCTCTCAAGCTCCATCCCCTTCTTTTTGTCCAACTTGTAATTCCATATAACACAGAAGCAGAAATGTCCATGTCTATGGCCATGGCCTTGGCATTACCTCACACATCGTGTTACCTATTTCATCTCTGTCACTCTAAGCCATCTAATTACACCCTATCTCCCTCTTCCCAACTCTCTACTTTCCTCCACTTTGGCACACTTGTCACCTCCTCTACTTCTCTACTAAGACCTCAATTAAATTCTAAAATTCAGTGCACCAAGAGTGAAACCCCACCTGAAGTTGAACGTGTGCGCGGAGTTTCAGTATACAAACCTAAATCCTACCAAGCACTCGTTACCGATGCCGCTACTTCCCTCTTTTATGCTCTTAATGATGGAAAAACCCGCATCGAAATTGATTTTCCGTAAGTAACTTAACTTTTTTTTTTCTTTTCAAAAAAGATGTTTAAGGGAAAATATATAATATGGTGATTGATTTGTTAAATCATCAACGATTTGCGAACTATTATATCATCCGACTAATTAAGCTAGCTGTACATCCTGGGAATTGCAAGTATATACTGTTAAGGATACTGGTCTATGTCATCTTTAAACATCACTGTTATTAAGTCTAGTCTTACCCTTTTACATATTGACACCGTTTTACTTTCATTTCAAATTTTGATTGGGGTGCACCAACCAGGCCCTTGCCTAGCGACATCTCTTCTTATAAGGTACCTTCTTTGCTGTCAAGGTTCTTAGCTGGCTAGTGGTATGAAACTTCACAATTGATTCTAATTCTTTAGTTTCTACCATGCTTAGTGTTATGATTTTTAAAGGAATTAGAAAAATTGTCCCCCGGTTTCCTCTCTCCTATCTCGTTTTCTCTGTTTATTTTCCCTAATTAAAGCTTTTGGATTGCTAGTGGGCACTATTTAACCGGATACATGATTTTTTTTTTTAAATTAATGAACATGTGAAGGGATCTTCAGATGAGTTCAGTGATGCCAACATTCAGCTTGTCTTAGCTCTTGTTCAGAAGCTCCAAGAGAAGAAGGAAACAAGAGCTTGCATTGTGAGTTGAGATACTTTTCATGCAGTTATATAGATACCTCTTTCGTCAAAAGAGAAGAAATATGTTGTCTAACAAAGTTATTTACTTTAGGTGTTTCCTGACAAGCCAGAAAAGCGTAGGGCCTCTGAGCTCTTCAAAGCAGCTTTAGACTCGGTAATCAAGTTTTTTCTTATGCGCTCGCTATGAATCTATATTTGATCTGTATGTATTTAAGGTAGTCTCTATTTAAGGTAGTCTCAGGTATAATAGAGGTAATCCATGCTGAGGTGTGTCTTATGACGCCCCAAGTAGGTGATTATAGTATGAGATATAGTATAGTTATCATGGCACCACGGCGAGTCACGACAATGGCTGACTGCCAAGACGTTTAGGTGTCCATAAGGCGCCCGTCTAGGAGTCCATAAGGCGATAAGTCGTTAACAATAAATAATTTATACATTTATAATTATGAAATTATTCTCATATATATTAAGACTATTAAATATTATTAAAAACAAAATATACTTTAATTATTTAATACAAAAGTATGTGTATGAATTAGTACATTTAATTATTAAAAACAAACAAAAGAATAAAAGAAAAAAAAATAAAGATAGATAGATATTAGTAATCTTTTAAGTTATTAAAGGTCATTGCCAAACATATCCTAAAATAAGTGGCAGCTAGCTGTCTTCCATCAGAAGTCATTTGCTAAAGTAACCGAGCCTTATTAACATACAAGGAACCACAATGCACAAACTTCATCACCCACATATAGTATTAGTTTTACTCTTCACTAACCAAACACCCAAATACAAAGTAAAACAAAACAATACACAACTCTCTCTCACGTTAACACAGAAGCCAGCAAACTGTTAAACAAAAATCCAGATAGTTGCTAAACGAATATGCTACAAGGATCGTCTTCACTAGGCGAGGTTGGTGGTTGGTTCGCCGACATGGAAGAACCACCCACGCGAGGACGTGAAACACCATAAAGGTCGCCGGCGATGTCACATCCCTCCTCACGTCGGCGCACAATGTTTTAAAAGGCGTTAGGTGGGCGGCCGGGGGGCCTGGGCGGGGCCTAAGGGAGATTTTTATTTTAAGCCAATTTTAATATTTTATTTTATATTTATCCAAACAAAACAATAATATAAAGCAAAACAATCTATAATAAAAATAATAAAGACTTTTTTGCTTAAAGTTCAAACACATCCATATTATATTGCTAATGTCAAAGTTCAAACACAAATATGCAATTGTTCAAAGTTCAAACATATTTTTAACGTATTAGTTTTATTCATAAACAAAATTGTTATTAAATAATAAATTTTAAAATTTCAAAAATTTAATTCAATATTAAAACTTAAAAACTAAACATAAATTTAAGAATTATATTGAATTAAACTAAATATTACAAATGTATCATTATTTATATAATTTAAAGTTGGTACAAGTTTAAAAAATTACAACTATAATAAAATTATTTATTTTAACTTGATATTATTCACTTCTTGTTGTGATTTGATATGTTACAACCTGTATTATGAATATAATAAATTATTAAAAAAATAAATATATCAAGATTTGGTTTGGGTATTTATTAAAATAAAAAAAACCTCTCCGCCTAATTTCTTAGAGAGATTTTTTTGCCGCCTTGGGCCTAAGTAAGGCGTCGGAGGGTCTAGCGCCTAGGCGAGGCGCCAAGGAGGGCCTAGCATCTAGGTGGGGAGCCAGGGGGCCTAGCACTTAGGCGGGCGCCAAGGGGGACGTAACGCCTAGGCGGGGTGCTAAGGGGGAGGTAATGCCTAGGCGGGGCGCCAAGGGTGGGCCTAGCGCCTAGGCGGACCTAGGCGGGAATTTTTAGAACAATACCGGCGCGTGAGTCACCAGATTTCTTCTATTGAACTCGGATTTATTGGATCTATCCATTTATAGATTCCATGAGTATTGTTAACTTTGTTTGGTGATGTTTTTGGACAGTTCTCACGTGTTGAGCTAACTTTTACCAAGGTGTGACCTCGCCTTGCGACCTGTCCAGCGCCTAGACGACAAGTCTTCGCCTAGGCGACACCTTGATAACTATGATATTCAGACCTGTTTGTGTTTCTATGCTTCATAACTATTTATCGATATGTTTTATTCATTAATAACCGACTTAGTTGCACTAATTTTGTTTCTTAGGTGTGAACACCATGTTACAAAAAAACAAATAAATGTATTTATTTGTAATTTGTAAAATTTAGAAAGTGGAGAATCTTTACCATTAAGGCTCTTGTTGGGCTCTGTAAAATTCATTATTTCTTAGTTTCTTTCAGATTGATGGCATATCAATAGGTTCATTAGATGATGTCCCTGGTGGTGCCGTGACAACATTCTTTAGATCGATAAGGAACACTTTGGATTTTGACTTCGAGGATGATAATGAAGGTTAGTTTACTTTTAACTTTTTCTTAGATAAAAGTTGTATTGAATAGAAGAGAGAGTATGGAAAGGAGGAAAAAGAGTACTCCAATGAAATACTAATGGGAAATATGAAAAACTAAAAAAGATTACCCGCCAATCTGTATGAACATTTTCTCATCAAAATCAATAAAGGACACAACAAAACTCGGTATACCTAGCTTTGCCAAAAGAATAACAAGCTCAAAAAAATCATTTCTCTCCTGTAACCATATTCTTCTGTTTATTTGCATCAACATATAATTTAGGCTATTGAGCCTCTTGTTGTATTTTTTGTTTTCTTGGAAGGTTTCTTTTTGTGAATTTAGTAGCTTGTTCCATTCACAAAAATACAGCGGTCAATTTTCTTTGGTGGGTGACTACAAGTATCTTTAGCATGTTTGTAAGTTTGCTTTGTAAATTTTATTTATGAATCTCTGCACTTTAGGATTCCATTATTTCTAATAAATGCAGGTTGTTGGCAGTCTGACGAACCACCATCGCTGTATATATTCATTAATTGCAGTACACGTGAACTTTCTTCCGTAGAGAAGTATGTGGTATGATGTTTTTACTCTTGGAGTTCTCTCTTACCTTACTTTTCATCTTTGACCTCAAATTTGGACTTTCCATTTAATTATACCAGCAATTTCACTTCTTTCTTTTTAAAAAAAAAAAAAATTATTTGTTAACTTCTATACTGCATCTCTTGATCAGTTGCTCTGGTGTTGGTAGTTATATATTCTATGAGGATTTCCAATAAAATAGAAAAGTTTTGATTTTTTTGAAAAAAAAAATTACAAGGCTAACTAAAATGATGCTCACTACCCTGTTCTTAGTTTTTATTTTGAACTCTGGTGTTTGTGGAACTTGAGTTTATTACATCACAACAAGCTTTTGGGTATTGTCAAACTCTTTCCATCATTGCTATTTTAGACATTTACTAAATGTTGTAACAGTAGACAGTTCCAAAATTTCTCAACTTCTATCTTCTCAAACCAGATAAACTGTTTTTAGATTATGTTCTTCAACTCTGCTAGGTTTCATTTATGAGTTTGTAATTGACGTATAAATTCAAAGGCAGATGGAGGGGTTGGCAAGGGGAAGGCATGGCCTCCCAACGTTTTGATAGTTTCTAAAATGTCCTTGGGTTTTTAGTGTAGTTGAAAATAAATCCCTTTACTTTTTATATCTATCCCCACATAATTTTTACTTTTTCAAATATATGTGTTTGTGTGTGTGTATATATATATATATATATATATATAAATATATATGTATGTATGTACGTATATATGTTTATATATGTAGATTTACCCTCCTACGCTCATATAATAAATCCACCAGTGACTATAATGTTACCTGGAGATTTTGAAACTTTTTTCATAATGAAGTCCACAGGCAAACTAATCCAAAAATGTATGCTAAAAAATTTAAGCCCATTGAAGACTGCTCTGCAATTTTAATTAGGTATTTGATGTAAAATGCTGGAAAGAGGTTTGAAGATGTAACTCAGAATAGCAGCTACTTATGTTTCATTAAATCTGTTAAATGTTAATTATCATTGGATACAACCCTCACAGTATATATACTTTGTTAGTTGCATATCGTGACGTCTTGGCTGATTTAGTTTTTACTTTGTGGGGTTGGGCTGCGCAGGAAAAATTTTCTACAACAACCCCCACTGTTCTTTTTAATCTGGAACTTGACACATTGCGGTAAACGCTTTACATTTGATAGGTAGTAGAACTACTATATTTTTTAATTTACTTTTTGACAAGAAAATCATTCAACTTTGCAGTGCTGACCTTGGCATTTTGGGATTTCCATCCAAAGATTTACAATACCGATTTCTTTCTCAATTTGTCCCAGTGTTCTACTTTCGAAGAAGGGAGTACTCAAAGGTACCTCTTCTTTGCTTGCAGTTGTCAGTTATCTAAATAGCTTTTCTGGTCTTGTGTTTACAGTATAGTTTTTTGAATAATGTTTTTTTATCTAATATCAAAGACAGTTGCAGTGGCGCCATATATTGTAAATTACACTGGAGCACTTTTCCGTCGGTACCCTGGTGAGATAGATTCCTAATTCCAAGCTATGGACTCAGCTAGTTCTTTTTCAATATTACTCTGGCATATCGCCCATATTGGACGAATTGGGGGGAGAATCGGTACTAAATGTACCGGTTATTACTACAGTATTAATTGTGGACTGTTAGATCTTTTAAAATAGATCTGATGGTCACAATTATTTCCCCCAACCCTTACTTTACTTCCACTCCTGCTTCCCTGCTGCTTCAATTCAATCGAGGACTTTGGGAGATTCCGATTTCCCTCAAAACCAAATTTGATCAACATTCAAATAATAATAATAAATTTTAAAAAAAAGGAAAGAAAAGAAGAAAAAAAAAGAGAGGAGCAAATAACAATTTTGGATGTGGTTATGCAAGAAATCGGAATGCAAAGGCCAAATTTGTTTTAAAAAATTTGGAGAGGAAGTGGAAGCCATCTTGGTGTCACTAAACATGGCAGAAGGCGGTGAATCCCTACTGTTTTCCGGTGAATTAACATACTCTTCTTGCTCATTCATAAACCAATTGATTCTGCCGTCCATGACCCTGACAATGGCTGATAATTGTGATCGATCTTCTCAAGGCAGGAGCTAGCACTTAAAAGTGGCTATGAAGGAGAGATCTAACGGTCTACAATTAATACTGTAGTATTGACCGGTACATGTTGTAACGGTTCTCCCCCCAATTAATATTGGACACACCACTATTAATAATCTTTGGATAATTGCAAAATGGTAGAAAGAGGAATAATCAACATGTAACTCGTATATATTTATGGGTAAAGAAATTGAGAAATGTTAAATCCCCATATGAACAGCACCAAAGTTCATCTACGCCTCAATGACTGAGATTAGGTAGAATGTTAAAACTTAAAACCCCCATATGAAAGCCACCTAGGTTCATCTATCCCCCTTTTAGCATTCTAAATATATATTACTTACCAAAAAAGTGAGATGAATTGAATCTGATAGACAACACTTGGAAATACAGTTTACTAATCTTTGACGCAATGACTTATATCTATCCTTCTCAATTTGACCATTGAGTCCCAGTGTCATATTTCTGGACTCGTTACTGATTATTACTCCCTGTAGTTGCTGCTGCTCCTTTTCTCAAGAATCTGTTGAGCCAATGACCAGGTTTCAGTTGTGCTAACTGTTGATAGAGAATTCTCTACAACTATGTTTCCCTTTCCTTACTAAGCATTTTTGCAGGACCTTGGCAGGTGATGCTGAAACAAACAGATAATTCCTTTGCCTGCGTAGCCGAAAGTGCAACTCGATTCACATTGGGTGAAGTAAATACATATCTTATCGTCTAACTCTCCATTGCGTCTTGTAGTTTTCCCTCTCAATCCATAATGATTGTTGCTTCACTTATTAGGTTTGACAAATAGTACTGTAAATTTAACACTAGTTGGTATGTCCAGACCAAGGAAGAACTGTTGAGGGTGCTGGGACTGCAGGAGGAACAAGGAAGCTCACTTGAGTTCCTGCGAAGAGGCTACAAGGTCTGCCCTCACTGGAGTAGTTCCTTAAAGAGGATATTGCTCTCTTTTGTTTGGCGTTTCTCTTTCTCTCTCTATATATATCAATCATTTGTCATTTCTATACCTTGTTTTTGGGTTTTACTAGTAGTTGGATTCCACAATCACGGTTTTTTTAAAAATTGTTTCTTAATTATGAAGCGAAACAAGTTACTTTTTCTAATCAGCCTACAGAAATATGTGGCTCTAAAAATGTGATCCATGTTGCAGTCTTCCACTTGGTGGGAAGATGATGTTGATTTGGAACTTCATTCAGCATGGCGTAGCTGACCAGTGGCAACAGAAACAGAAACATCAAGAGAGGACTTGGCACTGTAAATTTTATCATCTTACCATAATTTAAATTTTGCCTATGCATATGGTATCTTGGATTCACATTCTTGTACGCTTTTTTTTTGTTTAATCTTTTTTTGTGTGTGTGCATGTTCAATACATATTCTTCTAGGCACAAATTCATTTGTTGCGTCATACGAAGTACATCCCACATGTATATAATTTTTATAAGATGCTACCAGCATGCAGGCTGCAGCAGATCACATCTATGTCGTCCATGTACCATCATGACATTCTCTTCAATAATTAACTGGGCAAGTACTAAATAGTTATAGAAATGATAGTATCTCATAAATATATGACATTATGTTGGTTACTTGTACTCCTATTAGAGGTCGGTTTGTTTGAGCTATCAATAATTAGCTGGGCCACTACTAGCATTACAATTGAGCTTTGGATCCATAAAGGTATCCACAACACATATACAGCTAGGACTAGTATAAAACATTTAAGGGCGCTATTAAATCCTTGTCAATGCATACTTTGAGGCTGGTTTCTCCTTCCGTTGGTTCCACAATAGAGTTTCATTCGTTAAATTTGCAAATACTAAGCATGTATTTTTATTCTTAAAAATTATCTATTAATTTAGTAGTGGTGGGTTGACAGTTGAATTATGATAGCAATTGTTATGGTTATATTTTTATATGTGGTGTTGGATACATGACAAGAAGGTAACTCACGAGCATGCATGCATAACTAGTTACTCCATTCTTCTAGTAAAATCACATTGGTTACCACACAAACATGAAACATCACTACTGCTGTTATTAGGAAATACCCAGCTCAAACTTGGTGTTGGTAAATGAGGAAATCTTATCCAATGACATGCTCATGCGTGGGTGATTCTCTTGAATCATTTGTAAAGTTTAGACATGAAGGAAAAGATTCTCTTTTAGACAAGTATAAATTTTACCTGGTTGTCGCATTAGCAACTTGTTGAATGATGGGTAGTTTTTTGTTGGTTTGTATCCATCTGATCAGAAAATACGTAGTATACCTTGTAAGCCAGCCTGCCAGCCAGCCAGCCAGGTATGGCCGTGGTTCTAAAGAGAAAACATGGCATGTGATGATGATATTATGTGTGCGCTATATCTTGTTGGTGGTGGTGGTGGTGGTGGTGGGAGCACATATCAACTAAAAATGGACTTTTATTTTATCCAAACATTCACTATTTGTTATACTTAGTCTTTTTAGCTGATTTTTTACTAATTATTTCCATATTTACGGAAACAAATCTTATTTTTTTTAAATAATAACCACATCATGCAAATATTTGGATCTAGAATTTTCAATTTTCCAATGAAGCTGCATGTTAAGATTGAATCATCTAAGATTATATAAACCTTAAACAATGTTAATTAAAAATCTACAAAAAAACAAAACAAGACTAGTGTTACCGAGTTCGATTTAGCTGGTACTCACTCAACTAGGTCAGGGCGGAGGATTTGTAAATAAATGGAATTGATGAAAAAGCACTTAATGGCTGGTATCTTCGATACTTTGAAAAGGAGTAGAGTAGTTATTTGATTAAATGAATTTTAGTTAGAAAAAGGAGGGTTATACAATGATTTAACACCGTAAAGTTTAAAGTTTAAAGGAGAAAATTTTAAATCCCAAGGGCTCAAATTCCTGACCCACCCACTATCCACTAGGCTAGGCATTTGTAATTGTGTGCAGAAAGAAAAAGCTACCACCATTTTCTCTTCTCTTTTGAACGAGAAAGAAGAGCAACTTTACACACAGTGTCGGCCAGCCAGCAACCAATGTTATTCCTGTAAAAAAGTTTATTACTCTTTGGAATTGTACCTCCACCCATTCAACCTCTCCTTCAATTACACCAATGCATCAACACCATAGGAGGATCTAGGGATTTAGAGAAAAAAAAAAAAGCTGGGGTAAGAATTAGTGGGAATTGAAGAAAAAATTATCTTTAATATTATATAGCGTTTGGTGAATTATGACTTGTGATAAATGATAGACTCAAATTTATGTTTTTTTTATAAAATAAAGAATACTCGGTGTCTCGGTGACTTGTATATTTTTATTTTAGAAAAGAAATATAAATAAAAACAACAGAAAAATAAATTTACAATCAAGATTCGAAATGAGTTTGAGATTCGCTACATAAAATAAAATAAAAGATGAATGTGCATCCATAGATTCAATTATCATGAAGTTAAATTAATGATAAGTTGGTTAATTACTGACACGCAAAGATATCACCTCCCGTATATCCAAATCCAACCTCGAATTATATTTTTATCTAGACTAGACTAGCGCTTTGTTTCTGAGTTTTAAAATGGACAGAAAAGAAAAGAAATTGACGAAAAATTTAAGTTTTCTTTCCAATTTTTATGTTTCTGAGTTTTTTAATAAACATAAAAGAAAAGAAATGGATAGAAAATTTGGTCATTTTTTCTGTCAAAGTTTTCTGTCCAAAATTGGCCTGATTTAGACAGAAAAGAAATTTGAATAAGTAATATTTTTATAATTCTCATATTATCCTCAACTTTTAATATAATAAATTTTAAATTATAACTTATTTTCTCAATTTATTTTTATCTATTAAATCTCTGATGGAGAGAAAAGTATAGACGCAAATAACTCATTGATCAAGTACCAAATTTGGTAGTGGGTTCTTATTTCGAGAATTCCGTTGTCTTTTTCATCATTTTTAAGCATGTTTGAGTATAATGGGTCTCTCAGCTATTCTACAATTTGTTTGTGTGGGGTTTCAGGTGTGAAAATGTCGAGGCCACTCCATCGTGGTGTATCTGGTCTGGTGGGGGGAGGTTATCATGGAACAACGATGATTTCTGGAGTGATTTTCAGATGAAAGATAAAACAGAGAAAGACGACATTGATAAAAGTCGTTTTTATCCCTCAGATTTCCATTTCGGTTCCTCTTTTCAGATAATTCACCATCTAAAAATGGTGTTGGTGAGAATGGTTATATGAATATCCGATCAATTTAACCCTGGAAGTCTGAGGAACCGGCATAAACTAACATTGTTTTTTATCAAAATTAGTTTAGCTGTGATACTAGTAACATTGTTTCGGTGAATATTACATTATGGAATTTTTTTTTAAATTTATTTTAGTCATGGTTGAATGGTTATAATTAATATAAAGGTAAATTTATAAAAATGATATTTTTTTTTCTTTTCATTAGAACTCAAAAATATAAAAAAAAAAAAATTTAAATTTTTTATTAAAAACTCAGAAACAACAAAAGAAAATTTCAAAATTTTCATTCTAATTTAAATTTTCTAATTTTTTTTTTTCAAAACTCAAAAGTAGATGTCCTTCCGGAGTAGACTTACAACAAGAATGCTAGTGAGTCGTGAAAACAAATTTTTGCGTTAAAAATTAAGAAAGCAAGCCATTAGCCACCCACCACACACCACTGTCATCCATTCTGATCCACCACCTGATTCTTTCCCTCCAATTCTTCTTCCTCTAAACCTGCAAAATCGCTTTCTCTTTAGTCAAAAGCTCCCTTAATTTGGGTCCCAACCCACTTTTTCTGATCATCCTCATCTCTTAACTTCAACTCACTTAACTAATTAACTAAACTAAAACAATAATCTCAAGATCACTAACATATACATATTTATATATTATATACTACATTGCTACTAAACAAACAATAATCAATCAATATAATCATCCCAACTGTAAAGCAAAACAAAACCTTCCTTGGATACATACATACACACAAACCACCACCACCACCACCAACTCCTCCTCCCGCTTTCTTTCTTGCTCCTCCATTTCTTCCAAATCTCAACAACACCAACCCCAGACAACCGAAGCACTAAAAAAAATTAAAAAACAAAAAACCCACAATGCCTTCGAGGCAAAACTTGGGTCCAAACCCCAAACCCGGTGTAATTTTCCTCGTCGTTGCCACCTCTGCTTCCGTTGTCATATTTCTCTCTCTCCTCTATTTCCTCTACTACCTCTGGTACTCTCTTATCCACCGGTCTCGCACCAGCCCATATGACTCCTCAACCACACTTATTAAACTCCAAAAATTCACCTTCAAAGAGCTCAAATCGGCGACCAATGGCTTCAGCAACTCCAATTCCATTGGAAAAGGCGGCTCCGGCACAGTTTACCGGGGAATTCTCAAAGATGGCAAGTTGGTTGCCATCAAATTTCTTGATTCGGCCTCGTTTCAAGGAGACCCAGAGTTTCAAAACGAGCTGCAAATATTAGGTGGGTTGAAATCTCCTTTTATTGTTCTGCTTTTAGGGTATTGTGTTGAGAAAAACAAAAGATTAGTGGTTTATGAGTACTTGCCAAATCGTAGTTTGCAAGAATCTCTTTTTTCTGACGCTGGTTTATATTTGCGTTGGATTAGAAGGTACGATATCATTTTAGATATTGCCAGAGCTCTTGAATTCTTGCATTTGGAATGTGAACCACCAGTGATTCATGGAGATGTTAAGCCAAGTAACGTGTTGTTAGATTCTGAGTATAGAGCTAAGCTTTCGGATTTCGGTCTGTCAAGGTTGAAGATTGAGGGTGAATTTGCGGTTGATTTGTTTAGTCAAGAGCTGTGGAAGAGTCAAGAGCTTTCAGGGAATTTAGCGGCGGTAAGTGGAGAAACTCCAGCAATTGGGACCCCGGTGGACAGTGCTAATGAGGTAGATTTTGCTCTGGCCTTACAAGCTTCGGCTTCTTCTTCGAAAAATGGGACTAGGATAAGTAACATTAATGTGAGTGGTTTAAGCTTCAATTCTTTAAATTTTGATGGTAATAAGAATGATAATGATACTAAGGGTAGGAATGTTAAGGGGAAGGAGATTTTGAATCTTGAAAATAGTGGAGAGGATTGGAACAAAGTTGTGGACTACGATTATGAGGGTTGTAGTACTGATCATAGTAAAGAATTGAATTTTAATGCTACTTTGGTTGTCGAAGACAATGTTGTTGGTAAGAAACAGTGGGGGAGAGATTGGTGGTGGAGACAGGAGGGGACTGGCGAATTGTGTAGTAAAGATTATGTAACGGAGTGGATTGGGAGTCAAATTTGCCCATCATCAAACCCTGATTGGGAGGAAGAGAAGAAGAGCTATACTGAGAAATCAAACTTAGATAGTTCAAAGAGGTTAGACAAGTTTGAAGACGTGAAGGACTCCCAGCTCCAAGGTCCGGGGATTGAGTGTCCTGAGAAGGCGTTTGAGAAGGAAGACTCAAGGAACTGGAAACCTTGTCGTACTAAGAAGCACAGAAAGATGCAGGAATGGTGGAAAGAAGAGCACCTAGATGAACTTAGAAAGAAGAGTAATAAGGTAAACAAACTCGAGACCAAGTCTAAGAAATTGGTTAAATTTCCACATTTCGATCTGGCTAGACGCTTTCAGTTCCGGAAGAGAAGAAAACTAAGGCAACAGGAGTCGAATGAGAGTGACCCGAATATGGAGTTTAGTTTTAGGAAAGGTTTGAAGAAAAAGAATGCTCATTCTGCAGGGAGTGAGATGTGGAGTGGAGATCTATTCAGTAGGGAGTTAAGCAGCACGACTAGTATGAGAGGCACCCTGTGCTATGTTGCACCAGAATATGGTGGATGTGGGTACCTAATGGAGAAGGGTGACATTTACAGTCTTGGAGTTCTAATCCTTGTGATTGTGTCTGGTAGAAGGCCTTTACATGTTCTTTCTTCACCAATGAAGCTAGAGAAAGCAAATTTGCTAAGCTGGTGTCGACATTTAGCACAAGCAGGAAATATCTTGGAACTTGTTGATGAGAGATTGAATGATGAGTACAATAAGGATCAGGCAAGCTTGTGTATCAACTTGGCGCTTGCTTGCCTACAGAAGATGCCCGAGTTGAGGCCTGATATAGGGGATATTGTTAAGATATTGAGAGGGGAGATGGATCTTCCAGCACTCCCATTTCAGTTCTCTCCCTCTCCACCTTCCAAATTATACAGCAGGTCAAGGAGAAAACAAAAGAGCAATGCAGAATTGGCCGTGTGTCCGGTAATGTTGCTTGGAGTCTAATTTACTCCTACAAGAGAGAAATGAGTGGGGATGCCATTGATTATCCGAAAGACCTGTAGCTGGGGCAAAAGTTGTGTTTTCTTCTTGATGCATGTAAGTTAGTTAGATACTAGTAGATGATTTGTACCTTCTTTACCAATAATGAAGAATCAAGTTCATTTTTGCTAAATAAAATCAAGTTCATGTTCTTTCCCTCGTTATAAATAAATTCTTAATGAAGGTAGCTTCAGTATGATATAAGGGGACTAATTGAAGCTTCTAACAAAATAGATTTTTGAATTTTTTGTCAACTAATCAGAAGATGTCAGGGAACCGCAAAAGTCATTAGGGGCGTAGGGGGCTAAGAATTAAAATTGGATCACATTTAATGCAACGTTTCTGTTTCTCATAATTGATGATCTATAAAGTTAAAAGGCAATAATCATGCATGATTGATAGGGGACATTACTTATTACAACCATCTGTGTCTATTTCCATCCGGACCCTCTTACCCCAAGTTTATTTACAACTCAGCCGCATTAACTTGCCAGTTTTTCTTTTTTGGTTTCATTAATTTTATTACAACAATAATGTTTCGTATTGAAGGAATGAAATGGAGAGCGAAATAATTTATTTTATTCTAGTTAAAATGAGTTATTTTATACTTTTCCTCCCTCAAAGAATAAAATTTATAAGAGGAGTAAAAATGGTTCAATTCATTCCAATCGCAACTAAACACAATTTTTTTCATTCTATAGAAATGAGTCATTTCATTCACACATTTATTACTCCAATTCAAACGTAAAAGTCAAAGACACCCACTCTGCATGGACAAATGTATGTGTCAATTGTTGTTAATGGCAAAAGTGTTGGCTATAGTGGATACCGGCACTACCAACAACTTTGTTGCAAAGAGGGAAGTAGACAATCTGAAGTTAGACTTGCGATAGAATGCAAGTAAAATCAAGGTTGTAAATTTGGAGGCCCAACCTATTCGTGGCACATCGATGGTTGACTTGAAGATTGGTCCGAAAGTGCAACTTGATGGTTGTTCCTTTAGATGACTTTGACCTCATTATAGGAATCGATTTCTCTGACAATGGCAAAATGCATACGGTGCTCTTGTGCTTTTTCAGAGGAAACATGATGACTCAATGAAGATGTGCGTGGACTACATGGCATTGAATAAGGTTACTGTCAATAATAAGTACCATATTCCAAATGTCGATGACTTGTTCGATCGATTGCCCCGAGTCAAGTATTTTACAAAGTTGGACTTGAGATCTGGGTATTAACAAGTGAGAATTGATGTTAGTAATGAATCCAAAATTGCTTGTGTAACAAAGTATGGTTCATATGAATTCCTTGTAATGTTGTTTGGCTTAGCCAATGCCCCTGCTGCATTTTGTAATCTTATGAGTGATGTGTTTCAAAAAAATCCTAGATGGTCACTTTGAACATCTTAGGTTAGTATTTCAGAAATTATGGGAATACCAATTATTTGTGAAAAAAGAGAAATGTGAGTTTTGCAGGGGCAGAGATCATGTTCCTTGAGCACTGGGTTAGCCAAGGACAAGTGAGAATGGACGAGAGGAAAGACCAATCCATTATTGAATGGGCTGCTCCTCTAAAAGTTGTTGAATTAAGATCGTTTTTGGGGTTGGTAGGCATTCACATTTTCACGCTTTGGTCATTTCTTCATACGACGGGGATCTCCATATAAGAAGCAACCCTTGCTCTTGTTCTTGGACTTTCCATCACCTTTTGGCTTTGATTGTTTGTCACCACCTTTCTTAGATTTCTTGTTCTTCTTGTTATATTTGAAACCACCCTTATCATTCTTTCTCATTTGCTTTTTTTTCCTATCAACAACGTTGGGATCAGAGAATTTGTAGTCCACCAGACTATCAGTCGCTGTAATTACAGTGGGTAGCCAATATGCACAACATGTACGTGCATATCTGTTAGTGGGCGGTTACACATTCAAAATGTTGGTTTATATCCTAGGTAATTGGAGTTGTCAACTGCAATCTAAATTTTATATGTATATTTATATGTACAACAAGAGGCTTGTATTAGCAGAAATCATTGAGTAAGTGTGAGTCTGCAACCCCTTAATTATATTGTAATCTTGAGTGAGCACTAAAAAGGAGGAAGGTTTAAAAGTCACAAACTCTGCATAGCAGAGGGAGTGATCATAAGGGTATAAAAAATATACTACTCCCTCCATCCCATTATATATGACGTTCTAGAGATTTTCACAAAGATTAAGAATAGTTGTAATTTTACTATTTTACCCTTAATTAATACTTTGATCTCATTTAATTCTCCATTCACACCAGACTTCATTTCACACTTTCTTTCCTAATTAAAGACGTTTCACATCTTGATAAAAAAATTTATATCCCTTCTCTCTCCTCTTCGCCTTGATTTGGAGAAGAAAACATTTTTTTTCATTGTTGTATGTGTTTGAAAAAGAGAGAGGGAGGGAGGGAGAGGGTGAACTGAAGTTATTATTAGTAATTTTTTAATCTAAGAGTGGGTCCCACTTGAATTCATTATTGGTAATTTTTTCAGACCTTTTTCTTCCTGCGTCGTCTTTGCAACTTGGTTGGCTCGATAGATTGATCAGCAACTTGTATACGTGGCAAATCGGGACATGCGGAGAGGAGAGAGAAGGGAGAGAAAAGACAGGTATGGTTTCTTTCTTCCATACAGGTCAAGCAATCAATTCACCCTTGAAACCAACGAAGATACTAGTATTAAGAAGAAAGGGTAGTATTGGAATAAAGTGGACAATTTAAATTTGAACTTGTAAAACGTCTATTATTTTGGGAAAAATAAAAACCCCTTAAACGTCTATTATTTTGGGATGGAGGGAGTACTACTAAAACATGTTTTTTTGTACTTTGTAATTCTAGTAAATTTAATGCAATACTATAAAAATATTATCTATGTTTTTAGCAAAGAATTATTCGAGTACTTGAATTTACTTAAAAATTTCAACTTGAGCAGGGATATATATATATATATACACTATAATAAATAGAATAAGTGTTGGCGGACAGGTCCAATGGATCGAAAAATTAGATCGGTCTCATTTTTATTTTATTATCTATAATATATAGTATTATTTAATATATATAAATATAATAAAACGGAACATGATTTATATATATATATAGAAAATATGAATAAATAAATCCGAGTCCTTTGAATTCACAAAGTCTCCTTAAAGCAAATTTATTCCCTCACTGGTGCTAAGGATTCAATAAATAATTGCTTCCCAAGATAAAACGGATTTCCAGTTCTTAATTAGAAGCACTTCAAAATTAAGAACAATTCGAACCAATATTTATGTTATGTACTGAACTTACAAAATGATGCATGAAAATTAATGCATGTATATACTTACACAGAAATGGGGAAATATGCGAGCGGAGACAGAAAAAAAACAGGATCGCAACACTTTTTGCAGAGAACGGGATTCTCGCAGAATCGGATTTTTTTGCGTAAAAGCAAGCAGGAACGAAAATTGTAGAACGGGGAAGGAAGGAAAGGAACGGGACAGGAAATTTTTTTAATAAGTTCTGTTGGCCCCATCAAAACTACGTAGTATCATAATAATAATTAAAACAAAATCTGATAAATTATTAAACAAATTTTATTCAAAAAATTATATATCATGACCCACCCGCCCGAACCCAAACCCGAGCTCGAACCGACCGACCGGACGGACGGCGGCGGTGGCGCGCGTGTGGGTTTGAACCATGCCTTGGCTATGTTCTCTCCCTTCCACAAAAGTGGGGTGCCCCTTGGGGCCCTTCCCATTAAGCAAACATCCCATATATATGTTCTTTATTTTCCCCTCTAATGCCTATGTGGGACTTTTGCAATTGACAACATTCAAGTAGGTGACTTTGGAGTCAATTTTCTCATTCAATTCTTAATGGATTTGAACATATAAATATACCAAGTTATACTCCTCACGAAGGAGAACACATTGGTGCAAAGACCTGACATTTCCGAAATATGGGTCCCTCATTTAATTGAGCCTCAAAATGCTCTTATATTTGATATTTCAAATCTCATTTCCAACAATCCCCCATATGAATGTAAAATTGGCTTTACAATATGCAAAATATGTTATGAATATGCAAACACTAGTTCGAGTACATGAGAAAAGATATTTCATCAGGTTAAGTAGCCTAGTGGCTTTGAACTTTTCCTAGTAAAATCTATAATCAGTAGACTTGATGTCTTTGAACTGTCAGCTTTTCGTGTAAACCAAGACAATAGAATTCATAAAATATCTTTTCAGACATAACTGGTTCTCACGTTTGTGTTCATTTTGGCCTTGAAACACCTCTTGGTTCCGTGAGTATATTAGAGAATTCAGCCTTCAAAATTTTCACAGAAGTGGCCCTCTTCTTACTCACGTAGGTGACTTCTATCAAGAGTATCCTGCAATACTCTACTTGAACGTATTTCAGGATATAAAAGTCATTAAAAGCGTAACTTGTCCTAATTCTCGCGGCAGATATGCACTGTCTCATAATAGGAATGATTTGGATTAAATATCTCCTCAGTGCTTTACTAAGTACTACATAGTTCGGTTTGCCCATTGAACCTAGATCTTGGGATCTCCAGTCAGCTAGGTTGGGTTGCCACTGATATTATGACTTATTTAAACGAGGGCTTTAAACCCATTCACTTCGATGATTTTTCCACTTGCTCTCTTGTTAAACCTTTTGTAAAGCGGATCCATGATATTATCTTTTGACTTTACATAGTCAATTGAGATAATTCCATTTGAGAGCAATTGTCTAAGCAGATTATGTCTTCATCGTATATGGCATGACTTACATCAGTTATATAAATGACTCTGTCTTTCTTTTCAATTCTTGATTGGCTATCACGGTGTATACATATAGGTCGGCACATGTCTTGACCAATTTAGAATATCCTCTAAGAAATTACGAAGCCACTCGCTTTTCTCAAACTTTGTCTAACGCAATGAATTCGATTCCATTGTAGACCTAGCAATACACGTTTATTTTGAGGATTTCCAAGATATCTTTGCACCTCCAAGTGGTAAAGACATATCCACTTGTGGATTTGAGTCTTTATTATCGATATCCAATTAGCATCACTATATCCTTCCAATCTTCTTTGAATATCTTGTATAGTGCAGTCCATATTTTTGAGTATGTTTTAAATATCCCAAAACTCTCAAAATAGCTTTCCAGTTATCTTTTCCGGATTTCTCATATATCGACTTTAGCTTACTTTACCTAATAAGCTATATATCCGGTCTAAAGACAGTTCTTACACATACACATTGTCGCTTATTATATACGAGAATATTCTAGTTGAGATATGCTATCACCTTCATTTTTAGCTAAATGAAGATTTATATCAACTGGGGTCTTATTTAGAATTATATTATACTTGTTAAATTTTTCAAGTATTTTTTCAATGTAATGAGATTGAGATAATATAATTCCATCAGATGTTCTAGAAATCTTGATTCCTAATATTATATCAGCAACCCCCAAGTCTTTCATGTCAAACCTATTTGACAACATACGTTTGGTAGAGTTGATAACTTCATTGTTGCTACCCATAATCAACATATCATCGACATAAAGACAAACAATGACATATTCCTTTTGAGTGCTTTTGACATAAACACATTTGTCACACTCATAAATTTTAAATCCATTTGATAACATAACATTATCAAATTTCTCATGTCATTGTTTTGGTGCTTGTTTTAATCCATACAAAGATTTAACAAGTTTGCATACTTTCCTCTCTTGTCCAGGAGCTATGAAACCTTCAGGTTGTTCCATATATATTTCTTCATCTAATTCACCATTTAAGAATGCAGTCTTTACATCCATTTGATGTATTTCAAGTCTATTTAAAGATGCTATTGCTATTAGCATTCGAATAGATGTAATTCTTGTAACAGGTGAATAAGTGTCGAAATAATCCAATCCTTCCTTTTGTCTATAGCCTTTAACAATAAGCCTTGCTTTGTATTTATCAATTGAGTCATCAGCTTTCATCTTCTTTTTGAAGATCCATTTATACCCTAAGGGTTTAGAACCAGGTGGAAGGTCCACCAATTCCCATGTATGATTTTGCATAATGGACTCAATTTTGCTATTTATTACTTCTTTCCAATGAGAAGCATTTGGAGAGGATACTGCTTCCTTGTACGTTTGAGGATTGTTTTCTAATAAGAATGTTAGAAAATCCGGACCAAAAGACTTTGAAGTCCTTGCCCTTTTGCTACGTCTAGGTTCATCCTCTACAGACTCTTTGTCTATATTTCCCGGATTATTACTAGTAGCATCCAAAGGTCTTTTGTTTGAACTTGAATCTTTATTTTCATTATATGGAAAAATACTCTCAAAGAATGATGCATCTTTTGATTCAATAAATGTATTAACATGAATATCATTAATTTCAGACTTATGAACAAGAAAGCGATAAACACTGCTGTTATTTGCATAACCAATGAAAACACAGTCAATTGTTTTTGGCCCTATCTTAACCTTTTTAGGTTTTGGAACCATCACTTTTGCTAGACACCCCCACACTCTTAAGTATTTATAGCAAGGTCTATGACCTTTCCATAATTCATAAGGTGTTTTGTGAGTTTTCTTATGAGGCACTTATTAAGAATATAATTGGCAGAATGCAAAGCTTCCCCCCACAAATTCTGGGGTGCTCCAGAACTGTTTAACATAGCATTCAACCTTTCTTTCAATGTTCGATTCTTGCGTTCAGCAATACCGTTAGACTTCGGTGAATAAGGAGCAGTAGTTTGGTGAATAATACCATAAGTAGAGCATATCTCTTCAAATAGTGATTCATATTCACCACCTCTATCGCTTCTTATTGCTTTAATCTTTTTGCTAAGTTGATTTTCAACTTTATTTTTATAAAGTTGAAATATTTCTATTGCCTCATCTTTGCTTCTTAGCAAATATACATAACAATATCTTGTGCAATCATCAATAAAGGTTATGAAATATTTTTTTCCACCTCTAGTTTACACAAACTTTAAGTCACATATATCAGTGTGAATTAAATCTAGAGGTTCAGTTTTCCTTTCAACAGAATGAAAGGGTAATCTTGTCATTTTTGATTCCACATAAATTTTACATTTATATTTTTGATTAATATCAAATTTAGGCAAGAATTCCAAATTAATTAATCTACGCAAAGTATTATAATTAACATGTCCTAATCTAGCATGCCATATATTTGAAGATTCCAACAAATAAACAGAAGAATTAATTTTATTATTATCAATAGACTTTGGTACAACAGTCATAACATTCATTTTAAAGAGTCCATCATTCATGTAGCCCTTTCCTACAAACATATCATTCTTAGTAAGTACAAACTTATCAGACACAAACACCAACTTGAAGCCATTCTTGCTAAGTAGTGACCCAGAAACTAGATTTTTCCGAATATCTGGCACATGAAGCATTTCATTCAAAGTCAGTTCTTTGCCAGATGTCATTTTTAGTATAATCTTTCCACGTCCTTCAACCTTTGAACTTGAAGAGTTTCCCATGAAGAGTTGATCATCATTCTCTACTGGTTTGTAAGTAGAGAACATCCATTTGTTGGAACAAATGTGGCGAGTAGCCCCAGTGTCCACGTATCACTCTGTAGGGTTTCCTACCAAATTGCATTCAGATATAACTGCAGAAAGATTAATATCTGAAACATTTTCAGAAAGCTTTTCCAGTTCTGTCACATTTGCTTGAGGCTTTTGTTCTTTCTTGAACTTCTTTGGCTTGCGACATTCACTTGATTTATTCTCTTGGATGCCACAGTTGAAGCATTTGCCTTTGAATTTCTTCTTGGCCTTGAAAGCTTCTTTGCCTTCACGCTTCCTTTTGTTGTTGTTTGGCCTTTGTTCTACGACATTTGCCTTTGATTCAATGAAGTTTCTTCCACTCTTCTTCTCAGATACTCGATTGTCCTCTTCAATCCTAAGTCGCACGATCAATTCTTCAAGATTCATCTCCTTGCGTTTATGCTTTAGATAATTTTTAAAATCTTTCTATGATGGTGGAAGTTTTTCAATCATTGCTGCAACTTGAAATGAGTCACTTAATGACATTCTTTCAGAATGAATGTCATGTAGAATTACTTGTAATTCTTGAACCTAAGTGATAACTGCTTTAGAATCTACCATTTTAAAATAAAGAAAACTACCGACTATGAATTTCTTCATGCCAGCATCTTCAGTTTTATATTTCTTGTCTAAAGATTCTCAAAGTTCTTTTGCAGTTTGAATTGTACAATATACATTATATAATGTATTATCTAAACCATTCATCACATAGTTCCTGCAAAGAAAATCTACATGTTTTCATTCATCAACAGCAGCCACTTTTTCCTTGTCAGTTTCCCCTTCAACAAGAGTAGGACAGTCCTCTTGTAAAAACCTTGCCAAGTTCAGTGTTGTAAGATAGAAGAACATCTTTTGTTGTCAACGCTTGAAATCAGTTCCATTGAACCTTTCAGGCTTTTCTCTATGAGACATACTCACGGCAGGAATGGTGCTAGTAGATGCCATTTCTGTTATACAAAGAACACAATTATCAATAAACAGAAACCAATTTCTGTTGTACAAAATTTAACAGAATTCAATAAATTTTGTTTACAAAATTTCTGTTGTAGAAAATTTATTTACAAAATATGTTTATAAATTATTTTGCAGAAAATTCTATTTATAGAATTTCTATTTTCCAAATTTTGTTTACAACTAAGTTTACAAATTTCAGTTTAATAAATTTGTATTCTATAATTAGACAAGTTTAAATATAATGATTATCTTGTCAATCACATATTATTACGATTAAAAATTCTACCATACTGATTTAATATTCAAAACAATACTCATATCAACGAATCTAAATATAACTGAAACTATAGTATACAAAGTACATTAAATATAAAAAAATATCCGAAAAATATAATACATATTAAAATTTCGGTACTCCTTAAATATATATATAAAAAGGACAGTACTCATCTTTGAAACCATGCACTTAAATGGGATAGTGGGTGAATGCAATTTTTCAAAAAAAATAAAGTGAGTGACTGCACCTTAGTTTTGCAGAATAATTATAATAACATAATAGTATATCCTATAATTACTGTACCATACACTTACTGTACCATGCATATAAGATATTGCATGCACCATGAATCACGTATATATATATTGATTGATTAACCATACATATTTCTTGTGGCTTTATATTAACATGTAAAACTATGTATAAATATTTCAACAAAATTTACAGAAATTCAATGAATCAAATTCAGTTTCTACAACAGAAACACTTCAACATTCTGTTTTAACATGCAAACAAAAACAGAATATTATGTATATTAACATGCAACAAATATTCTGTTAAAACAATTTCCTATTCACATAAAACAATTTTCTGTTTACCTAAAACAATACTATAATTACAGAACATTAAATTTTCTTTAAGATTATTATCTATAATATATAATATTATTTAATATATATAAATATAATAAAACAGAGCATGATTTTATATATATACAGAAATATGAATAAATAAATCTGAGTCCTTTGAATTCACAAAGTCTCCTTAAAACAAATTTATTCCCTCACTGGTGCTAAGGATTCAATGAATAATTGCTTCTCAAGATAAAACGGATTTCCAGTTCTTAATTAGAAGCACTTCAAAATTAAGAACAATTCGAACCAATATTTATGTTATGTACTGAACTTACAAAATGATGCATGAAAATTAATGCATGTATATACTTTTACGTAAATGGGGAAATATGCGAGCGGATGAGAAAAAACAGAAGCTGGATCGCAACACTTTTGCAGAGAACGGGATTTTGCGAGAATCGGACTTTTGCGTAAAGTAAGCAGGAACGGAATTGTAGAAGCTGGGAAGGAAAGGAAAAGAACAGATTTAAATTTTTTTTAATAAGTTCTGTTGGCGCCCATACTGACTATTTTATAGCCTACGATGGCAGTTTATTACCGTTGGCCCCATCAAAACTACGTAGTATCATGATAATAATTAATACAAAATCTAATAAATTATTAAACAAATTTTGTTCAAAAAATTATATATCATGACCCGCCCAAACCCGAACCCAAGCCCGAACTGACCGGACGGCGGTGGCGCGCGTGTGGGTTTGAACCATGTCTTGGCTAGATCATCTCCCTTCCACAAAAGTGGGGTGCCCCTTAGGGCCCATATATATGTTCTTCATTTTTTCTTCTAATGCCCTATGTGAGACTTTTGCAATTGACAACATTCAATTAAGTGACTTTTGAGTCAATTTTGTCATTCAATTCTTAATGGATTATAACATATAAATATACCAAGTTATACTCCTCACGAAGGAGAACACATTGGTGCAAAGACCCGATATTTCCGAAATGTGGGTCCCTCATTTAATTGAGCCTCAAAATGCTCTAATATTTGATATTTCAAATCTCATTTCCAACATAATTATTATTATTATTTGCTTTTTTTGTGACTCCCAAAAAATATAGTATTTATTTCAACTAATTTTTTTTACAGAATACAGTATTTTTAGGTATAATTTAGATACATATATAAAACAGGGTTGTACAGTTTGTACAATCATGTTCTTATATATATATATATATCCAAATTATATTATATTCTAAAAAAATTCAATTAAAATAAATATTATACGTTTTTTTAGAAGTCACAAGAAAAACAACAAAAAAATAATTAAAAATATTCAATAATCCGGTCCTATAGAATTAAGGACTCTAATACATATCATCCTCTTGCAGCAAAAATGTCAATGGATAATGTTTCTGACATTCAGTTTGGAGTAGACATTTCTTAGACAATTATAGTATTAGTAAATTTCTATAATATCTTTTCATATTATTTATATGATATTGTTGCTTTAATATATATATATATCCCGTAATATATTGTCATCTCTCTAAACAACAGGATTTCCCAATTAGTATTCTAATTATATATACAATTGTATGAAAGGTTATGCTGTAACTGCCTCCAGCATGATTATTGACTTAAAGATATTGTTCTTAGCAAATATATATTCCAAATCTAAATTCTCATTTATTTATTTATTTAATCTTGGCCGGCCCAAACTAAAAAGTCTTCTTTGACAATACCGAGCAAGTTAGTTATCCCTACTCTAATCCTCGGAAACTAATTAATAAACTATGTTCCGTTCTGATCACTCGCTCACTAGTAAATTATGCCTGCCGGCCGACCGGCCGGCCGTTGATATATTAACACAGTAGTTGCAACATTTAAATCTTCTCAAGTAGAATAAATAAAATAAATCCTTCTAGTGTTTGTTTGGCTGGGCAACATGCAGTTTGCGATGAGATAAATTAATTTTGAATCTTTGATTAAAAAACTCATTTTAGAGAGAGTGAAATAGTTTTAGGCTGTTACACAATTACAAAATTAAGTGTGGTTTTGAGAAAATAAAAAAATTATGATGAGCTTTTTAGTTTTTTTCTTAAATAAATTATTATTAGTGTCCATTGCTCAACAATGAAGCATGCACTTAATTTCTCTATCTATCTAAAAATGAGATTCTCATTTAATTATTTTAAGACGTACGGATACTCCTCAGGACTTACTATATATAATATTTTTTCCATGCATGTCCGGAAGTAGAAACTTTAACTGCATGCCTAAACTAACATTAATTTAGTAATTTCATTAATCTCATAGAGATGAAACCGATAAAATAAAGTGTACATGTTGTCCAAATAATGAAAATACATACATGCACAGTACTTAGTGTCAGATTGAGGGCCGGTTAACAACTTAACTCAACTGCTAGTCCGACCAAGACGGCCGCCGCTATAGCCGATAGTCCACGGGATAGCGGTGGAGCAGAGGCGGCGGCGGAATTAATTGGTTGAGGAAAGGTTGGCATGCAGAATTAAGAAGAAGGAGGAAGATGATGAACGAGAACAGAGACTTAATTTCATTCCGTTAAAGCAGCCGCCAGTGCGTATTCTATTAAATTTTTAAAAATAATTATTAAAAATAATTACAACAATAGTGCACTCAAAAAATATTTATACAATTAATGCATTTAAAGTTTTATTTATATAATTAGTGCAATAAAAATTCCTTAATTTAGGGAATTAATATGCAATTAGGATTCCTTAATTTAGGGGATTAAAATTAATTTACTTATTAAATTAAATAATTAATGTGACGCCCCCAAAATAGGTATACATCACTCATTCTGAGTTGTCAATACATGGTACAGAAACAACTACAACTTTATTAATACAACATAAAAACTGTGAGTTTAAATATAAATATTATCATCTAGACAATATCCATACCCAACTAAGTCCTCATTACAATTATTGAAACATTATTTTACAAAAATGGTGAGGACCACTAAACAACTCTCTTCAGAACCATCATTCCATACCCCCTGATTCTCGCTTTACATTCTCGCCTCCCGAGAAGAAAAAAATAGAACAAAAAGAAAAAGAGTGAGCTCAACTAGCCCAAGAAAGAACATTATGACTAAAATAATATAAAAAAAAATTATCGTTAGTCTTCAACAGAAAAAATCGAGAGAATATAATAAACAACAAGTTTTAGATCAATATTCATAATGAAATAATAATTCATAGAAGAGTTACGTAGAAAATGAAATCTACTATTATCTATGAATTTAATAAATCCATCATCAAAAGATTTTTATCCTCGTAACATCAATCAATGTACATCTTGAATCATATATTCATCTTTGCACTTCACAGCCAAAGATATTCATCAATGGTCATGTTCATCTCAACACCTGTTTATCTTTGCACTACGAGCCAAAGATATTCATTATATAATCATCAATCTTTGCACTACAGGCCAAAGATATTCAATAATATCATCATTTAGGGTGAGGATGATGAAAAATATTTTAAAGAAAACCAATCCAAGTGAAACAAAAGAATAAATATTAAGGATTCAGTATTTCAAATTTATTTCATGTCCAAAAATACCTCATAAATAATCATAGTGGTGTAAAATTCAAGAATGATCAAAACATGGATACAATCAAAGCTAGTATCCATAATAGATATTTTGGACAAAAAAGAAAATTTTTCATTTTTTTTATGAATACTGTTGTATTCATGAATAGTGCCGTATACGTGAATAGTAACCCCCGACATAAAAAGTTTCAAAGTTGATTAAAAGTTTAAACCAATATTTCGGCATAATGATATTGAAAAAAATAATATCATTTTAAAAAAAATAATATGCCTTACCTCGAAAGAATAGTACTTCTAGTTGAAACATCGGATATAGACTATGACTTGAACTTGCACCGTATAGCAACACTCAAAGTATTAAAATACTCACAAGAATACGCTCAATATATCGAGAGAGAAAACTTCAGCTCGGTGTAATTTTCAATTCTAACCAAGACTCTATTTATAGGAAAATGCTTAGAACACTAAAAGCGTAAAATTTAATAAAATATTAATATATTTTTATTAAATTCCTACGCACACAATCTTCAACTGAACTCAGCCCCTAGCACATGTTAAATGAGTCTCACAAAATGTAAAAAAAACATTTTCTTAATAAAATAATTAAAACTTCAAAAATTAATTATTTTGAGTTTTGAACTTCAATAATTCATAATAAATAGCCCTTTTGTTAGAAAATTTCAAACCACGTGTCTTTTCCATAGGAAATTTCATTCTCTACAACTTTGCGAAGAAATTTTTTCAAATTCCAAATGTAAATTGGATCAAATCCACAAACCAGACGATTTTTCGTGCTATAATCAAATTTCAAATCAAGAAATGGGGTCCACCGACACACAAAACATGTGTTTATCATTTATTTAGCAAAAATAATCTTCATCCTCGTATACTCATATATCCCACATTCATTGTAAAAATATCACCATTATTATATTATTAAAATATAATAATATATTTAAATGAATTTTTTATCAGAAAAAGTTAAAATATTAATTTTCAACAATTGTTACATTAAAAATTTTCTCCATCTATATCCACATAAAATCCATATTTTTCTCATCATATAAATCAATAATTAATTATTCACAAATAATATTACAGAATCACAATACTGACAACCAGGCCGTTCCCATGATAGAGGGGGCTTTCCAATAAGGATTTCTCCTTACTGACGCGCAATTAGGTGACCAAACCTCTTCTTAGACAGAACTTTTTAAACATTGCCAATAATGTTATCGAATAATATTATTCAGATAATATGAATTATTGCTTCGATAATGAAAAATACTGTGTAGTGACAATTATTGAAACAACAGTAATATAAAATATCAACGCAGCAATTATTGAATCAATAAAATAAAATATTGAACAATAATTACTTTAACAATTATTGAGTAGTGCCTTCTTACGTAAGAATCAATAATTGGTGCAATACCGTGTGCTACTGTGTTTTAACCACCGATTATTTTAATAAAGATAATCTGTAATAACAACGCCAAGAATTATTTATAACCAACTTATTCTTGTCGTTTTCTTCATCCAACCGCGCCGTTATGGGGCCCATACAAATCGCTACCGCCGCATTTAATATTTCCGACAAAAAGAATATTCCACGACCAAACAAATATTCCACAACAACAATGAATATTTTATAACCACTTGTTTATTTGAAATATTTGTGCATTTTTACCCATAAATAACCACATTAATCAAATCAACCTTTACTATTTCAAAATAATAAATAGAGGAATTTAAATTTCATTTATTAATAATTTGGGGTATTACAATTAATAAGTCCCAACTACTTCCAACTCTTTGAAACTCCCAACTACTTCCAGTCTCTTCTCTCTTTCTTTTTCTCTCTACAATTTTTGTCGACGCTCTGTTTCTGAGGTTTGTAAACTTAAATGGAGGTTGAAACGCAGACATTTCCGATCTTTGATCTCATCTCCGGTAAACAACCATTTTCTTCTTTCTTCAGCATCGACCGTTTATAACTCCAATTCCCTGACTCGCCGAAAAATGACTTATTCCAGCTTCAACCTACCGACGATGTCAAATGTGATGGCGCTGAGTCGAGAGCTGCTTCGACCATGAAGGTCCATAAGTTTTATGATTTGTTATGATTTTATTGATTTAAGTGTAATCAAGAGAAATTTTTTTATAGTGCAGTTGGTATCCAAACATTCATACCAAGGTAACTAATTCAATATTATTAGGTTTCTAATTTATTTTTAAAAAATCTATAATAGATTTTTTTTTATTTAATAGTGCAGTTGGTAGCTAACACTTTATACAAATGTAACCAATTTAGTTTTATTGGGTTACAAATTAATTAAAAAGAATTTATTGTAGATTTTTTTTTATAATGCACTTGGTAGCCAAACCTTAATACAAAGGTAACCAATTCAGTTTTATTGGGTTACCAATTAATTATAAAAAAATTTATTATAGATTTTTTTTTCATAGTGCAGTTGGTAGCCAAACCTTAATTCAAATGTAACCAACAAAAACTAAAATTGTTACCTTTAAAAGTTTTGGTTACCAACTGTACTGAAATTTCTCTTGGTGACCCATAAAAACTAAAATGGTTACCTTTATATAAATATTTGGATACCAACTGTACTAAAATTTATCAAGGTGTTGAAGCGGCGGTGAAGGGGAGGAGTAAGATGACCGGCGAAGGGCGAAGGGGAGGAGGAAGATGACGTTGCCAAACTTTGAATATTTGAATTTTAATTATTATTTTTGAATTTAAATTTGTTGTTAGATCCAAGATATTTGAATTTGAATTATTAAATATGGTAGTTATTTCTCTTTGATTTTAGGTTTCTTTATTATTATGAATTGAATCCTATACTAATTAATTCCCTAAATTAAGAAATCCTAATTGCACTAATATTGTAAATAAATATAGAAAGTATATTAATTGTGTAAATATTTTATGAGTGCACTAATAGTATAATTATTTTTTAAATATTGTATACTTATGTAAAGGATCCAGAAAATTTTCGTACCCAATAGAAGTCCACAAATCAGCTTGGCCGGTCCGGAAATAGGACCAAAGACTCGAACCTAGCCCTTTTTCACAAGGCCTGGGCTGGGGGATGCTATTCTGGCCCAGCCTAACCTGAACGTCATCTGGCCCGCAAATCAATCACAGACCAAGTAAGAAAATGAGAAACTCTTATTTACCTCTTACCATTTATGTTTCATGACAACCAGTAAAAAGAAGGAAATAGTAATTTACTAATATGGTAACATAATAAAACTATGATAATAAACTTGAGAATATGATGCCATTTTTTACTATTTACCATTAAGAATTAAAAAGTTGACACATTTTGTACTCCTAAAATAGTCTCATTTTATACAAATGAGACTATTTTGACAAAATAAAGGAAGATAATTTATAATTATATTACCTAAAATTATATTCTAAATTATAGAATTATTATTAACTTTTTAAAATCAACTTTAATTTAAAATTCAAAATTGAAATAATTTATTAAAAATTATAATAAATTTTAGAATGAATAATATTTTAAATATTGTATAATATTTATCATTGAATAATTTGTATTATTTAAAATTTAAAAAATATCATTTTTAAGTTTTATAATATCTTAAATACTTAAAAATAATTTTATACTACATTCTTTCAAATTATATGATTATTATTGACTTTTGAAAGTTAATTTAAAATATTTTCAAAATTAAAATCAAAATCAAGATAACTCTTTAAAAATTATGAAATAATAATGAGTATTATTTTTTAAATAATTTATAATATTTTTATTATTTTAATTAAAATTAAAATAATTTATATTAATTTTAAATTTAAAAATATCTTAAATGGACACTAAAAACTAATAGCGAATGGATTATTTTGGAAAGGAGTAATGTTATAGACACAAACTATTTTATAAATTGTTGATGTGGTATAGTCCATATCAGCATATTGATCAATAAATTATTTTAATATAGTCTTCGACCCCACACAATACGTTACCACGTCAGCCGTTTATAAAATATTTATAGAATAGTTTGTGTGTCCAGCTTTCGGAAGAAGCAGGTATAAAGTGGAGCGGCTGTAGCGTTATAAAAAGAAAATCAGGGGAAAAAAGAAAAACGACTGTTAATGGAAACCTAAGGAATAGGGTTTTAGACTGGAACCACGATCCAAGAGGGAGAGAGGGTTAAAAACGATTGATCGGTGTAGGGTGAGAGAGATGGGAAGCGAGACGAAGAGTAATGGAAATGGGGGAAGAGGAGGGGGTTTTAGGGGAAGAATGGAGTATTACCTGTACAGCGGAGAAAAGAAGCACGTCTTTGCTGGACTTGCCATCATCACTGTTGTTTTTGGCGTTCCCTGGTATCTCATCAACCGAGGTTCTTCTTCTTTTTCTTCTCTTCCTTATTATTTCTTTATTACTATTGCTAGTATCTTTATCCTCTGGTATTTGACGCCCTGTTTAGTTGCCTAGAAAGCATTGTAGGAAAAGTCACCTATACCTCATAAAGTTGAAAAGATCAACCATTTTCCGCAAGCCAATGTGTTAATCAGATTTTGAGATTTGTGGTTGATTTACTTTTCTGTAACATAATTGGGACTTTGCTAACTATTTGTCTATTGGGTGAGCTCAATTACCGGAACTAGCAAAATAAAATAATTCCACTTTCAAGTGTAGTCCAAAGGACATATGTACATATGCTCTCTGAAATCAAATATAGTTACTTGTTAATTGTGGGGTTATCAAACAAGTATGAATACATTGTTTAAATGGTAAAAATAATAAATAAATAAATAAAAAATTGGTTCTAGGGGAGCATTAATCATAAATTTGTGTTTAATTGTATGATATCTACCCAGTGGTTAAAAAATGTGAATGAGGCATATTTTTGGGGCAACACAAAAAGTAATATAAATTTAGGTACTTTTTATTAAAATTTTATTACCCAAATATCTTATGCCCCACGTCGACTAAAAACTAAGTTACCCACAAAAAAGACAAGGAATTCTATCATAGATGTGAGCCCCAGTTATCTTTAATTGCCTGAATAAATATTATTTGGTGTTTTGTCCTACTTAATTCACATAAATTTTCTTCTTCTTTTTTCTTAAATTCTATGTCCCTACCTAGAATAACAATTTTTTTCTGTACAATATGTACTTGTTTGGTATTGAAGCTAAGTAATTGAGATGCTTAAGGTCCTTCAGCTAGTTGTTATGCTGCCACTGGATGTATAAATATGTATGTGTGCATGAATTGCTTGAATGCTGTTAGAACCAGTGTTATTTTATACATCCTTCCCCAATTCTATACAGCTTATCAAGAAAAGTAAGAAAAACAAATCAATATCTTTGTCTTGGAACTTTTGCTTGCTCATTCCATGTTTATGCCCCCTTTTAACCCTTTTTTTCCCTTTGGTTTTCTTTTCTTTTCTTTTTTTCCCTTTTTGATTAGAAAATGTGGGGCTGGTTTTTAGTTGATAAAAGATGGCCTGTTGCCCTACTTATGGTCATCTTTCAGGTCTAACCATGAGGAAATTCTAACATAGCATTTGTAGCCTCAAATTATGGTATAAATGGATAGATGAAACAGAAGTTCATGAGTATTAATATGTGATGATTTTTTATATATATAGATAGCGTTTAGAAGTTTGTTGTGGTTTCAAAGTTGGAGTGATAAGTCAAGAATCTGTATATGCATATGATAATAGATATTTGGCGACTGGTGAGTGTAAGGAGGTGTTTCAACTAGTTATTTAGTTTATATTAGAAGGTAAAACGACTGTTGATATTTTTTTTGGCTTTAATTTTCTTTATCTTCTTTGAATACTCTACTTCTCTTTCTGGCTTGAAAAGGATTAATGTCCATGATTGATGACCCAGTTTTGATGTAAAAAAGGCACTTTTTTCTTTTTCTTTTGTGGCCTTGTGGGTTTAGTTAGAGATTATCACCTTTTTATTCATGAATGTTTATCGTTTATGTACATTTACATTGGCTCTGACCTGTTCTGTGCTTTACTAAAACTGTTTTATCACCTCATTTCTCAAGAATATTTTCACTGGATACATCTCTTGAAGAACAAAGAAGCTGCCTTTAACAACTTATGATTTTTTTGCAGGCACGAAACATCGTTCCCATCAAGATTTCTTGGAAAGAGCTGATAAAGCGCGGAGTGAAAGACTTTCTTCAGGTTCATCTTCAGCTAAATGATTGATGAAAACTATAGTGAAGGGTTAGGCTGTGGTAATGACCATAGAGAGGTCTTCATGTGTGCGAGCTTTGTCTTTTACTTATGCTTTCCTTTGTTTTTATATTTTTTCTCTGCCAATAACGGAGCTAGATTGAGCTTGGACTTCATGTTTTTTATTTTGTATTCAGGATTACTAACTGAATGTTTAAGGCAGTAATATCTTTCTTGCCAAACCATGAACTACTTCTCATCCTCCGTATGCATGTTTCTAAAAGAAAATTAAGAAACAATCCAAGCGGCATGAATGGGAAATAGGCCAAGTTTATGTTATGGCTGTGTTTTATTAGTGGACAATGCGTTTATATTAGTATTTAAATAATCTGTAGTTTGCACTAGTTTTACAAACGATTTAAGGAATTGTATACTTTCAATGCATTTCAGTTTTGGTGAAGAGAGATTATACCTAAAAAATGGTTCTTAACAAGTTTAAGAGGTATTGATAGAAAAACGTTGATTTATGGCGTGTGCATATGTATATCTCCATTTCAATTTTCAAAAGCAAGATCCTTTTTATAAATAAATTTGAGATATTATCGACTAAAATTAAATTAATTTTAAGTTTAAAATTGACTTTTAAAAAGTCATGATATTATATTTTAAAACAGGAGTGGCTAATAAATGTTGAGAGAGAGGAGGGGAAGGAAAGTTATACTAATAGTGAAAGATCTTTAATAAATCAGACTTTTGCAAAGAACGTATAGTTTGAGTCGATTAAAAAAAAAGGGAAGGAAAGAGATTTTATGGGCTGAGATTGTCACCTTTGTATGACGAGGAGACCTTCAAGTGATAAGCAACAGTCGGTAACAAAGAAAAGCATAAGCCAAGATTCTAGTTTTGGTCATTGCATATGATGACAATAAATTATTAAAACAATAACATATTTGAATATATATTTTTTCAAAGAGATGCATGCATATGGTAAATTACAGAGGAACTCAATGTAAAAGGAAAAGGTACTTAATACTATAATAATGTTAACTATATACAGATTGTATAAAAGAGCTGCGTATTTATTTCCTATTTCCTATTTTCCTTTTGCTTACACAAAAAGTAAACTAGCTGACTAATGATACTCACTCACATCATCTAAAGGGCCATCAGTCTTCTATACTTGAAAAACCACAAAAAGGTAGAAAATATGACAACCCCGGTAATTCCACTGATTAGCAGTACCCACTTGAATGCACCTGGATCCTCAAATATTGTTATTGTAAAATTCATACCAAATATCCCCGCTACCACCCCAAAGATGGCAACAACAAATGTCGCGGTAGTGAGCAACAGCTCAAATTGTATAAGCTGGTTTCGAACATTATCCTGAAAGTATAAAAAAGTCGGTTTTCAAATTCAAGTAAAATGTGTTTAATCATATTGAAAACGAATATATAAAGCATGTTCAATCTTCTTCTCCTACTTCTTTATGTGGTGGGCCACCATAGACATGCTTATGAAAAATGGCTAGAGAAATTTTGATCTCAGAAGTTAAAATTAAGCTATCAGAAGTGTGTGGCTTACTTACGAGAGTAATATGCTATCAAACTCGAAAGCAAATCGTGTGCGCTTAAACACTAATACATAAGTATGATATAAACTTAATTTTTTATTTTCTTGTTTTATCACGGTGGATCTGCTGCCAATATCCTTAAGGTAATGGTTCTGACCATGTCAACCACCTTATAGCATATACCAGAACTCTAGTAATTAGATTTACAACCACCCTCTGAGCTATTTTCTTTGAAGTTTGAATTGCGCACTTGAAGGTATCATGAAATAGTGAATCCTATATATTCTTATTGGACCAAGTCTGTTTTCTTTGTACTGGGCACTTAAAGGAATTGTGAAATGGTGAATTCTAAAAATTATTGGACAAGTCAACAACTTCGTTAGACATCATCTTGATAAACAAAATTCACAGCACATCAAAGTTTTACATAAATGGATCTGCACCTGAATCTACTTAATCTTTATGATTTTTATAAAAAGAAATACCACAACTGAACTGTCAATTAATATGTTTAAGTTGATATGCAGTAATAAAGGGCACATACCAACTGAATGTTAATGAAGTCTTCTGTGTCATCAATGTACTCCTTCAGCTGAAATGAGGAAAAGAAAGTGACTGGTAAAACATTTTTATCCTAACAAAGAAGAATATAATTTATAAAAAAGCTCAAAATATAGTGACTGCTGTAGATACCGATGTCATCTTGTTGAGGGTGCTATCAATGACAACAAAATAAGCCTCCAACAGCATCTCCAGCTCTTCTATACTGTCTGTGACACTTTCTGAACTCCTCATGCTCTCATGCCTGCTCCTTGCAATGCTCAAAGATTTCTCAAGCTTTCGCCCGTCAGGGGGTGAAGAAACAGGAGTAACTGGAGCAGAAACAGATAGTGCACCATCATTGGATCTGTATCCCATCAATGATTGATCGCCATAGAATGATGACGATTCCATACGTCTTTTCTTTTCAGTGAGATACATTTCAGCCATATCTCCATCGTCGTCCATTAGCTGCTCTATCTCATCCTTAACCTATATGAACAAAGTTCAGAATAAAATTGAAGGACATATCACCGAAGCGTAAAAAGAAAAAAAAAATTAACAGAAAAACTATTAGTAGGAAAACATATCACCTTCTGAACTCTCCTAGTCAATGCGACAAGCCTACTTTTTAATCGACGAACTCGTTCTAAGTTTAACGTACTGATCTTTGACGTAAGCTCATCTAGCAGTGGATAAGCTTCAATTTCCAATTCTGCAGCCTGATAAATTTGACAGATTTTTGTAACTCTTTACCAGAAAATGCTATTAATAAACATTTGTTTGTGTTAAAAAAGAGGGGAAAAAGAAGGAGAAAGACATAGCAATCCAAACAAGACAAATAAAATGTAAAAGCAATCAATTAATTTTGCGATGAACCAATTCTTTGCATAGTTAGTATAAATGTTGTTCAATAGGATGGGATGAGTGACGATTGTGTGACAAGCCACCAAAATACATGATGAGCAACATAACAGCAAGTTGCTCTTTTCTAAGAGCGTCATAGAGATTGATCTATAACTAATACTTCTCAAGAAATGAGGAAGTATTTATATAGAATATTGATAATATAGTCCATTTGATAATTTCCATTTTCACCAAATACCTCAGAGATATATAGGGTTACAGCAAATGAGACATAAAAGGTTTAATTATATCCAAAAGTTTCACCAAGCATTTAAAAGGGATAAGGAAAAGATAGCCAACAATTTTTTGCTAAGTTTCTTTATAGACATTGAATTGTCAAGAGCCTTTGTTATCTAAGCTCAATAAGTATATAAATCACCTATTAAAGCTAGAAAAAATTCTTTGCGCACATTCCCAATTATTGTGTGAAACTGTTTTGTGAATGATAGTCTTGATAGAATAATGTCCAGAATAAAAATGACGATGGATAACCTTACAACCCTGTCAAATTGATTGCACGAGATCATCTCCAAAGATAAATTATCTGAAAGTCCAGCCTATTTCTCAAAGGATTCAGGTTTTCAATAGGTCATCAGCAAAATCTGGCAAAGGCAATTATAGCACATTCTTTCGCATGATTTGAAGTTGTATACTAATTTACTACCTTTTATTCATTTCCATCTCTTTTCCCACCTTTTTCGAATATAATTCAAGGTGACCTACATTTTTCACCATTTTCAGAGTGGATATTTTTGGAATTCATCATCATGACAAATACGGCAAGGTGATCTTGAATCCGGGAACAAAGAGTCCAAGTAATTTTATTTTGTTCATCTATCAATCACATTTACATCAATGGATGTTGAACTTGTAGGGTGAAATAATTTGACTTCAGTCTGGAGTCTAATTATATAGGCATTTACATCATAATAGATCTGATAGCTAGTTTTACAATATAATTTCTATGCAACAAGATAATTTCTTGGAAATTACACTATAAAGTATCAAGCACGCATGTAAGTATGTTAGTAATTTTATAACTTCAATTGAAGTTGAAAAATTGACAAGTACCTGTGTAGCCTACAGTTTTGTTTTCCCTTTTACGCACCTGGGAATCCAGAAATGTACAAGCAGCCTCCAGAGCAACTTCAAGAGCCCTAAACTCAAAGGGCAAGTAATCAGGTGATGTGTTCTCATACATATTCTCAAAAATCCTATTTTCTCTCCTTCTGTTCAGTTCAGCACCTTCAGACTGCCAAACCTCACCTACTTTAGCAGTTGTCAATCGTCGTTGTAGCTCCACCACATACTGCAACACATAGCTATCAAGAGAATTCAAAAGCAAGACCTCATCAGCTGTAATAATACATCGAATCTGCTCCAAATTTACAACTATGGCCTTCTCTCTGCCAAGAATTGTTGAGGGATAAACAAATAAAGGATCAAGTAAGCGTAGATCCCGGGCAGGGAGATCACATCGATGCATCATGGTGAATTTATCAACCTCAATGAATTGGGAGTTCCCTAATGTATCAACACGAATCCATGAGCGAAGGCCTTGGCCCCGCTTTTTCAGGCCTAAAACATCCACGGCTTGGAAAGGATGACGCCTAGATGCAGACGGCATATAAGATGCATCTCTAAGATTTGTAGCAGAGGCAGGTCTTGGCGGGAGCAGGCGCTCTTTGAAGTCTGCCATTATAGAAGAGTTCTAATTGCTGAGGGAAACAAAAGACATGAATGAGCAAAATTGCTGGAGAAAAGCAAAGCATAGCTAGCTTTTGGTACTAGTTGTAAACTTGTAGTATAACTATTCTATGCACGCATGTGACATGATTATTCAATGTTTATAGGTGAACGAACACTAGTAACTTTGAGGTTCAGATTGGCTACTATAGGATTTCTTGTTATTTGATAATGAAGTTCAAATATTACCGTCTCTACTCCCTCCATTCTAAGGATGACTAAATGTACAATTATTTTTGTCCCCGAAAGTATGAGATAAAGTACATAAAGTCATTTAGTGGGTCGAATTAGTATAAAAAATAAAATTACTCATCCCTTTATGAGGAGAATTTGGAACTTTATTAAACTCTTTTTCCTCTGCTTTAGCTTTTGTACTTTGTTCGTCCTTATGAGGATAGAGGAAGTAGAAAACAAAAGAAAGTCAGAAAACCTTTAGAAACATAAATACAATTTATTTTTTTGAAATTTCCAGCTCAACAAAACTTATGATTTGAGTTCCAGCTGCTTTGTATATCAAAATAGAGCACCGTACTTCTAAAGTAGCACATTAAGCATGAAGTTTTGAGTGCAAAGCCCAACAATAAAGTCTAATTCAAGAGCTCATATGTTGCAAAATTCAACAAAAAATAAAGGTCCTATAGTTTCATTCAGCTAAAACAGAAAGTGAAGATATACATAATGTAGCTTGTGAAGTTGGTTAACTTGATTCTTAAAACAAGTAATCTGTTCAGCCCGGGCCTGATCTGGTAATTCCTTTGTTTTTGTTGTTGATAATAATGATAATGAGTGACGGTGTGAAATTTTAGCATGAAAACTATTTGTGTTTGTGGGCCCAAGTGCGCACAATTAGGGTTTTACAACTTCATTAAATGTGCAAATTAGGGTTCGCATGGCCTAATTGAATAAAAACGGAAAAGCCAAAAATAAATGTACTAGGCCCGAGAGAAGTCTCCACGGGTCCCGAGGCAGAAGGCTCGTGGACACGGCTTTTTTTGAGAATTGATTGAGGGATTGGATTGATAACTAGAAGGACAGGACCATATGGGCATTGTTCTAATGACTAAAGGGTATTTTTGGAATTTACTTAAATTCCAGGAAACTCTATAAATACCTCTTCCATTCTATGAAGGAGGGAGGACTCTTTTTAGACTTTAGACTTTTGGAGCTAAGACCTCTTGCTAGACTTGGAGGCTTGAATCTCTTGGAATCCCTGCTACCCTAACAATGTTTCCGGATTCTAAGGATTCTTGGACATTCTCTCTCAACCCGAAGCACTCAAGAAGGTTCCCTGAATCCATGCTACCCTAACAAAATTTTCGGATTCTAAGAGTTCTGTCACGTGTCATTGAATTAATCGTCCACCTGTTCTTCTCCCTCTTAAATCAATAAATCAATTATGTGATCTTCGTGGATTTTTCTCCTCAGCCAACTCGATTTCCTTGCCCACAGTGTTAAACACAGTCACGACCATAATAAAAAGAAGTAAATTTTTGAATAGTGTAGGCGGAACCAAAAGGGGGTCATATGACCCCACCAAAATTCTCCATGTGCTATATATTAATATATATATTAATAGTCAATAGCATACATATATTAATAGTCGATATATATATATATATATATATATATATATATATATATATATTCATATATATACACACATATATGTATAATAATAGTAGTTTATAATAGCAGTCTAAAATTTTCTACATGCGTTCCATAAATTAAAAATTAGAATAAATTTTATTTTACAATGAAATTCAAATGAAAGAACTTAAAACACAATCAAATCTAGATCGCTACTTGAAATTGAAGTGATCACAAAAATCAAGTTCTTTATTTACCAAATTATTTTCCACAAACATTTTATATTTTTAAACATCATTAATTTACTTCGGAGACTATCCTCTTTGTTGATTTCTTTCTGGATTAATTTTCTTTATTCTATATAAAAAATTGATATTTTCGTATAAAAAATGATATTTTTACATGAATCCCTCTCACCCATCTCACGTATTTCTACATGAAATAAAAAAAAAAAAATTCTACATAAATTTTGATATTGACCAAAATTTTGTGACGACTATGGATCCTCAGAAGAAACGCTCCGAGCGTCAATAAATATTTTTTTATTGATGTATTTTAACCCCTATGGTTCCGCCACCGGAATAGTGCTGAAAGTTTCTAAACTCACAAACAGTAATTGGCAACTGTTACATACACAAATAGTTGTTTCTAATGTAAACTGGCTCTTCAATCAAAAATCAATAACGATACTAACTCAGAGCGACGCTAAATAGGTGAAAACTTCAGGTAATTCAAGTGATAAATAGTATGAACCAAAACAGAAAAGATGAAAATCAAGTTTAAACTTACCCGATAGTCAATAAATTAGGGATTCGCAGAGCAAACGGCGGCCATCTGGAAAAACAAATAAATACTAAGAAATATATACCGTACAAAGTACAAGCAGAGGATAGAGATTTAGACTCCGTTCAGTAGCTGATAAAGCTAAATTGCAGAGAGAATACGTTAGAGCTCCAAAAAAATTATACTCCCTCACCCGCGTATTAAAAGTTTTAATTCGTTTATAAACGTTAATTAATAATATATATTTTTTTACCTAAATTGTTCTTCTAAATTACTTTCTAATTGAAATATCTAAAAATGACCTCAACATTATTTATTCTTTGCTAATTCTTATATGAATTAATTCTCTAAATCATTTTTATTATTATTTTTATTTTAAATATAATAGATGTTACAATAATAATATATAAGAGAAATGATTTCTCAAGTTTTCAACAATTGACTAAAAAAATTATAAGGATATAGGTGAAAAAATAAAATAAAAATATTTATTAATATAGAAATAAAATATTTATTATGAAATATCCTAAAAAATAAATTAAAACATTCAATACGGGACGGATGGGAGTCTGTCATCTGTGGGCTTCGAAACCCAAAAGGGAAAAATAAAGGAAGAATTACATATATATTAGTACTTTTTTAGAAATAATTATAAAAATCATACACCTATAAAATAATTACAAAAATATTACACTTTTTCATATTTATTACAATAATAATAGTGCAATTAGGATTCCTTAATTTAAGGGATTAGTATTAATGGGGTGATATTAAGAAATCTGGTGATTTCTTTTAAACACGTGAAATCTTCTTCTTCTTCTTCTTCTTCTTCCTTTTTTCTCCCAACTCCCATATCATTTGTTCTGATATTTCTCTTTCTAAAATCTTCTTCTTCTTCTTCTTATTCGTCTTCTTCTTCTCTCCGCCCTTACAATTTCTCTCACTCCTCTTGAAGCCACTCGTACAATCTGGACCGAATCTACTTTCGCAGACGATGGAACCGCCTCCTTTTGGAACCTACCATGCGATATGTACATGGTTGAAGTGATATTGCCATACTATGAGTCTTTAAATCTCTGGCGACATTCGATTCGATACCAAATCAAGCGGTTTAAACTTGCGATATTGTCAAAGAGATGGCAAGACATCCTGGGCAACTCTTCCCCATCCGAATTTGTACAAATATAATTTTGGGAGTTATTTAAATTTTCCTATTTCGTATTTTTGATTTTGTTGGATATTCATAACAATTTGTTATGATTTGTGAGTCTGTAATGTTTGTGAGTCTGTAATGTTTATTGGAGTTTATGTAAACTGGGTTGGATATCTGAGTTGTTTTACATTTTGGTTATCATTATTAAAACTTGTTCGGTTACTTTCATATAACTATTTGGTTACTTTATTATGTTTTTGATATCTTTGTTATCTTATGGTTTGGCTACTATTATTGTGCCCTCGATGTAGGATTTTGGTTACTTTTATTTTTTTATTACGGTTAATATATAATTGTTTAGTATACATGGATTGCTCGAATCGAGTTTTATTACATGATATTTCTTTTTGGTTACCATTAAAACTTGTTCTCGTTCTTATCATATAATTATGTAGTTATTGTTTTATTATGTTACATTATGGTTCTTTGTTATTTAATGGTTTTTTGACTACTATTATTGTACAATCAATGAGGTATTTTAGTTATTATTTATTGTTTCTTTTAAGTTGTGTTTATATATTGTTTGAGATGTACGATTTAGTAACCAAATATGTATATAAAGGTAACCAACTATTATTTTGATAAGTAACCACAAAGTTACAAGCTTGTTTCAGGACATATATCAAATGTGAAGTGTACGTATGTCATAAGTATAATTGGGTTGCCTAAACAAACAATATCACCTTCATTACATGATCTTTCGATACACAAAGTTGTTTTATGTTTTGGTTACCATTAAAACATATTATGGTTACTGTTATGTAACTATTTGGTTACTTATTTATTATATTTGTTTTACTGTTATTTAATGGTTTTTGACTACTATTATTGTACAATCAATGAGGTATTTTAGTTATTATTTATTGTATCTTTTAAGTTGTGTTGGATACATTGTTTGAGATATACAGTTGGTAACCAAATATGTATATAAAGGTAACCAACTATTGTTTTGATAGTAACCAGAGAGTTACAATCTTGTTTCGTGACATATATCAATTGTGAAATGTATATGTCATAGTATAATTGGGTTTCTAAACAAACAATATCACATTCATTACTGTGATCTTTGGATACATTGTGTTGTTTTATGTTTTGGTTACCATTAAAACATATTATGGTTACTATTATGTAACTATTTGGTTACTTATTTATTATATTTGTTTTACTGTTATTTAATTGTGTTTGACTACTATTATTGTACAATCAGTGAGGAGTTATTATAAGGGTAACCATTTTAGTTTTTGTTAGTAACCAAATAATTAAAAACTTATATCAGAACAGTTATCAAGTGCTTAATGTTACCAACCATGTGGTTAATAATTCTTAGCGAAGAAACAATTATATATATTCGTAAACAATTAAATTTGTTGTATTGATTCTTTGTCAATAGCCATTGTCTCAACATTTGAATAAACATTGTAAAGTAACCAAATCAATATTAGACAAAGAACCAAATTACATAATCTTAGTAACGGAAAATAAACCAAATTTTTTTACATGCAATTTTGAAGGCCTAAATGATGGAATTCGACCAAAAACCTGCGGTTCACCAAAGAAAGCTTGTGACTTTTGATCGTTGACCGCTTCCAATGAAATTAGGCTCGAAAACGCCTAAAATCCGACACTCCAAACTTGGATGAAATTGTCAAATTGTCACCGCAACCAAATAAACATTATATGTAACTAATTAAATAGTATACAACAACCAATATATATAATCAGATTAGAATTGTATGAAGGTAACCAATGTATTCAATGAGTAACCACCAATATAAAAGAAACAATTATAAAACCTGAATAACAAAGATAGAAGTAACCAAATAAACACCTTACAAAAGATCTAAATACATATTATACAAGAACCAAGATATATGTAATTAGTAGCCAAGATTATAAAAATATTTTTACATTCATTTTACAACCAAAATAATCAAGAATGACTTTGTTACAAATTAAAGACTAACAGATGTATGAAGGTACCTACCAATGTAGTTAATCAAGAACCATCAATATAAAATAATCCTTTATAAAACACAAGTAATATAATGCAAGAACCCACCATGATAATATCACACATAAGAAATAAGAAGATTATATACTAACCAAATCCAAATTAGATAAAGAACCAACATATATTTACTTAGTATACACAAGATAAATACATTCTGCATTGTGATTTTATAGTAAAAACAACCAAAGATAATTTGTTTGTTACCAACTAAAGGCAAACTTTTGTAAGAATGTAACCAATGTAGCTAACAAGTAACCATTAATATAAAAAACATAAGTAGAAGTGTACATTAATATGCTTCAAAGAACCAATATTACATTAACCAATTAATCATTACGAAGAATTAAGTTTGCATTAGTCAAGAACCAAGTCAACATTAGTTAGTAACCAAGTCAAGACTATAATTTTACAAAGTAACCAAGTCAAGATTAAACAAATTGTATATAGGTAACCAATATATATAATCAGATTAACGATTGTATAAAGGTAACCAATGTAGTCAATAAGTAATCACCAATATAAAAGAAACAATTATAAACTACAATAACATTATACAAGAACCAAATAAACACCTTACAAGTATCTAAATACATATTACCAAGAACCAATATATATGGTAATATTATTGTTAGCTTATGGTCCAGTAAAGTAAACCAACTCAATGTCGATAAAGAACTAAACTACATAATGTTAAGAACGAACATGAACTGGGGGTAATATTATGCGAAGAACCATTGCAAATTTACACAAGAACTAAGTCAAAGATTATATACTAACCAAATTCAGATTAGGCGAAGAACCAACAAATTGCGAGGAACCAATATATATGGTAATATTTCTTTGTTAGCTTATGGTCCGTAAAGTAACCACCAATATAAAAGAAACAATTATAAACCACAATAACATTATACAAAGAACCAAATAAACACCTTACAACATCTAAATACATATTAGACAAAGAACCAATATATATGGTAATATTATCGTTAAGCTTATGGTCTCAGAAAGTAACCATCACAATGTCGACAAGAACTAAACTACATAATGTTAGTAACGAACATGAACCTGGGGTAACATTATGCAAGAACTCATTGCAATTTTACACAAGAACCAAGTTAGCATTATATTCTAACCAAATCCAAATTAGACAAGTAACCAACAAGTAAGGAAGGTAACCAATGTATTTAATAAGTAATCATTAATATAAAAATATCGATAGAATAAACTTTAAAATTATAAAGCAAGCATATAAACATTATACAACAACCAAATCAATAAGAAACAATAACCAATTTATATGTATTTAGTAACGTGAGTATAAAACATATTTTAAAATGCATTTTACATTCAACATTATACATTAATCATGACAACATTATACAAAGAATCAAATCCATTTTAGATTGTAACCAACACATATTTATTTAGTAACCACAAGATAAATACATTCTCAGTATTGCATTTTTATAGTAAAAAATAACCAAAGATAATTTGTTTGTTACCAACTAAAGACAAGCTTTTGTAAGAATGTAACTAATGTTGATAATAAGTAACCATTAATATAAAAACATAAATAGAAGTGTACATTAATATGCTTCAAAGAACCAATATTACAAAGAACTAATTAATCTTTGCAAGAATTAAGTTTGATTAACAAGAATCAAGTCGAATTAGTCAAGAATCAAGTCAAGATTAGTCACTAAATAATTTTACAGAGTAACCAAGTCAAGACTATAATTTTACACAAAGAATGTCAAGTCAAAGATTAGTTAGTAACCATTATAGTTTTATACTGAAGCAAGTCAACATTAAGTCAAGAATCAAAATAATGTTACATAGTAACCAAGTCAAAGATTAACAAGAACCAATTCAACATTAATTAGTAATATTATGCAAGAACCAAGACAACATTAGATAAGTAACTAAGACAAAGAATAGACGGTTTAATGTTATACAAAGAATCAAGATGAGAATAACAAGAATCAAGAAAGCATTAGAGCAAGAACCAATTTTATAACCTTAGTAATCATAATATACAACATTTTTTCAAATACATTTTGCAATCAAAACATTCATTATTATTCTTCTTGTATGACCATTTTAAGTGCAAAAAAACTTAAGAAAGGTAACTAATATAGTAATTCAGTAGAACTATAGGTAACTATATGATTCTAAATTTTAAACTCACATACCTTAGTATTTTGTATCGAAGGTGATGTTGATCTTGTATTCAACAATCACCGCAGATTTAGTTCTTGAACTTCAAGGCGTTGTTGATTTTGTATGCTATATTTTGATCTTAGAGATGCGTCATGACAGGAGGCTTCGTCTTTCTCCGATTCTGAGTTTAGTCATGACGGGGAGGCTTCGTCTTCTTCGATATCGAGTTGTGTCATGACGAGAAGATCTTGTCTTCTCCAATTGATTTAAGCGTTGATCCGTCTTTTCTCCGATTGATTTTGTCTTCTCCGATTGATTTTCTCAATTGCTTGAATTTAGGTGAGGTTGGTTACAAATATGAAAGGAAAATAAGCGGCGTGAGGGAGTTAATGATACGTGATTTTAGGAATTGTAATATATTGGGTTGTTTTATTTTTGTAATTATGTTGTGTGTGTTTTATTTTTGTAAATACTTTCTAATTGTTGTATATTAGTGTTAAGGACCCAAAAATAAATTTCGTATTCATCCTATCGCGTATCCTAATTCTAAGGCTGTGTTTGTTTAGCTTTGAATAACTCTGAATGTCTTAGCCTCTGAATTGGACTTGTTTGGTAAATTTTTTGAAGTCTCTTAATACCTCTTAATCGGTTAGACACAAAATTAATTCTAAATCATTCAGAGACAGGTTTGAGCGCGTTTTTTTTGGGACAAAACTAACCTCGTTGTTGCTCTTCACTCCACCGTTCCTCCTAATTCGCTCCTACTCTTCTCTCTCGTTGCTGCTCTTATCATCAATTAAAGCCTAAATCGATTGCCACCTCATCCAATCGGATGTTTCCGACATACTCTTCTTTATATTGCTCGTATATTCCTCAATATCCTTGATGTCGCTCTTCTCGCGCATCTAGTTTTTCAAAGATGGAGTCTTAAAGACAATGTGGAGATACAAGGATGGTAGGATTCTTCGTGATTTACTATAAAAGTAGTAAGGTAGAATTATGGCTAATGATGAAAGAGGGGTCGATGATGGTTTATGTAGGTGTTTAATGGAAGCAATGATGGGGACCTGTAATTAGGATGATGGGTTTAGTTTGGGATGGAGCTTGGGTCAGGTTATGAGTTGGGGCATAGATATGAGTTAATTTAATTTGTATAGTTAAATTATTATGTTATGCTGATGTCAAAAATGAATAACTGAAGTAGCTAAGCCTATAATTAGCCAGCAAAATATGGAGAAATACGCATGATTTAAAATTTTCGGCATACTAATTTTCGGCATACTAATTTATGTTATGCTGATGTTTGTTTATGTAGGTGTTTGTTTTGTTTCGGCATGATATGGGTTTATTTTGTTTGATGTTTGTTTATGATTTTCTCGTTTTAAAACGGAGGGAGTCCAGTAACAAAAACGGTTGGGTCCGTACTTGGTTTAAATGTAATATTGGAAAATTGTTACTCCAGCTTATAGACCAACAAAAAAGTATAGTTATTTCTCCACTACAATAGACCGCCACGGCGCCACCCGCCGCTTGTATTAGAAAACAAATAACCCCATAAAAGCCCATCATCGATTGCCTCTTGAACAGGCCGAAAATCCATATTTTGCTGGGAGGTAGCAGTAGCAGTACATGTTTTGCTAAGTATAGGCTTAGCTACTTCAGTTTTTCATTTTTAATTGACGGTCACTACTAAACAAACATATTTAAATTGAATATATAAAATTTTAGTATTATTCTTTTAAAAAGATAAATATAAGTAAATTATCATTTACTAATATTTAGAGATAATTAGAAAAAGCCAAGTCATTATTAATATATATAAAATAAAATAAAAAATCAAAGAGAGGAGAAGGAATGGAAGGTTATAAAATACAAACTACCCCAATAATGAGGTGGGCCCCACTCGTCCGAAATTCCTGTTGTTGGCCATAAGATTAACCGCACAATAGAAGGGGGCCAATTGGCTTTTGTTCTTCTTCAGGACCCAGAAAAATAAGAATTTATCTCCCCCTCCGGCTTCCACCCAGAAACTTAAAATTTGAGTTGCTTGAAGATGACACCAATTATTAAAATCAATTCAATGGGAAACGCCATAATTAACGCTCCGTACGAACCAAAGTAAAGAACAATATATTGGTGGTAATACTTGTCAATTTGAATATATACAAACAAAGTGTAGTATCATCATCCACCTTTAATTTTAATCTGATTGATGTCGATCCATGTGGGTGCGTTGGCTGGTTGGGTTCAACTCAAGCCATTGATTGATTCATAAATAAGTAAATTAATTGGGGATGGATTAATTTGCAGAGATTTTTTTATTAAAAAAAATAAAATCAGATGTACGGGTTGATGTGGGAAGAGTAGTCCCGAATTCCAGCACCTTCCCAGCCCATCCATTCCTCCCACATGTCCCAATCTGAATCGTACATCCCTCTCATAGCTTCATCATCCGACGCTACATAATCGTACATCTCTTGCGCCGGTTCCTCCTCCCTTAAACTGGTCATCACGGCATCATAAGCTTGGTTTATTTGGTGAAATTGGATCCCACAATTACTTCCTCTGCACACGTCTGGATGATACTGTAACCAAACCACAACAATTGTACGTAAACATAAATACAATCAAACCCAACCAGAAAGAAAGAAAGAAAAATTTATCCAAAAATTAATAGATTTTAATTTAACAAAAAAATAATATTTTTAGAGGGTTGTGTATATAATAATACATACCTGCAAAGCGAGCTGTCTAAAAGCTTTCTTGACCTCAGATTCAGAAGCACCCGGATGAATCTTGAGAGTTTTGTAGGGATCAGAGACGGTTGAAACACAGCTGACCCTCAATTTATTACCTTGATTTCTCTTTCTCTTCATCCGAAACCATGAAGCAGATGAAGAAGAAGACCCACAACCGCCAATTATCCCACCAACACTTGCCATTCTCTTTCCAAATTCTATAATGATCTACTTTTATTTATACCAGAACAGAAATGAAAGATGTATTAATCTTCAAAGGAATTGCGTGGTTGTTACGACAAATTGAATACTGAATTTAAAAAACAAGGGCTGTTCTGAAAATAATTATGGAGGAGAATAGATAGTACATAAAAGAGAAGAATTCAAATGACCGGACCGGATATATACATACATATATAAAGAGAGAGAAAGTAAAGGCAAGTCCTTATCTAGTGCGCATGAAATGATGATGTGTCTGTCGCCCAAGTCTATCTTATCCGACTTCCACCCTTTATTTGTTCCACTCACATTTTATTTTTTGAAAATATTTCGTTATCTGTCCCATAATTTTATACTTTTTATGAATTCCTCCATATTACTTGACACTACTTACACTATAATCCAACTCCTACTTATCTCATTCAGCATTGAAAACAGTTTTCCTAATCAATTTTTTATCCTCAATTTTGAAGAATACATCAATAAATTATTGTCTAACAATTTTCTTATCCTTATTTGACTCTCTATTTTAAACCCTATATAGGATTTTACTTCCTAGTGTGAGGGAGTCAAAAGATCGTTCTCTATATTTACAAAATGATATTTCATACCCTTATTTAAGTGGAAAACTCATCAATCATACACATCTTGATATTTTTTATTACTTCATTTTCAAATTATAAACTAAATATTGACTAATTTTTTAAAAATTAATTTCAAACGTATTCAAATTTAAAATTGATATAAATTTATTTAATTTATGTCAATATAATTATAAATATTATAAAAGTACTATTAATTATAAAATTTATTATTTTCAAAATTAAAATGAATCATATTATAATACATTCAATACTCACTCTATAAATTACTTAAAATTAAAAAATAAAATAAAAATATTTTATAGTGGAATATAATTGATAAATTATACTCTTTTATAAATTATAAAATTATTATTAGTTTTATGTTTTGACTGTTGAAAATTTTAACTTTTCACTTTCAAATTTCACTATTTATGAAATTAATACGAGGAACATGTTCGATACATAGTTAAAAAATTGAATTATTATTTTATAAAATGATCCAATAACACTGCAGAGTAAGAATAAAAATAAAGAAAATAGGACCGGACCGGACCTGTGTTGCTTGCTATGTTGAGTTACTGACAATTTATATTATTATTTGATAAATTATTTTTGTTAATAAATTTAATAGTTACTAAAGGGATTCATTATATATTTAAATAATTAAATTAATATGATTATGGGTAAATTAATTTTATAAATATTGTGACGCCCCCAAAATAGCTATACATCACCTATTTTGAGTCGCCAAATACATGGTACAGAATACAAATACAATCTTAAATATACAACAAGAGAGCTGTGAGTTTTAATACAAACATTGTCTTATAGACAATATCCACTCTCAGAATAAGTCCTCATTATATTTATTAACAAACTATTTAACAAAATAGTGAGGACTACTAATACTATCATCTGGATCATCACTCCGTTCCCCGACTAATCCCGGCTACGTTCTCATTTCCTGAAGAGAACAGTGAAAGAAAGAGTGAGCTCAACTAGCCCAGTAAGAAATATTATGACTAAGATAATGCAGAATAAATTATCATTAGTCTTCAACAATGTTAAAGCGATAAAATACAATAGACATCAAGTTTAAGCTGCTTGTGAATATTTAATCCATTAAAAGAGTCAGTAGAGAATAAAATCTACTATCTTTTATGATTTAAAAGGTTTTCATCACTTTTATCGTTGGGACTCAAATTTTAATAAATAATCCATCATCCCCGCAGCTGACTACGGCCAAGGATATTCATTAAGTATCATGACCACAATTTATCCACGCACCACTACGGGCGAGGATATTTGTGTATTCATTAATGGTCGTGATCATGCCAACAATTGTCCATCAATGCACTATGGGTTGATGAGGACTTTTACCACATCATTTGTAATATCATGCGGTCATGATTACCGAATAATCCTCGGTCATAATCATACCAAGTCCATCTATGCACTACAGGCCACAGATGACTTTCAACAAAATATAAATATGAGGATAATGACAATAATATAAGAATTCAATAAAATAAGTTCAAGAATTAATTTATTCAGGAACTAATAACGTCTAAATTGTCAACACGATACTTCTTTGTAGAGTAAAATTCAAGAATGCTCGGAAGAATATTTTCATGAAAAGAGATCTTTGGATGAAAGCGCAAATATCAAGAATATTCCAAATAATTTTATGGAGTATAAAAGTCAAAGCTTTAACCAATTGAATATAATAAAGAATAGAATAACAAAAGAAATCACCCGTACGCAGATTGCATGGGACGAGTTATTCCAATGAATAATAAATAACGGAACCAGTCGGACATAATACTTGACCGACAAGATATTCCAATGGAAAAATAAAGAATGGAATAACAACAGAAATCACCATGCATGCAGACTTTGCGTGATGTATGACGAGTTATTCCAAATGAATGATAAATAACGGAACCCGTCCGGCAGAAACGCCTTGTGAGCATGAGGATATTCCAGCAGAATAATAAAAAGATGTAACTAGGTAAAGCATAAAACGCATGCATGGAGGATATTCCAATGAATAATAAAGAATGGAATAATAACGAGAATTTCACCATGCATGCAGTGCTTCAGCATGTATAAAGTTATTCCAGTGAGAATAATAAATAGTGGAATAACAAAAGAATTTCACCAAGTATAGGATAGATCAGCAGATACAAGTTATTCCAACAGAATAATAAAGAATGGAATAATGAAATTCTCTTCATGAACATGAAAAAAAATAATACCTACCTTACCTTATAAAAAGAAAGATACTCAAACGGTAGAGGTGGATATACTTGAAGAAACTTGCACTTCACGCTTCAAAGCTTTCTTAAACTCTAAAGAAATACGCTTTCAAGATAGAAGAATAATTCTCTATAGTTTTTTCTCTACAGAGTTTCGAATTGAATTAAAGAAATAATGAAGGAATGAGCTTTATTTATAGAAGAATGGTGAATAGTAACCAATCCATGAAACGGTCCGGATCGATTTACTTTAAAATGGAATTATCCAGATTAGTTTACAATAAAATATAATATATTCTATTTATAATCTAATCAAATGAATAACTTTAAAAAGATTTTACTATGCAAACATTATACGTGCACTATGCAAATACTATGCATAATAAAATATAATATATTCTAATTATTGTTTAATAAAATAAATAACTTTATAAAAGTATTACATTTTTTATATAAAAAGATTTTACTATTAGCCTAATAAAACGAATAACTTTATAAAAGTATTTTGTTTTATATAAAAAGCTTTTCTATTTTATTACATTAATAATACTAATAAAACAAAACTTTATCATCATTATTATTATTCACACTATTAATCGACTGTGTCGTTTCTCGAGAAAGAGGGGCTTTCCAATAAGGATTTCTCCCTATTGGCGCGCAATTAGGTGACCAAACCTCTCATTGGCAAAACTTTTAGACGTCGTTAATAATGCAAATAATAATATTAATAACGTTGTCATCTCAATTATTGATTTAATAATATATAAAATATCGACAATAATTGAATAAAACTGAATGACTTCTCATGTAAGCATCAATAATCAATACCGTGTGCTACTATGCAACCACGCGTATTCTTGTACTTTTAACACCGGGTGTTTCAACAGTTAACGGTAAAACTTCCACCGTTATTGTCATAAAAATATTTTTATCGTTTTCTCAATTCGACAATAATTTCGTTGTGGTGTCCACCAATGATTGTGCCGTCGTACGAATATTCCCCGACCAATCGAATATTATAAACAACTTGCGTACTTTGCAAAATTTTTAAATATTACCCACAACTATAACATTATATCAAATTCATTACATAATATTTAAAAATGATAATTATAGAAAATTCATCTTTATTCATAAAAGTTGGGGTCTTACATTCTCCCCTTAACATGAAATTTTCGCCCTCGAAATTAGGGTAACGTCTTGGTATGTCAAGAGGTAAGGATACCTTGATTTCATTTGATTTTAACTCCCGTGTCATTTCCTCAACATCGTGGTTCCTCCATAAAACTTTGACTTGAGGTATAACCTTGGGCGTAGAATATGTTCCTTCTTATCCAATATTTGAGCGGGAACCTCTTCATACGTTAAAGTTTTCGCTATTTAAATTCGGTTCTAACTCAATAATGTGGTTCAGTCTTTCACATATTTACGTAACATGGATATATGAAAAGCGTTATGAACACGAGACATACTTGGCGCAGAAAGCGAGTCTATAAGGCTCACGTCCCTACTCGATCGAGGATTAAAATGGACCAATGAATCGAGGATTGAGCTTTCCTCTCTTTCCAAATCTCGTAACTCCTTTCCATGGAGTAACACGTAACAACACATGATCTCCAATATCGAATTTCACGTCCTTTCGATGAAGATCAGCATAACTCTTTTGTCGATCTTGGGAGATTTTTATACGTTGCCTGGATCGTTTGTATCTTTTCCGTAGTCATGAGTACTAACTCCAGTCCCAACAACGTTGCTTCACCCACCTCATCCCAGCATACTAGAGAACGACACTTTCTTCCATACAACGCTTCGAATGGAGTCATGCCAATACTTGCTTGATAACTGTTGTTGTAGGAAAACTCCACCAATGGTAAAAACTTGTCCCAACTTCCCTTGAAGTAAAGGACACAGAGTCTTAATAAATCTTCAAGAGTTTGAATAGTCCTCTCTAATTGTCCGTCCATCTGAGGATGATACGCCGAACTAAATGGTAAATTCGTGCCCATAGCTTTTTGCAAACTGACCCAAAATCGTGAAGTAAATCTTGGGTTTCGATCAGAAACTAGATACTGGCATACCATGCAATCTTACAACCTCGTTTATGTACATACGAGCAAGACGTTCAAGTGTATAAGTTTCTCGTATAGGTAAGAAATGAGTAGACTTGGTCAATCTATCAACAATGACCCAAATTGCATCTATGCCTTGAGAAAACTTGGGAAGACCAGTAACGAAATCAATGGTAATGTGCTCCCACTTCCATTCTAGAATTTCAAGTGCTTGCAATGGACCGTTTGGTACTTGATGTTCCGCCTTGACTCGTTGACAGGTTAAACACCTTGAGATAAACAACGATATCTCCCTCTTTATATTGCCCCACCAAAATGTATGTCGAAGATCATGATACATTTTGGTACTCCCATGATGGATTGCAAACGGTGTGTTGTGCGCCTCCATCATGATTTTATACTTTAAATCAGGGTCGTTAGGAACACAAAGTCTGGAGTTGACTCGAAGTATTCATTCTTCATCGATTCTTGTTTCCGGCATAACATATTCTTGTACTTTCTTCCTCATATGCATAAGCTCTAGGTCTGTAGCTTGAACAACATTAACTTTATCGATTAAAGTCGGTTCTACTCGTATATTCGCCATCATCACGTGGGTCCCTGGAGTTTTTATCTCTATCTCCATCCTTTGCGTAAGTCATCATACAAATGGGCCTTTGCGTTGACAATATCGCTTTCGCACCAAGATATGATCTTCTACTTAATGCGTCAGCTACCACGTTTGCTTTTTCAGGATGATATTGGATGGTATGATCATAATCTTTCAACAGTTCAAGCCAACGTCGCTGTCGCATGTTGAGTTCCTTTTGAGTGAAGAAATATTTGAGGCTTTTATGATCCGTAAAGATCTCAATTTTCTCCCTATACAAGTAATGCCTCCAAATTTTAAGTGCGAAGACAACAACTGCCAACTCTAGATCATGAGTAGAATAATTCCTCTCATATTCTTTGAGTTGTCGAGAGGCATAGGCTATGACTTTCCCATGTTGCATGAGAACACATCCTAACCCTTTGCCTGAAGCATCACTGTAGATGACAAATGTAAGACCCCAAATTATTAATAAATGAAATTTATTTTCCTCTATTTATTATTTTGAAATAGTAAGGGTTGATTTGATTAATGTGGATAGTTATGGGTAAAATACGCAAATATTTCGAATAAGCAAGTGGTTATAAAATATTCATTATTGTCGGGGAATATTCGTTTGGTCGTGGAATATTCGTACTGTCGGGGAATATTCATACGACGGCGCAGTCTTTTGTGGGCCTCATAACGGAAAGAGATTGGATAAAGAAAACGATAAATATAAGTTGTTTATAAATAACAGCGTAGTTGTTACCATTAATACTGTTGGAATACTCGGTGGTTAAAACACACTAATACGTGTTGTTGAACAGTAGCACACGGTATTGCACCAATTATTGATTCTTACGTAAGAAGACACTACTCAATAATTGTTACAGTAATTACTGTTCAGTATTTTATTTTATTGATTCAATAATTGCTGCATTGATATTTTATATTACTGTTGTTTCAATAAATTATCATTACACAGTATTTTCCATTATCGAAGCAATAATTCATATTATCTGAATAATATTATTAGAAAATAGTATTGGCAATGTCTAGAAAGTTACATCTAAGGAGAGTTTTGGTCACCTAATCATTGCGCCAAGAAGAGAGAAATCTTTATCGAAAGCCCCATCTTTCACAGGAGCAGGCGTGGTTGCGATCTTTGTGATTCGTAATATTATTTGTGAATAATTAATTATTGATTTATATGATGAGGAAAATATTGATTTTAAGTGGATATAGATGAAGAAAATTTTTAATGTGACAATTGTTGAAAAATAATATTTTATCTTTTTCTGATAAAATAATTCATTTAAATATATTATTTTAATAATATATTAACGGTGACATTTTTATAATAAATGTGGGATATATGAGTATATGAGGAGGAAGCGTATTTTTGTGGCATTAAATGTTTAACACATATTTTGTGTTGGTGGACACAATTATTAATAGAAATTTGATTATAGCACCGTAAAATCGTCTGCTTTTGTGGATTTCGGTCAATTTACATTTAGAATTTGGAAAACTTTTCTCGCAAAGTTGTAGAGAATTGAATTTCCTATAAAAATGAGCGAGATTGAATTTTCCGATAAAAGGGCTATTTATTATGAATTATTGAAGTCAAGTTTGAAATAATTGATTTTGGAAGTTTAAAATATTTTTAATTACAAAACGTTTTTTTCATTTTGAAACTCATTTAACATGTGATTAGGAGGCTGAATTCATATTGTTAGTGTGCGTATGAAGTTGTGGAAAAACTATAATATTAATTTATTAAATTTTCTCTTTTGGTGTTACAAGCATTTTCCTATAAATAGGGTCTTGGGTTAGAATTGAAAATCACACCGTAAATCAAGTTTTTCTCTCTATATTATCGAAAGCGTATTCTTGTGAGTATTTTGAGTATACTTTGAGTATTGCTATCTGGTGCAAGTTCAAGTCATAGCTTTATATCAGGTGTTTATTTAGAAAGATTGTCTTTCGAGGTAAGGGATGTTATTTTATTCGAAAATGATATTATTTCTTCAATATCATTATGCCGAAATATTGGTTGGAAATTTTTATCAAATTTGGAACTTTTTCATGTCGAGGTTCTTATTCATGAGTTCTTATTCACGAGTTCTTATTCATGAGTTCTTATTCACGAGTTATTATTCATGAGTTCTTATTCACGAGTTCTTATTCACGAGTACTATTCACTTAAGCGTGATGATGTTTTTGTGAAATTTTATCTTTTGGTGTTTGAGATTCTTATTCACGTATATGACCTTTATTCATTCACGTATACTGAGACTTTATTCACGAATCAAGACTATTCACCAAAAAATGAAATTTCTTCTTTTTGTCCAAAATATCTATTCGGATACTAGCTTTGTTTGTATCCATGTTTTGATCATTCTTGAATTTTACACCACTATGATTATTTATGAGATATTTTGGACATAAAAATAAATTTAAAAATCTGAATCCTTAATATTTATTCTTTTGTTTCTTTGAATTCGTTTCCTTTAAAATATTCTTCATCATCATCGGTCCTAAATGATGATATTATTGAATATCTTTGGCTCTGTAGTGCAAAGATAAATGATTTTATAATGAATATCTTTGGCCCAGTAGTGCAAAGATGAACAGTGTTGAGATGAACATGAATGATCGATTAATATCTTTGCCCGTAGTGCAAAGATGAGCAGTGTTTAGATGAACATGACTAATGATGAATATCTTTGGCACTGTAGTGCAAAGATGAATATTTGATTCGGATATATATTGATTGATGTTACGAGGGATAAAATATCGACGATGAACTTTTAAATTCATATATAGAAGATAGTAGTTTGCATTCTCTACTTAACTCTTCCGATGAATTGTTGTTTCCGCCGCAGATTGTTGATTTAAAGCTGGTTGTCTATTGTGATTCTATCGATTTTTTCCTGTTGAAGACTAACGATAATTTGTTGTATATTATCTTAGTCATAATATTCTTTTCTTGGGCTAGTTGAGCTCACCATTTTCCTTTTGTTCCATTTTTCTTCTTAGAGGCGAGAATGTGGCAGTACTTAGTCGGGGTATGGAATGAAGGTTCTAGAGATTTGTTTAATAGTCCTCACTATTTTTGTAAAATAATGTATCAATAATTATGATGGTGATTTATTTGCGTGTGGATATTTCATTCAGATAGCAATATCTCGTATTTAAACTCACAATTTATATGTTGTAATAATAAAGTTGTAGTTATTTACGTACCATGTATTTGGCGACTTCGAGAATGGGTTGGATGGAATGGACCTATTTTGGGGGCGCCACGGTTGGTATCGAGCTTAGGGATATGATCTCCGGCGGAGATCGGGGAATAGAACTAGGAGGGAGAGGCAGAGTAAATCCTTCGCTAAAGTGTGTCCTACCTAAGTTTATTTGTTAGTTGGTTAGTATATAGGGATATTATGTGATATATTGGTTTCCTTAATTTACCCTTGTTTTATGGTGATATTTGAGAATGTCATTGAGAATATTAATGATGGAGTAAATGAGGTAGTGGAGATACTGTCTTTACCAACGAGGAGAACGCGTAACTGACAAGTTGGCAATATACCTCCCGTGAACAACACCCTTGAAAGCGAGATGATGAGCGAGGGATGTTTAGAAGTTTTTGCAGTTCATGCAAAATCGCACGAGGAGACCCGTGTTCAAAATACAAGAGGAAATGATAGCAATTCACGGTGGTCACAAATGCAAGCGATTCAAAGAGTTGGGACCACCGAGTGGGAAAGCCGGATCCGATTAAAGTGAGGCGTGGGTCAAAAAAATTACCAAGATATTCGATGTTTGGGATGCATGGAGGAACAGAAAGTTCAATTCGCTACTTTTATGTTCCATAACGAAGCGACACATTGGTGGAAATCGTGAAGCGTACCCATCCAAACCGCACTTCGGCGTGTCGTGGAGAGCGTTTTGAAGCAGTTCAATGACAAGTACTTCCCTGAAAGTATTCGTCATATGAAAGAAGTGGAGTTTATTAGACTAGAGCAGAATAACATGACGGTGTCCCAGTATGAGGCAAAGTTCGCGGAGTTATCCAGGTTTGTATCTCATTTGGTGGAGAATGAAGAACGTATGACGCGGATGTTTCTGAGAGGTTTAAAACCCGGCATACGTCAGTATCTCATTTCTCATAAATTTTCTTTCTATTCGGATGTTGTCAGCGAGGCTCGATTGTTAGAAGCGAGATAACGAAATACGTTCAACCGAGGGACCATAACCAGGATCATCACTAGAAGATAGCGATCATCGAATAACGATAACCAGCGGAGAAATAAGAATACGGACAAAAGCAGTAACCACTACGGTGGTAATCGTGGCCATGAAAATAGAAGAAGCGAGTCGGGAGGAGATTTTAAAAAAAAGAGATTCAACAACGACCATGTGAAGGCGTCGGTGCCAAGATGAATTGGTTCCAAGGGAGGAGAAAAACCACCGGTCGTATGTTACAAATGCGGGAAAGAGGGACATATCAGCCCAAACTGCCCACAACAGTTTAAGGTATGCTATAATTGTGGAAAAGAAGGACATATCGCTCAAGATTGTATGGTATCGAAACCCAGTCCAGCGGAAATGGTGACTCAAAAGGATGTCCCAGAAAAGTCAAAGTCAACGATTCCTAGAAGAGCGTTTGTCGTGGCCGGTCAAAATCGAGGAGGAACGAACGAAGTTAGACGGGTTAGTTAATTATAAATTCTTGCGAAGTTTATACCTTCTGAATCTAGGTTCTACCCATTCTTTTATCTTTCTTGCTTAAGCTCAACGTTTGAACTTGACTACGGAGAAATTAGACTTTGACCTATTTATGGAGACTCCGTTAGGAGAAACTTTCATTACATCCGTTGTTTAGAAATCTTGTTTGATTCAGGTTGGCACTATCACATTACCTGTTAACCTTATTTCTATAGAGATATTTGCTTTTGATGTGATTTTAAGGTTAACTACTCATCATGCCGAAATTGATTACTTTCGTAAGGTTATTAGTTTTCATATTCCTAAGCAACCTGTTATTCGAATTCAAGCAATCAAACCATTGTAGTCAAACATTTTCATATCAAGCCATGAAGTCATTCGTTTATTACGGATGTCAAGTTTTCTTAGTCCATGTTATGGATTTGAATAAAGACACGTCATATTTGAATAATATTCCTGTTGTTATTGATTTTTCCTGACGTATTTCCTGAAGAATTTCTTGGTTTACTCCCAAAGCCTGATATTAAATTTTGTATCAAATTTGAACCCGGTACAAAACTTATTTCTAAAATCTCATATCGAATGGCTCCTATTGAACTTCAGGAGTTAAAAATTCAACTATAGAATTTGGTACCTGAGCCTTTATCTGGTGACTTCCTTTGTGGAATACACCGAAGCCAGACTCTCCGTAGGGGACGCCATATTCGTGCGATAAAGCGATAAGTGTCATTGTAACGTCTTATCCAAGGTTGGGATATGAGTCGCGATTGAGAACAACCTAAGTCAGTAATCAAAAATACGTAGCTTTCTAGGCTTAGTTGGTTATTATCGGAGATTCGTTGAAGGATATTCTCGAATCGCTATTCCATTAACGCAAATTGCCTCGTAGAGATACAAAATTCGAATGGAGCGAGGAATGTGGGAAGAGCTTCGAAGAACTCAAGAGGAGACTCATTTCAGCACATGTTCTGAACATGCCATCCTGGAAAAGCGAACGTGGTAGCTAACGTGTTGAGTAGAAGATCGTATACAAGTACGAGTACGATATTATCAAAGACTTATTTCGTATAATTTACAAATAATAGAGATGGAGATGAAAACTCAGTACCCGCGTGATGATATCTGAGTATAATCGACTTTAATCGATAAAGTTAAAGTCGTTCAAGCTACTACACCGAGTGATGAATTTGAAGAAGGAGGTGCAAGAAGTTGTTATTTCAAAAGCGAGAATCGGTGAGGTGAGAAAGCTCAAACCTTCGATTTATTAATCCATTTGAAATTCTCGATCGAATAGAAGCGTGGCCTATAGACTCTTTTACCGCCAAGTATGACGCGCGTGTTCATAACGTTTTTACGATCGATGTTACGTAAATATGTGGACGACGAACCACGTCATTGAGTTAGAACCGGACGAGATATAGAAGACTTAACGTCGAGGAGAGTACTTGTCGTCAAGATCTTGGATAGGAAATAACATGTCCATGTCATCGAGGTTATACTACAAGTTAAGGTTTTTTGTGGAGAAACCATCTTTATTGAGAAAATGACCTGGGAGTTGGAAATGGAAATGAAAGCGAGGTATTCTCATCTTTTGAAATACCGGTATGTATACGTCAATTTCGAGGGACGAAATTTCATAAGGAGGGAGGTTGTAAGACCCCAAATTATTAATAAATGAAATTTATTTTCCTCTATTTATTATTTTAAAATAGTAAGGGTTGATTTGATTAATGTGGATAGTTATGGGTAAAATACATAAATATTTTGAATAAGCAAGTGGTTATAAAATATTCATTATTGTCGGGGAAATATTCGTTTGGTCGTGGAATATTAAATGATCGTCGGGGAATATTAAATACGACGGTATGATCTTTTGTGGGCCCCATAACGGAAAGCGATTGGATGAAGAAAAGCGACAAATATAAGTTGTTTATAAATAACAGCGTAGTTATTATCAATTAATCTTGTTGGAATACTTTATTGGTTAAAACACACTAATGTCGCGTTGTTGAGCAAGATGGCGCTACGGTATTGCACCAATTATTGATTCTTACGTGAAAGGCACTACTCAATAATTGTTACGAGAATTCTTATTCAAAGTATTTTATTTTATTGATTCAATAATTCTTTGCATTGATATTTTATATTCTTGTTGTTTCAATAAATTATCATTACACGATTATTTTTCATTATCGAAGCAATAATTCATATTAGCTGAATAATATTATTAGAAAATAGTATTGGCAATGTCTAGAAAGTTCTGTCTAATGAGAGGTTTGGTCACCTAATTGCGCGCCAGTAAGGAGAAATCTTTATTGGAAAGCCTCATCTTTCCAGGAGCGGCACAAGATCTTGTGATTCTGTAATATTATTTGTGAATAATTAATTATTGATTTATATGATGAGGAAAATATTGATTTTATGTGGATATAGATGGAGAAAATTTTTAATGTGACAATTGTTGAAAAATAATATTTTATCTTTTTCTGATAAAATAATTCATTTAAATATATTATTTTAATAATATATTAACGGTGACATTTTTATAATAAATGTGGGATATGTGAGTATATGAGGAGGAAGAGTATATTTTGTGGCATTAAATGTTTAACACATATTTTGTGTGTTGGTGGACACAATTATTAATAGAAATTTGATTATAATTTTGTAAAATTGCCCGTTTGTGGATTTTGATTCAATTTACATTTAGAATTTGGAAAAACTTTCTTCTGTAAAGTTGTAGAGAATTGAATTTCCTATAAAAATGAGCGAGATTCGAATTTTCTGATAAAAGGGCTATTTATTATGAATTATATAAGTTCCGAAGTTTCGAAATAATTGATTTTTGGAAGTTTAAAATATTTTTAATTACAAAAACGTTTTTTTTCATTTTTGAAACTCATTTAACATGTGATTAGGAGGCTGAATTCAGATTGTTAGTGTGCGTATGAAGTTGTGGAAAAACTATAATATTAAATTATTAAATTTTCTACTTTGGTGTTCTAAGCATTTTCCTATAAATAGGGTCTTAGGTTAGAATTGAAAATCACACCGTAAGCGAAGTTTTTCTCTCTATATTATCGAGCGTATTCTTGTGAGTATTTTGAGTATACTTTGAGTATTGCTATACGGTGCAAGTTCAAGTCATAGCCTTTATATCCAGGTTTCAATTTAGAAATCTTGTCTTTCGAGGTAAGGGATGTTATTTTATTCGAAAATGATATTATTTCTTCAATATCATTATCTTAGAAATATTGGTTGGAAATTTTTATCAAATTTGGAACTTTTTCATGTATGGAGTTCTTATTCATGAGTTCTTATTCACGAGTTATTATTCATGAGTTCTTATTCACGAGTTCTTATTCATGAAAGTCTTATTCACGTAAGCGTGATGATGTTTTTGTGAAATTTCTATCTTTTGGTGTCGAATTCTTATTCATGTATACTGGCTTATTCACGAATCTGACCTTATTCACCAAAAAATGAAATTTCTTCTTTTTGTCCAAAATATCTATTACGGATACTAAACTTTAATTGTATCCATGTTTTGATCATTCTTGAATTTTACACCACTATGATTATTTATGAGATATTTTTGGACATGAAATAAAGTGAAATCTGAATCCTTAATATTTATTCTTTTGTTTCCTTTGGATTCGTTTCCTTTAAAATATTTTTCATCATCCCTCGTCTAAATAATGATATTATTGAATATCTTTGGCACGTAGTGCAAAAGATAAATGATTTTATAATGAATATCTTTGGCCCGTAGTGCAAAAGATGAGCAGTGTTGAGATGAACACGATTGATGATTAATATCTTTGGCCCGTGTAGTGCAAAAGATGAACAAGTGTTTAGATGAACATGATTAATGATGAATATCTTTGGCTGTAGTGCAAAGATGAATATTTGATTCCAGATATATATTGATTGATGTTCTGAGGGATAAAATATCGACGATGAACTTTTAAATTCATATATAAAAGATAGTAGTTTGCATTCTCTACTTAACTCTTCTAATGAATTGTTGTTTCATTGCAGTTGTTGATTTAAAAGCGGTTGTCTATTGTATTCTATCGATTTTTCCTCGTTGAAGACTATCGATAATTTGTTGTATATTATCTTAGTCATAATATTCTTTTCTTGGGCTAGTTGAGCTCACCATTTTCCTTTTTGTTCCATTTTTTTCTTAGGAGGCGAGAATGTAGCGAGTCTTAGTGGGGGTATGGAATGAAGGTTCTAGATAGAGTTGTTTAATAGTCCTCACCATTTTGTAAAATAATGTATCAATAATTATGATGGTGATTTATTTGCGTGTGGATATTGTCTAGATGACAATATCTCGTATTTAAACTCACAGTTTATATGTTGTAATAATAAAGTTGTAGTTATTTCGTACCATGTATTTGGCGACTCAGAATGGGTTGGATGGAATGGACCTATTTTGGGGGCGTCACAACAAATCCCTCCGAGCAAGATGATATTGTCAGAACAGGTGCTGGAATGAGTCTTCTCTTGAGTTCTTGAAAACTCTTCTCACATTCCTTACTCCAACCGAATTTTGTATCTTTCCGAGTCGGCTGAGTTATGGGAGTAGCGATTCGAGAAAACCCTTCTACGAATCCCCGATAATAACCAGCTAAGCCGAGAAAGCTACGTCTTGATCCATTGATTTAGGTTGTTCCCAGCTTTGAATGGCTTCAATCTTTGCCGGGTCAACAGATATTCCATGACTTGATACCACGTGCCCAAGGAATGCTACTTCCTCAAGCTAGAACTCACATTTCTTCAACTTGGCATAAACTTATATTAACGAATCTTTTGAAGTATCAACCTCAAATGTTGCTCATGATCTTCACGGCTTTTGGAATAAATAAGGATGTCATCAATAAAGACGACCACAAAGTGATCCAAATATTCCTTGAATACTCGGTTCATCATATCCATGAAGGCAGCAGGAACATTAGTCAATCCAAAAGACATGACTAGGAATTCATAATGCCCGTATTGAGTGCTGAAAGACGTCTTTGGAATGTCATCGAATCTAATCTTCAATTGGTGATATCCGGATTGAAGATCAATCTTTGAAAAGAATTTGGCGCCTTGCAACTGGTCAAATATGTCATCAATACGTGGCAATGGGTACCTATTTTGATGGTGACATGATTCAACTCCCGATAATCAATACAAACTCGCATACTCCCATCTTTCTTCTTCACGAATAGAAGCGAAGAGCACCCCGAGGAGAAGTCTTAGGACAAATAAAGCCAATGTCTAACAATTCCTGCAGTTGGGTCTTTAACTACTGAAGTTCAATAGGAGCTATTCGATATGGGGCTTTGGAAATAGGTTTTGTACCAGGTTCAAGGTCGATACAAAATTCAATTTCACGCTCTATGGGTAGGCTAGGAAGTTATTCAGGGAATACGTCAGGAAATTCATTAACAATAGAAATATCATTCAAAACTGAGGTATTTTTGTTTAGATCCGTGACATGAGCTAAGAAAGCTTGACATCCGTTTTTCAATAAGCGAATAGCTTTATGGCTTGAGATGACAAATGATTGATTTTAATGGTTTGGTTGCTTGAATTAAGCATAATAGGTTGATTAGGAATATGAAAGCTAACAACCTTACGAAAACAATCAATTTTTGCATGATGAGTAGTTAACCAATCAATCCTAGAATTACATCAAATACAAGTATTTTCAATGAAATAAGATCGACGGGTAATGTGAGGGTACCGATTTGAACCAAACAAGACTTATAAGCGATTGGATGTAATGAAGGTTTCTCCCAGCGGAGTTTCAACAGATAAGCCAAAGTCTAATTTCTCTCGAGTCAAATTTAAAGCGTTAAGCGCAAGTAGGAGAAATAAAAGAATGGGTAGACCCAGTATCAAATAAGGTATATACTTCGCTAGAGTTTATGATAATCTTACCCGTGATGACCTCGTTCGGGTTCCTTGCTTTTCGAGAGGTCACGACAAAACGCTCTCCCTCAGACACTACTAGCTTTGACTTTTACGGGACGTCCTTTGGTGTCTCCATCCTAAATTGAACTTGTTTTTGGTGAGCGACAAAATCGGGCGATTGACCTTCTCTTTCACAATTATAACATGCTTTTGACGACATCGCTAGCGGTTTGGGTGATGTGTCTTTCCCTCCGCATTTTGAAGCATATTATAGGTGGTCGTTCTCCTTCCTTAACCACGAGTCTGCAGTCTTGACGTCTTTCCATCATTGTTGAATCTCTCTTCTTGAAATGTCCATTCTTATTGCTTTGGCCATGATTACCACCGAAGTGGTTACCATTTCTGGCATGTTGATTACCTCCACGCTTATTGTCACCGCTTCGATGACTGTTATCACTGGTATTATCATTTTGTCGGTGGCTCTCTTTTGGTTGGGTTGACTCATTATCGCGCTCCAATAACTGAGCCCTATTAACAACATCTGAATACAAACATAGTTTATGAGAGATAAGATATTGACGTATCTCGGGTTTCAAACCTCTTAGAAACATTTGCGTCATTCAATTCTCATTATCAACCAAATGGGACACAAACTAGGACAACTCAGCAAACTTGGCTTCGTACTGCATCACGGCCATGTTGTTTTGTTTTAGTTTAATGAACTCTACCTCTTTCATGTGACAAATACTTTCGGAAAAGTACTTGTCGTTGAACAGTTCTTGGAACTTCTCCCAAGACATCTTCAGTGTGGCAGGTTGAGTACGCTTTACAGATTCCCACCAGTAATCTGCCTCTGCCCGCAACATGAAGGTGGCAAAGGGAACCTTTTGCTCATCGAAGCATCCCAAGACATCAAATATCTTGTTGATCTACTTTATCCACGTCTCCGCCTTAAGTGGTTTTGGCTCTCCAAAAAACTCCGGTGGTCCCAGCAAATAATTCTCTCTACAGTTTCTCTCTCTAGAGTTTCAGTGAATTTGTAAGAAATAATGAAGGAATGAGCTTCTATTTATAGAAGAATGGACTGAATAGTAACCAATCCATGAACGGTCCAGATCGATTTACTTTAAACGGACGGTCCAGATTGGTTTATAATAAAATATAATATATTCTATTTATAATCTAATAAAACGAATAACTTTTAAAAAGATTTTTCTATGCAAACACTATGCAGGCACTATGCAAATACTATTCATAATAAAATATAATATATTCTAATTATTATCTAATAAAACGAATAACTTTATAAAAGTATTTCATTTTATATAAAAAGATTTTACTTATTAGCCTAATAAAACGAATAACTTTATAAAAGTATTTCATTTTATATAAAAAATTCATTTTATCACATTAATAATACTAATAAAATAAAACTTCATCATCATTATTATTATTCACACTATTAATCGACCAATGTCGTTCTTGGAAAGAGGGGCTTTCAATAAGGATTTCTCCCTATCGACGCATGATTAGGTGACCAAACCTCTCCTTGGCGAGAACTTTTAGACATCGTTAATAATGCAAATAATAATATTAATATATTCATCATCTCAATTATGGATTTAATAATATATAAAATATCGACAATAATTGAATAAAACCGAATGACTTCTTACGTAAGCATCAATAATCAATCACTGCAGTGTCTACTTATGCAACCACAGCGTATTCCTCGCATTTTTAAACATTGGGTGTTTCAACAGTTAACAGTAAAACTTCCGCCGTTATTTTCATAAAAATATTTTTGTCGTTTTCTCAATCCGACAATAATTTCGTTGTGATGTCCACCAATGATTGTGCCGTCGTACGAATATTCCCTGACCAATCGAATATTATAAACAACTTGCGTACTTTTGCAAAATTTCTAAATATTACCCACAACTATAACATTACCATAATATTTAAAAATAATAATTATAGAAAATTCATCTTTATTAATAAAAGTTGGGGCCTTACTGTAAGATCCCAAATAATTAATAAATGAAATTTAATTTCCTCTAATTATTATTTTGAAATAGTAAGGGTTGATGTGATTAATGTGGATAGTTACGGGTAAAATACATAAATATTTCAAAATAAGCAAGTGGTTATAAAATATTCATTGTTGTTTCGGGGAATATTCGATTCAGTAAATGGAATATTAAGATGCATCGGGGAATATTAAATGCGACGGAAATGACCGTATGTGGCCCCATATGTCTAAAAGCGATTGGAGGAAGAAAATGACAAATATAAGTTGTTTAAAAATAATTCACGTAAATTGTTACAGATTTTAATCGTTGGAATACCCGATGGTAAAAACTCTGAATACGGCGTTGTTGAATCCAGAAGATACTGCAGATGCACCAATTATCGACTCTTACGTGAAGAAGCACTACTCAATAATGGTTACGAGTAATTAATTTGTTCGGTGTTTTATTTTATTGATTCAATAATTGTTGCGTTGATATTTTATATTCTTTGTTGTTTTAATAATTGTCATTACACGGTATTTTTTCATTGTCGAAACAATAATTCATATTATCCGAATAATATTATTAGATAACATTATTGGCAATGTCTAGAAAGTTACATCTAAGGAGAGGTTTGGTCACCTAATAATGCACGCCAAGAAGGAGAAATTCTTATTCGAAAGCCCCTCTTTCCTGAACCGCTACACAGTTGTCAATATTGTGATTACGTAATAATATTTGTGAATAATTAATTATTGATTCATATGATGAGGAAAATATTGATTTTATGTGGGTATAGATGGAGAAAATTTTAATGTGACAATTGTTGAAAATTGAAATTTTATCTTTTTACGATAAAATAATTCATTTATATATATATAATATTATATTTTAATAATATAATAATGGTGATATTTTTACAACGAATGTGGGATATATGAGTATCTGAGGAGGAAGAGTATTTTTGTTGCAATAAATGTTTAAAACATGTTAAACATGTCCGTGGACCCATTTATTGACTGAAATTTGATTATAGCCTGAAAAATCGCTCGTTTATGGATTTCGGTCATTTTCTGTTTGGAATTTGGAGAAACTTTCTTCTGCAAAGTTGTAGAGAATTGAATTTCCTATAAAAACTCGTGAGATTCGAATTTTCTGATAAAAGGGCTATTTATTATGAATTATTGAAGTTCCGAAGCTCCGAAATAATTGATTTTTGGAAGTTTAAAATATTTAAAATAATAAAAAACGTTTTTTTGGGTCTAACATGTGATTTGAATGGGTTGAATTCTAGATTTTCAGATTCAAGAATGGCGTAGAGAATTTTGATATATATATATATATATATTATTATATTAAATTTTCTGCTTTTTGGTGTTCTAAGAATTTCTATAAATAGGTCTTAGGTTAGAATTGAAAATCACACTTTTAAAATGAAGTTTTCTCTCTATATTATCGAGCGTATTCTTGTGAGTATTTTGAGTATACTTTGAGTATTGCTATACGGTGAAAGTTCAAGATATAGCTTTATATCCAAAGATTCCAGGTTAAATCTTGATCTTTCGAGGTAAGGGATATTATTTTTTCGTAATGATATTATTTCTTCAATATCATTATCTTTGAAATATTGATCTGAAGTTTTTATCAAATTTGGAGCGTTTGGTGTGAGATTCTTATTCACGATATCTAAGACTATTCACGTATATGGTCTTATTCACGAATCTACCTTTATTCATCGAAAAAAAAAAAAATTCGTCAAAATATCTATTCGGATACTAGCTTTGATTGTATCCATGTTTTGATCATTCATGAATTTTACACCACTATGATTATTTTTGAGGTATTTTTGGACGTGGATAAAACAAAGTACGAATCCTTAATCCTTAATCCTTGTCATTTTGTTTCAATTTGGATTCGTTTCTTTAAAAAAAATATTTTTCATCATCCTGGGTCTTAAATGATGATATTATTGAATATCTTTGGCACGTAGTGCAAAGATGAATGATTTATGATGAATATCTTTGGCCCGTAGTGCAAAGATGAATGATTTCGATGAATATCTTTGGCCGTAGTGCAAAGATGAGCAGTGTTTAGATGAACATGACTAATTGGTGAATGTCCTTCGCTTTGTAGTGCAAGGATGAATATTTGATCTCGGATATATATTGATTGATGTTCTGAGGATAAAAATAGGCGATGAACTTTAAAATTCATACATAGAAGATAGTAGTTTGCATTCTCTACTTAACTCTTCTAATGAATTATTATTTCATTGCGAATATTGATTTAAAACTTGTTGTCTATTGTATTCTATTATATTTTTCCTGTTGAAGACTAACGATAATTTTGTTGTATATTATCTTAGTCATAATATTCTTTCTTGAAATTTAGTCGAGCTCACCCTTTTCTTTTTGTTCCATTTTTCTTCTCGGGAGGCGAGAATATAAGCGAAATGCAAGTCGGGGTATGGAATGAAAGTTCTAGGGAGAGTTGTTTAGTAGTCCTCACCATTGTTGTAAAATAATGTACTAATAATTATGATGAGGATTTATTTGTATGTGGATATTATGCAGATGGCAATATCTCGTATTTAAACTCACAGGTTTTACTATTGTAATAATAAAGTTGTAGTTGTTTCTGTACCGTGTATTGACAACTCAGAATGGGGGATGTAGACCTATTTTGGGGGTGTCACACTTACATCAAGAGATTCTCCTTAAATAGCACTCCTTTATTAAAACTACGTCGTTTTGGAGTATTTTAAAAGAGAGTGATCCCACTTTCTTTCTTTCGGACCTTTCGACGGCACCAAAGCACCCCCTCTTAGGACTCTCTTGGCAAGAACCATCCAACAAGTGTCAACAAATTGTCTTAACGCACCCTTGTTGAGGCCAATCGGACAAAAATCTGGTGGTGCCCTTAGTCGATTCCTTTAAGTTTGACCTTGCGACCATACTCCCCCATGCGTGCGTGAGCCAGGAAATGGAATGCAATAGTCAGTGCGGATCTTGGTGGTAGTAGCAAATATTCAAATGAGAACTTTGAAGTTTTATTTATAAAAATGTCATCCACGGCCCCACTTGTTTTTTAAAAAAGACTCCAAAAGCAGCGTAATTTTAATAAAAGGAAGTATTTATTTAAAGAGGAATGCTATTTTATTATTAGTAATTAATAAAATGTAAAAATACCATTTTTATGAATTAAAATATAATAAAGTTGAGTTACAAAATTACTAAAAGTGATTAATTTTAATATAAAAAAATTAGTATAAAAAATATTAAAAATCGGTTGAACCATCTGTTCAATCAGTTCAGTTTGAATTTTGACCAAAACTAGATAATTAGTCCAATTTGAATTGAAATGCCGATAAATTTCTATTTTAATTGGTTCAACTGCCGATCCGATCCGATCCGAATTTCACAACCTTGGTTCGATTAACTTACAATAATTATACTATCATAACAAGTGGTGTTAAAAATTTAAAATATCATATAAATAACTGTACAAATATTGTTAGAAGTATATTTAGTGTAGCAACATAAGGATTGTTTTAACATTATCAACCGACTTAAAATAAGTTAATGTACATGTTTAAAGTTTGTTTAAAACTTGAAAAGTCAAGTTAAATTTAGGTCCGTGTTGCATAATTAGCTTCTAGTATGAATGATAAAGTCAAGTTAGAAGAGGAGAAATAAAGAATATATACCCAAAGATTGGAAATGATTTATAGTTTGAATTTTTTTGTAAAAGTTGACAAACCAAATAAAGAAAAAGAAAGAAGAGGAGAAATAGAGAATATATACCCAAAGATTGGATTGGAGAGGGTTTTGGTAAGTCACCTCATTTTCGAAATCATAGTCATCAAAATCATTATCAATTGTTCCCATCGGAGAGGAACCTACATTCGTCGGGCTGGAAGACGAGTCAACGGTAGAGATCCGGGTCAGGTTAGAGAGTAGGGAAGGTGGGAGTAGCGGGTGATTTCGGGCGAGAAATGAGATAATGGGTCAAAAGATTTCATTTTGTGAGAGAGTGCTAGAGATGGAGAAGACGTAGATAAAGGAAAAGGGAGATGTTGTCATTTTCTGTCGGAGAGGTTGAAGAAGAATAACACGTGGCATTAGTAATGGCACCGTACATATCCGCCATTATTACATTACATACTAATATTGAAGAGACCAGAAATAAACCCTAATATAAAAAGGCAGTTCAGAGCTTCAGTTTCTTTACTCACCAGATTTTATCACTCATTTCAAGTATTCATCTTTCTCATTATCGCTTGGAATTTTAAATCAATTCAACCTCTTTCTCATGTGAGTTATATTCTTACATTTTTTATTCAGTTTTTTCTCTAAAGCCAGTGCTTCCATAAAAGTTAAAACTCAACTTAGTTGATCGGAGCTTCAATTCCACCTACTTGGGAGTTGGGATCGTCAATTGGAATTTCGATTGAGACCGTAATTCTGTAAATAAACACACCCAAAGAGTGAGGTGAATAGTTGTAACTATCCAAATCTGATTTATAATAGTCAATTTTTAAATATCCCAGTTACAGTTTATAATGGAACATGCATGTTAACTCTGTATGTTTTAGTATATGTTTTTCGTCTGTTATAATCGGACAACTAATTTCTGTCTATTTTAATATCTGTTTTATAATCGGACATATATATAATCTCTGTCGGTTTTAATATATGTTCAAATACAAACTGAAACTAAATATGCAGAATGCAAATATGAATAAAAAAAGTGCATAAAGTAAATCACATCAACATTTTTACATTGTTCGGTCCCTATTCTCTAATCTAATGGCCTATCACGTCCAATACCAAAAGGTATTGGAGATTTTTTTTATTAAACTTATTATTCAATTAAATATAATAAAAAAAACTCCTTGTTAATGGACACATCTGCCTTTTTGCATATTTGAAACTTTTTTCACTACTGAGACCTTTGCACCTCTGCAACCTTAAAAACTTTCTTTGAACAGACTATATATATCCACTACTAGATCAATCAAACTAAATAATGCTTGAACTCATAATTTAATATAAATTTTTTAAAAAGATTTCTTAATTTCCAGCCACAAAAAATTTATAACAATACAAATAATAGTTGAAAATAAAAACAATAAAAGCTCTCGATAAATATTCATCTCTAAATAGCAGCGTGTATAAACTGTGTCCTTCCTCTTTTTGTCGTGGATGAAGACCATTTATAATCAATGAGCTATCGACTATAAAAGATTATTAGCAATAAAGTCCCAAGATATCAACAAAGAATTATTTCCAGCCACAAGGAATTTGGTAACTAATAGACACATTAAAAGGTCTTATTTTCCTATTTACTTCCTCTTCCTCTTCCTCTTCCTCTTCTTTTTGAGTATCTATCTATTAATGGGTTGGTTGGTTGATTATATCTTACAAGTACATGTGGCAGATGAGGCCAAATCAATTGGTTTGGATGGTTTTTATTTGCCCAAAAACTAAAAATTAAATAAGAGTGTATTTAAATATAAATATACTAATTTTCAATTTTTATGTCCACCGAGCCCAAAAGCATACTTCAATTTTTGGTTGCGTTTTGGGGAGATGAGAGTTTGTGGGTGAGGGAGGATAATGTCATGGAAATGGGTTTTAAGGCTTTTAGTTAGGTACTTTTTCCAATCCTGCCCTTATTATATTATTCAAGCCTAACAACTACTGTACTTATTAGTTTCTTCAATTCAATTATTAATTTTTAAATAAAACATATATGCACCAGTTAAATAAAATTCGAATTACATCCATAACAAACAATCGTATAATTCTTTAAAATTAAGAAAGATTGGCACATTAAACAACTCAACAGTCCTCATCTGTAATCGGTCAATTTCTATACTCATATTTATTAAGTATTCTTTCTATTTTTATGTATATGCATTGTATTTATATAAACAACTAAAAAGTGACTATTAATAAGTAAGTACAAAAATGTACCTACAAATATTATTTTATTTACATATGAGTTATCTCAAATACTATTCGAATTAACTCATAATTATAGTCGGCCTATTATATATTATAACAAGGTATTGATTTTCCTTTTTAATATATAATCTCAAACCCACTCTCACCGAACCAAGACCCAGAAACTCCCAACAAACAAGCCATCGTCACCCCCCCCTTTCTCTCTCTTCTGGGTTTCATATTCAAACTCTTACAGGTGAATATAGCCTTCAGCGGGAGGGCGGGCGCTAAATAAATAAATGAAGATCAACGTGAGAGAATCGACGATGGTGGCGCCGTCGGAGGAGACGCCGCGCCGGAGCCTGTGGAATGCTAACGTGGACCTTGTGGTACCCAACTTTCATACACCAAGCGTATACTTTTACCGGCCAACCGGTTCGGCCAATTTCTTTGATCCGAAAGTACTCAAGGATGCACTGGGCCGAGCCTTGGTGCCGTTCTATCCGATGTCCGGGCGGTTAAAGAGGGACGAAGACGGATGGAGTTGTTGATGATTTCGGGGACTTCGCTCCAACGTTAGAGCTCCGGAAACTCATTCCGGCTGTTGATTATTCTCTAGGAATATCATCTTATTCCCTGTTAGTCTTGCAGGTGACTTAATTTCTACTTGGTTTTTATTTTATTTTATTTATCGGTAATAGTGCTTAATTCTGCTACTACATCTGCATGCCTTCATAATAATAACGTGTAACCAGTAACATTTAAAAGTTGGGACCACACTATTTCTGGCATCCTAACAGTGCTCTTAATAGATTGAAGAAGAAATGATTATTATTATTATTATTATTATTATTATTATTATTATTTTATTTTTAAAATAATGCTTTGTATCAATTACTCCATCATAAAAGTTTTTGGTTTACTTTTTTTGTGGTGACCTGTTAACGCCAAAATCTTGTACCACGTCCCAATCACTTAAGACGTCATGATCCTGCGCGATAAGAAACACGATCAACACTAATAGCTTGGCGGAACCGACCCGGTCGGAGGATACTTCGAGCGTGAGAGTCAGTATAGGTGTTCACAAGGATTAACAATGGAGGATAATAATTTCTAGATAATTTCTAGTGTAGTGAAAGAGATGAAATATTTAGTTACCTTTTGCTTGAAGTCTTCCTTGCCATGTTATACCGTCTAATCCGGTTTACCGTGCCACCCACTCTCGTCGACATGACCCCACGATCCGATGGTTTCACGATCAAGACACATACCCACCCACTACACCGTGGTTGGGGGGTGAGCATAGTCTTGATTTAGTGCGATTTGAAGTCAAATCAGACCAAACCGCTTTAAGTGTGATTTGAAAAATTCAAAACCGCTTTAGAAATCGCTTTTGTGATTGGTGCGGTGCGGTTTTAATTAGTGCGGTTTTCGGTTCCAAAACCAATTGAAACAACAAAAAGTTTAAGCCTTTGATAAAATTTAACATAAAACTTACATCGAAAGTAATTAACTTAAGCGACAAAGTCGATAATGAGAATTATATCAAGACGCTTTAAAACTAAAATATGCGCTATATAAAACAACGGAGACCATATATTCGATAACAAGCAAGAATGTTTATCTAGTTCCCCAAAATTTAAAAGTATATACTGAAGATAGAATAAAATATATTGCAGGGAGGACTAAAAATAATCTATTAGACTATTACAATTATAGCATTGACATTAACCAATGCATCAAGTGCTCGAGCCCCTCAACTATAAGCCCTCCAATAACGCATCAAACAAATTCAAAATTCCAAAACCTAATTGCTTAATTTTGACTCTATAACCTCTAACATCTTCTTTCGATTGGTGAAAAATGACAATGCAAGACGGGGTTTTCTAAGCGTGTTAGTGAAAAGTAACTTTAGAATTTACTAGAGATAATACATACATATACACACATAGTGCGGTTTCGGTTTTATGCGGTTTGATTTTGGTAAGTAACCAAACCAGGCAAGTAAATTTGGTTATTTAACCCACTAAAACCGCTTATCTGCCGGAGCAGATTAGTGCGGTTTTAATTAGTCTTGATTTGTGTGGTTTTTAGTGCGGTTTGGTTCTAATTTGGTTACTTGCTTTCACTACACACCGTGGTCATTTGTTTCCACATGGCCGTAATCAAGGATCCCATCCACATTAATGCGTGGCGGTATCTTAGTCAACTGTCATGCTTTTTCATCATTACAAGTCAAAGATGGAGATATTAAAATATCTAATGGGTCGACCCACTGGTCCGACCCGATCTTATAAAGACTTAACGGAAATAAGATAGTGCCTAAGCCCAATAACATTAAGACCCAATAGTGAAAATCCAATGGACTAACTAAATAAGCAGGCCCAATCCATTCGATCCAATATAGGAAATATCACGACCCAACATTGCCCCCTAGTTTTTTATTAAACAGAATGTTTAATTTCTGTTTAATAAGAAACTATAAATGGTTCATGATATGAAGGGTTTTAATAAAATCAAAAGAGGTCCAACTTAAACTTTATCAAGGCCCAAGTGGTAAGGAATTGGACTAATGAGGCAAATCAAAAATCGGAAGCCCAAAGGAAAGACCCAACCTGATAAATGCTTGAGAGTGGAGGCTTCCCTTGGACGCTATCCCTCTGAATTCCTCATTATTTCTAACAATTAATGCGTTGCCCTCGTGTAGTGTGAACAACTGAAGAGACAATTGTTAGTACAAAAAGTGATTTTTCCAAATTCGACGGTTTTCTTGGCATTTCAAATTTTCGATCTCTTGAGCTGCGGTGGGTTCTCTATAATCTTCTTCTTCTTCTTCTGCGCAAATTCTTGACAATGGCATCCCAAGAATAAAACCGGATGTTCTATCGAAGTAACCCCATAACCGTTGTTCCTCCTAACCCCGGTCCAACAAAAGGGCTCGGTTGAACCCCAAATCTCTACTGCTGGTGGGTAAGAATCCACCGTCGATACCTCTCTTCCGCTTACTAATTTCTTGAGGATGAGAGCAGGTTTCTCGTGCCGATACCCCTTCCACCGTCGCAGAGGTGAGATCGTATCCTCGGGACTCATTTATCGATTCCGGATACTCGTGCGATAAGGCTCTCGGCTCGGAGGAGCGAATGTACCATCATCGATTTGACGGTTGGATTGCCATACCGATTACCTACTTGAAAAGGGGTTCGCTTTACCCCTTCGTGCCTTCATCATCACTCTTACAGGGTTTGTAGGAGTGGGATTCACCAATTAGTTCTTAATTCTTACATCCACATTCGGCATTCATTGCTTACATCATTTAATTGGAAATTCCCCCAGCTGTCGATATCTTCTTCACCCTCTTCTCGGCTGGTAAATCCCGAGATAAAGGTTTTAAGATGTTGAGTAAACAGTCTCCTCGACCCAACACCGGATTTGAGAGGAGACCCCTGATGGATACCCCTTCAAGCAACAAGGGATGGCATGAAAAATGGTTTTTTATTACAGGACCTGAAATTTCTTCTCTTCCTGATTGGACTATTTCTGATCGAATATCTGCTGACTTTGGAGATATCTTGGCAGAACGTCTAAGAGAGATGACAAGTTTTCTGGAGAAGATACCTCATAAAGAATGGAGCTTCGGACTTTTAAGCAGACAAGCATGGTTGTATGATCATAAATGTGAGTCTTGGATTCAATTTACTGTGTAATTGTGCTAATTTCTATCAGTATTCATCATTAAGAATTACCATTTATTTGTCACAGTGTCCTTAATCAAGCTTGACCTCTGGCGATATAAAGGATCTTGAGGAGTTTCATGCAGGAAAACTTACGAATCGTGGTTGAACCATCTACCGTCGAAGCTCATTCATGAGCCTCCCTCTTGAAGAGATTCCTCCTACCACAAAGTCAGTACCGCTTCGGTTCAAGAAAGGGGTCGTTATAAAGACTAGACCAACACCTCCTCTTTTAATTGATTCGAGTCTACTTGATCTGCCTTTGGACGAACGATCACAAACCATTCGTACCAAAAAGAGAAGAACCAAAATAACTCCTCTTATCAGCGATGACTTATGAGTTCCTTCTTTTTTTGAATCAATCACTTCTATCATTCCCGAAGAGATCATTGTTTCGAAGAAGAATTAGAAGAAAGAAGAAGAATCCACACTCTCCTTACTTCAGAAAAAGGAAACATTCTTCGAATGATCAACCTGAGATGATATTTGAATCCGCACATGATCAGTCACCTCCACCTCAAACTGCATATACTCAGCCACCTCCATCTCCTGATCAGCTCCCGAGCTCTTCGCCAAGACCATCTTCCCCGAAAGCTGGGCCTGAAACCATGGGTTCCCCTACTCTCTGGCCTGAATCGAATGATCCCTTTCCTTTCCAGTTGTACGATTCCTTTGTTCGCGAGACCGATGATCACCGGTTCGGGAACAGTTCTATCGGAGACTTAATTGATGAAGGCATGAAATACCAGGCCAAAGTAAGTTGTCTTCGATGTTTGTATATCTTTATACTATTTTATCTGAAACCGATATATTAAATTTGGTGAACGTGAAGCAAATGCAATATTCGAGGCGTCTTTCGTCCTAAAGTACAAAGAATCTGAAGTGAAGAGAAGGCGGCTCGGAGAAGAATGCCATCTTAGAATCTGACCTTTGGCGAGAGAGGCGTGATCTTGACATCGTCCAAATCTGATAATGAACATCTTGAAAAGATTTGGCCCTGGACCAAGAAACAAATGGAGAAGATGAAGGAAGGAAGCTGACGGTGATCACTAAGTTGAATGAGGATTTGGTCGAGAGGAATGAAGTCCTTGTGCGAGAAAAATGAATCCTCGGTCGGGACGATAAAAGTTTAGCTTTTCAAGTGAATGATTTAGAGGCCCATCAACTTCGCCATTTCGAGGGCGTCGAAAAGATAGATGAAGAAGTCGTAGAGCTTCGGGCACTCAGAGATCGGGGCCCACCCTTGACTGAAGATCTTTGAAGAGAAATCCAACTGGAATACCGAAAATCAACTGAACTTAATGGAAAGATCGTTCGGGTATTTTCGGAAGGATATGAAGAGTCTTAGTCAAGTAAGATCTGCAAAAAAGTGAAGCAAAATAGATCCATCTCTCCTTGACTCCTCGGATGGTGAAGAAGATGATGCTTGATAATGGTCCCTGTTCTTTGTTGTTTTTGAAATCGTTTAAAACTTTGTTTAAGAACTTTTGTCAAAATTTCTTTGTTTATGTAATTGGTTAGTGTTATGGATGAATGAATGAATGAATAGTGAACTATTAATGAATTTTCGACTTTCTCTATCATGACTTCTGTATAATGCATTTCTTGTAAATAATTCAGTATCGATGATTTTGAATATACTTAACTTAGATTATGAATCAGATAAGGCATATAACAGTTAAGTTAAGAAAGGACATAAACTGAACTTAAGGAACCGAACTCAATGCTTGAACAAAATAAAGTAATGTATACTTATCGTTTCCGAAGTGTGAGACAGGTCATGTATAAGGTGAATTCGGCTGATCCTCTTTGCACCATCGAGATCTTGTTTACCACTTGGGGTAAACACAAGTATATAAGGACATTTGTTTACCACTCGGGGTAGAACAATTTTATAAGGACCATGGAATTTGTTTACCACTCGCGGTAAAACAAATTCATAAGGACACACCTGACAATAAGGCTGTCATCGAATAGCCAGCAAGTCCGACCATACCTCCTTACTTCGGTGCATTTTGTTTACCACTCGCGGTAAAGCAAAATTAAAAGGACTATGGAATTTGTTTACCACTCGCGGTGAAACAAACCCATGAGGACACTCTGTAGAAGAAGGCTACCATCGAATGGTCGTGAAGTCCACCCGTCCTCCTTTGCCAACGAAGTTTGCCTACCTCGAAGGGCCTGACAAATTCATAAGGACCACCTACCAAAAAGGCTACCATCGAATGGTCAGCGAGTCCCCCCATCCTCCTTACACCATTGTGACTTTATAACCAATAGGAAGAAGATCAATTGTGAAAAAGTGAATCTTTTATTGATGATGAACCACCATTTCTGGACTTAGATAAAGCCCGACTCGATCTCTATTGAAAATATTTCCGAAGTTTGCCAGCATGCCAAGTATTCTTGATCTCTGATCCGTCCAATGCCTTCAACCGATAAGTTCCTGGCTTCGGTACTTCAATTACTTTATAAGGTCCTTTCTAGTGGTTAAGTAAGCTTTCCCAAGTTACGAGGAGTAGATGCTTCGACTTCTCTGCGAGGACGAAGTCCCCACTTCAAATCTGCGAAGTTTTAACCCCTTATTGTAATGTTTGGCTACTCTTCGTTGGTAGGCTACCAGTTTGATCAAAGCCACCTCTCTGACTTCTTCCAACAGATCCAAGTTGACCTTCGACCCTTCTTCACTGTAGATTTTCTTGAATCGACCGACCAAGGTGGTGGATCCAATCTCAGCAGGACTAAGGCATCGATGCCATAAGCCAATCTAAAGGTGAGTCCCCGTAGTAGTCCTCGGAGTAGTCCGATAAGCCCATAACTGCCGAGAAGCTCTTGGGCCATCTCCCTTAGCTTCATCCGATCTGCTTGATCCCATTCAAGCGTTACATTGGTTACCTCGACCGCCTGGTTTGTTGTGGATGAGTCAATGAAGTCTTCTTGTGTTGAACCCCTGACTCCTTGAAATCCTTCAAACTTGATCCCATTAAACTGGCGTCCCGTTGTCCGATATCACCACCTTAGAAATTCAAGCGAAACACTACGGACTCCTTCATGAACTTCAAGCATTCTTGTTCCGTTATCAACCAAGAAGTGGCTTCAACTTACCCGTTTGGTCATATAATCGATGGCGACTATAACAAAAGCCCGACTTGACCTTTAGCTTTCAAGAATGGACCCGAGATATCTACCCCCAGGACAACAAAGGGTATAGGAGATAAAACGAGTATAGCTCTTACGGTGGTGATGTGGGATCGATTTATTGGTGACACTTTTTCACACTTCTTCACGCATTTCGGTAACTTCCTTGAAAATTGTAGGCCGGTAGAACCCTACTTGAAGTAATTTGTAAGCTAATGACTTTAGCGACCCGTATGGTCGCATACAAATACCCTCGTGAACCTCCCGAAGCGGCATATTGACTTTAATTTGGACCAAACACTTTAACAATGGTGACGAGAATGCCCTTCGATAAAGATCCCCATCAATAAAACGAAGTTGACACTCTTGTACTTGATCTTCTTCACAACATCCGATCCGAAGGAAGGACGCCATCGCCGGATATTGATGTAAGGAGTCGTCCAACGGTTAGAGCGTTGATGCACATCACCGCTTCACGCTTTGGATACTCATTTGCTGCAGAACCTCCGAATAAATCGACTATCAAAAGCGCTAGATCCGTAGTGGCCAGCTTCGACAATGCATCTGCAATAGAATTGTCGTTACGTTCTATACCTTGAAACTCATAGGAGACGAAATACTGAAGCCGAAATTTCAACTCTGCCAAATACTTGATCATTCTCGCTTCATGAGCTTCATAATCTCCGGATACTTGCTTGACGACCAACTGAGAGTCATTGTAAATGATCAAATTCTGAACCTCCAGACTCTTCGCCAAGCGGACCCCTGCCAGCACTGCTTCGTACTCAGCCTCGTTCGTTGCTCTGAACCCAAATCTGATGGCCTGCTGCACCTTGAATCCCTCCGAACTTGTTAAAATGATCTCTGCTCCACTGACGTCCAAAGTAGAAGACCCATCTGCATATAGAGTCCACGAGTTCGACCGTCTTTGAAGAACTGCTGAATCTTTCGATCGGACGTTTTAGCTTACAGCGACTTAGCATCGATTCGGGAAGCGAACACTCCACCATGAAATCGACCCGAAGCTTGACCTTTGATAGCGATTCGAGGATGATATTGATAAAAATTGGGACAATTCCATCGTCCGTCTTTGTTAATCTCCCGAAACTTACGGTTTGCTTTCATCACCTTCTTCAACGGGTGATCCGTGTAAACTACCGAGGAATGACCTTAAAAATATTGCCTAAGCTTTTCATTGCATGATTATCAAAGCAAAGACAAATTTCTCGATGTTAGGGTACCGGTTTCAAAGATCTCTCGAGCGTGATTGGCGTAATAGTCAGGATCTTTTTTCTCCTCACTTCCGAACTAAAAAAAGCGGCTCCCTTTGCCAAAGAACTAGGCGCGCCGATATAAGTCAAGGTCTCAGCAAGAGCGGGTTTCACCAATAAAGGAGCCGAAGACAAATACGTCTTTATGCCTTGGAAGGCGTCTTCACACTCCGAAGTCCACTGGAACGTCTTTGCATTCTTCGGTCCCTTCAACGTATCAAAGAATGGCAAGCATCTCTCTGCTGATTTGAACATGAACCTCCTCAAAGCTGCAATTCTCCCGGTCAGACGCTGAACATCTTTGAATGATTGAGGAGTCTTCATATTTAATATTGCCTGGATCTTCTCTGGATTGGCTTCGATACCCTTTGGTGACGGATAGCCGGGAACTTCCCCTGACCGAGCTGAAGGTACACTTCGTAGGATTAAGCCTCAAGTTGTAATGACGGACAATCTGAAAGCATTCCTCTAGGTCATCCAGATGCTTCTGAACAAGCATGCTCTTCACAATCATGTCATCAACATATACCTCCATATTCCTTCCGAGCTGCTTCTGGAAGACAAAGTTCATCATTCTTTGGTAGGTGGCTCCAGCATTAATCAAGCCAAATGTCATCTTTTTATAGGCATACACCGAACGGTGTGTGATGAATGCTGTCTTCGGAATGTCTTCCTTGCACATAGAAATTTGATGATAACTCGAAAAAGCATCCATAAAGCTTAGTAGTGCATACCCGAAAGTCGCATCAATAAGTTGATCGATGTGAAGTGAGAGGATAAAAGTCCTTGGGCGTGCTTTGTTCGGTCGGTGTAGTCGATGCAAACTTCGCCACTTCCCACTCGCTTACGACCAACACTACATTTGCCATCCACTCCGGGTAGTCGATCTCAAAGATGAAGTCATTTATCGACTTCGCGATCTCCTCATCAATGATCTCTCTGTCGCTCGGGTGCAAAGATCCGCTTTTACGCCGAATCGACTTTTTTGATGGATCGACATCCGATCGGTGTTTCGCAACCTTCGATCGATCCGGGCATATCTTGTGGCTCCTACGTGCGAAGATGTCGCATAACAAATGAAGAAGTTCCATAAGGTTTGTCAGGAGAGGTTCCGCGAAACCCGAAACTATCTTCATTGTTTTGCCTTTTTCCCGAAGACGAGTTCGATCTCCTCTCTCTCTCCTCTTTAGATACGACGATGGCTTTGAACTACTTTCGGTGAATGGTTCGATCTCTATTGCCATGGTGCTTACATTTGACCCTCGCTCCCGAGGCAATCAAAACATTTTTGACCGTGCGGCGGATCTAAGTCCCCGATACCTCTCCGACTCCACGTGTGTTGTTGGAAACTTGATTTTGAAGTGAGGATGGAGGTCATTGCTTGAGAAGCGATCAAAGTAAGTCTCATCGATGTATGGCGTTGTAAGTAGAATCTCGTACGCTGACATAAAATTTACACGTTATTTCTACTGTTGTGGAAGCAATGTAGAAGATGACCGGTAGCTTAATATTTTCTACCACTTTGACCGGATTATTCTTTGAAGCCATATAAAGGAGCCTCCTGTCCGACCTCCATCTTCCGCCCATCAAGATGCATCATCGATAAGCGTGGGCATAAAGAATATCAACGAAGACCGGTTGTCAATCATCATCCGCTTATATCCACCGAACCCACTTGTCTTTGTGATCACCAAGGCTCCTTCACGGGTTCGATGGGCTCAAGGATATCTGCATCAATTGAAAGATATAAGCTGTCCTCGAAGCGGTTTGTCGATCTTTGGGAAACACCGCCACGCGGACGATCGAATCCGGATATCCCTCTCTTCTTTCCTACTAACTTTTCTGCTGTCCCACCGGTTATTACATCAACGACGTGCTTTGGTGGCTGATTTGGAGCAGGCTGCACGGGTGGAACCATTTGAATCGTCTGAACGTTACGGTCAACATTCTCTGCTGCTTCTGCTTTGTTGGTCCTCCGCCACATCTTGAACTAATAAACCGCTTTGAACCTTCCTCTACGAAGTCCTTTAAATTACAACACTCATTAGTATCGTGACCGCGACTTGATGATAGCCACAATATTTTCGAGCATTGCCACGGCTCGGCTTGAGAAACGCCACGAAGGCGGTTCAAAAAACGGTTGGTTCTGATTTGATCCAAAATCACCGACTATCCAGTATTCGATTTGGTGTAAACTTTGTTCACCCTGGGGTAGGAAGCGGTGGGCGATTACTTCCTCGTCGCCATGTATGTTGTCTTCTTCTTGCCGCCTTCTACCGATCATTATATCCCCGCCTTACTTCGACGCCCTCACCTTGGGAGTATTCGCCTCCTTCATCCGATCCAAGAAGGGCGTTTGTGTTATTCATAGCCTCTACACTACACAATGTAGCCTTCGGCTTTATCAAAAGCTTCGGCCAAGCTCTTCGGATGGTGAAACATCAGCTTCTTCACCAACTTTTCGGACTTCACCAAGTCTAAACCATTCTGAAACAAACCCACAGCCTGAAGATCATTGAGGTCGGACACCTGGCCAACAACTTTCCTAAACCGCTTCACATACTGACCCAAGGATTCATTGGTGAATTGTCGGACCTATGCCAAAGAACCTGTAGGCTTCCCTCTTCTTCGGTTGCTCCCAAAACGAGCATGAAATTTGTCACACAACTCGGACCACGACGAGACCGAATCTGTAGGTAGAGTCCCCATCCACTGCCTCGCGTCCTTCCTTAACGTTGTGACAAACGTATGACATTTGGCAGCATCGGTGAAATCATAATAATCCATCAGCCGGTCGAATGCCTGGCTATGGTCATAAGGATCTTCAGATCCATCGTAACTATCCATATGAGGCAACTTCTTCGTGGTATCTGCCTTCTCCTTTAGGATATTCGAAGAAAAAGGGGACGCCTTCTCTTCCGGAGTGTCTTTCACTGCGAACTTGACGGATTGCTTCTAAGCTCCTTCAACTCCTTCACCAAGAAATCCACACCTTCTGGCTGTGAGGAGACTTCTTTCTCCTAAACAACCTTCTGCTTCTGAGCGGATCGACCCTTTCTATCTGACCCTACTGCCTTTGTTGGACTTCTGGATCTACTCCTGCGTGCAGGTCTATACTCATGATGAGAATATTCACGTTGAAGCTCTCTCCTTCTGCTCTCAGGTACGTGCTCCCTCGATTGACTTCTCCGTCTATCACCCCCACGACCGTGAGAACCGACTATCGTCAATGTTTTCTTCGACACCTCAGGAGTTCTGCTCCTTGATCTCCTTCGGTCCTGAGGTTGTCTTTGAGATGTATGAATAGAATGCTCGGGCTCTTTTCCGTCTCGCCGTGGTACATCTTTAAGCCCACTACGTCTCTCGGATTGAACATGACTAGACGCCTCGTCCCCCAAATCTTTAATCCGAAGTATCTATTCGGTTATATCTTCCCTTTGCTTTAGAAGGATTTCTAAAGTCTTATCGGCTTCGTCTGCCATCTTTTTCAACTTAGCAGCTCTGTCCTCACGTTCACGGTGGCGAGTTAAGTTCGGACGAACCCTCTATCCGTCTTCGGTCTTGGTCACGATCCCTGTCCTCATCAAACTTCAACCTCCTTCTGGCTTTGACATGGGCTCTCGAACGAGAACCCCCAGAATCATGCTTAGAAGCCGTGTTCTCATGAGCACTTTTGGAAGGACCAGGGCGATCCTTACCGCGAAACACGAGGTAAAGATGAACTTCTGACCTCCCACGCCCTCCGATGTACCAGCTCTACTCCTCACCATTCTTTCTTCGGCGTAGAGCAAATGAAGTTTTGTGATTGAAAACTCAATGACACTAGAATCTGACCTCCTACAAGCGCGCTTGATGTTAATGCAAGAAGATCTTACGTCACGTCCCAATCACTTAAGGCGTTACGATCTGCCACGACAAAACACGATCAACACCAAGAGCTTGACGACTTCGACCGTCGGGGGATAGCTCAGGCGTGAGAGTCAGTACAGGTGTTCACAAGGGTTAACAATGGAGGATAATAATCTCTAGTGTATTGAGAGGGATGAAATATTTAGTTACCTTTTGCTTGAAGTCTTCTTTGCCATGTTATACCCTCTAACCCGGTTTACCGCACCACCCACTGTCTTATACACCACGGTCCCCGATCACGATGGTTTCTACCGATCGCACACAAATTTCATTGCATCGCCTGTGGTAATCTGTTTACCTGGCCGTAACCAGTCAAGGATCCCATCCACATTAATGCATGGCAGGTATCTTAGTCAACTGTCATGCTTTTTCATCATTACAAGTCAAAGATGATGATATTAAAATATCTAATGGGTCGACCCACTGGTCCGACCCGATCTTATAAAGACTTAATGGAAATAAGATAGTGCCTAGGCCCAATAACATTAAGACCCAATAGTGAAAATTCAATGGACTAACTAAATAAGCAGACCCAATCCATTCGGTCCAATATCGACCCAACATGACCCATACTTTCTTTGACTTATCACTATTTGGTTAGGACAAATATAGAGCTTAGTAGGTGAATCAGAATTTTAAATTATATTATACAAACCATTCTTTGTTGGAGTCTTATATGCGGACATAAACATGAAAATTGGATATAGTTGCTTTCTAATTTTACTTATTTATATTTTGACCCCTATTATTTTTTTCTTCTTGGAACATCTCTCTCCCTACCTAAACTGGATGAGAAACTAGAATTAATTTTATATGGGTATTTGATCCTACAAGCATAATGATATACCAATAACGTTATTGAGGGTTCAAGTCAGCATTTTTGATGACCTAATTTCTTATTTATATTATTTCTTATTACTAACCTAATAGGCTTACTTTATCACAAACCCAAAAGTTTATTTATATTACCTATTAATATTAACCAACTTCTATTAGACTTGATATGTTACACTTTGAGCCCTTTCGGTTATTTTAAAATGACTTAAAGTTATAATATAAGTTGACTTATAGGTTCCGTTAAGTTATGATTTTATAAGTAAAAATGTTAGGCATCAATTTGACTTATAAGTAAAAATTAAGTTCAAACAAATTATGACTGTGTTTGGCTCATAATGACTTATAAGTTAAAATCAAGTGTAAAAATTACTAAAAGGACATTAATAAAAAGAGGGGTAAAATAGACATTACATTTGGTCAAACCAACTTATTTTAGTCATTTTAAAATAAGTTATAAATAATTGCTTATTTTTTTTGACTTAAAAATCAATTTAAAAGTAGAAAAATAAGTCATTGCCAAACAGAAGAATAGCGGCAAATGACTTATAAGTCACTGTTGAACATACTCTTAATTAAACTAATCTATTGGTCTAATTTTATATATACAATTATTATTATCTCATAACATAATCTTACAATATATATATATGCCCCCATTTGATTAAATATATTGTTATTTTAAATATATATGAGATTTTATATGCCCCATGGAGCTGACGTGGATGTAATGTTTGGCTCTTGATTAAATATATTGTTATTTTAAATTTATTTGATTTGAGTAATTAGCTAATAAGCTGTTGAGCCTACTCAATATGAGGGGCTTACTACCAAGTAGTATTTCTTAATTTTATTCTGATATATATCATGTGCAGATTACTTACTTCAAATGTGGTGGAGTCTCACTAGGTGTTGGTATGCAACATCATGTTGCAGATGGAGCTTCGGGACTCCACTTCATAAACACATGGTCTGATATGGCTCGTGGTCTTGACCTCACCATCCCCATCCAGCCTTTCATAGACTGCACCCTCCTCCGAGCCCGTGACCCTCCCCAACCGGTATTCCACCACATTGAATACCAGCCCCCTCCTTGCATGAAATCCACTCTTGAAACCACCACCATCCCTGAAACAGCCGTCTCTATTTTCAAATTGACCCAGGACCAGCTCAAGGCCCTCAAAGCCAAGTCCAAAGAAGACGGCAACACAGTTGCTTATAGCTCCTATGAAATGCTGGCAGGACACGTATGGCGGTCTGTGTGTAAAGCCCGTGGGCTTCCTGATGATCAAGAAAGCAAATTATACATTGCAACGGACGGCCGGTCCAGGCTCATTCCCCCACTCCCACCGGGATACTTTGGCAATGTGATTTTCACTGCCACGCCTATAGCAGTAGCAGGTGATCTTCAATCAAAACCGGTATGGTATGGTGCCAGTAAAATTCACGATGCATTGTCCCGAATGGACAATGATTATCTAAGGTCTGCTCTCGATTACTTGGAATTGCAACCTGATCTTAAAGCCCTTGTTCGTGGGGCGCATACATTTAGGTGCCCGAATCTTGGAATCACCAGTTGGGTTAGACTGCCTATCCATGACGCGGACTTTGGTTGGGGAAGGCCTATATTTATGGGACCTGGTGGAATTGCATATGAAGGGCTAAGTTTTGTGTTACCAAGTACTTGTAATGATGGGAGTTTGTCGGTGGCCATTTCTTTGCAAGCGGAACACATGAAACTCTTTAGCAAGTTCTTGTACGACATTTGACAAAACAGACTGCTCACCAAAATCATTTTATGCTGCATGTAATAGTGCTGGAGTCTTATTTTCTTCTATTTTTCCTTTTGGTAATTTTTTTTCCTGAGGTTTTTTGGACATCTTGTATTACGTACTAATAATATGGTGTTGTTAAATGCAATGAAAATTGATGAAGCTTAAATACGATTGTACTTGTCTTTACTGATATTTTCACGTGCTGACGGTTTTTATTGTCATTATACATTTATAGCGACATTTTTATATCATGTGAAGTAAAAATATAATTAAAATTTTGTAAAACTCACAAACATCCCATCCTATACCACCAAACTCATAAACGCATAGGGCATTAGTATTTTGTAGTAGTGCAGTTCTTGTGTTTTTGGGTTTGCCAAAGAAAGTGATGCAATTTTGAGTAGCAGCAGAGAAGTAAGTATTGAGACTGATGGAAAGCAGAAAAATAAGGGCAGGCGCGGAACAAATGGTTGAGATATTATTACATGATCCATGAACACAACAAAGTCAAAAACAAACTCACGAGTGACTGAGTAAAATAAAAAACCTGACGGGTGAATAACAAAGGAGTAATCAAAAACATAAAACAACGAACAAACTAAAGCTGATGTAGACTGACAAGTAGAAAGATTTTAGAAGTTGAAGTAGGGGCAGTGCGTTGCTTTTAGCGGGTTTTGGCTCACGAACAACATTGTTACCGCCACCATCTGCTCCCCTCTTTCCCTGTGACTTCTTGGAATTGACGATTTCATACTTTAGTACTGCATATGCTGTTCTACCATCGTCTTCATTTGAACGGATTACTGTGGCTCCGGTTGCTGTAGAGTTCGGATACGTACGTGAACAAGTATAAGAATTCTCAATAGAAACGTTTGCAAATTAAGATGAAACTCAATCATACCATTAACTTGGTGTTCATCCAGTACTAAGTCGTCGACAAGTCTTTCTGTAGATGATGGGAGTTTATTTTGAATAGGCAGGCTTGATATGATGATCAGAACTGGAGCATATAAGATGATGATGAATAAGCATGCAATAAAATTGATCTTCATCTTTACTAATTAGTTAGGGAGGAGGAGGTAGACTCAAACTGTTATTTAAGGTATGGATTTGGTTCCTCTTGTTTATAATCTGAAAGATGCTTGCTGTACAAACACAAAATATACCACTTTTATCATATGCACGTGTCCAACTCCATATTAATTAACTATGTTTTGGTTCTCTGTTCATTTGGCAAATTGGCAAGAGAGAGAGAGAATAATCTCTGCCTCCAAATATCTGAAAAAGAAAGAGATGACCAAATCTGGTTAAAGGGATAAAGGTCTAACATCATCGACTGCAAAAATAAATAAATAAATCTAATTTAGTGCTGTGCTCAACTTTCTTCTGGAAATTGGAATAGGATGCTCATCGCATTAACTGGAATCAGCATACTAGCCCAATAAATGGTCTTGAGTATTTTAGGCTAATAATTAGTTCAGCTATGTTCTATGCGTAAATGGACCAAAAGCATAACACACCGAGCATATAAAGATGGTTTTCTTTTCTAATGTTTTCCATAAACAATCAGTCGATTAAAAAAAGTACTCAAATACTTTGTAGCTTTGAGATTTTGTGCACAAAACATGTAAAAAGAACAAATATCTTTCCACATTTCATAGCGTTTTTTCTTCCACAAATACAAAACCAAACATGTACGATCTGGGAATTTTGAACTGAAAATAGATTTAAAAAATAGAAAATGAAAAGACAAAAAAAACCCAAAAATGCTAACCACTAAACCAAATAGGCCATGAAGTTTCCGATGCCTTGCCTGACAAGAGTTTACCACATCCTTCTTCGCCAAGCCACAAAATAAGAAAAGTACTCAATAAGAGGCAAAAGTAAATTTTAAAATATTAGTTGCAAAAAGTACATGCCTCTTGCTTGGATTCAGGATTTAGATCGTCTCTCCAGTTCAAGGTCATACGCTACAAGCTCAAATAACTGCTTAGCTTGTAAAAGTACTTCAAGGTCAACATAAACACCTTATGCTTGACTTGATTCAAGTTTTGTTGGTTTGTTCAATGATTTTTAATTATGGTAGATTGGTTATACCGTTCTTGCTTTGAGATCTTTGCTGAATTTAGTGCGGAAGTGTTAATGATAACATGAGAAGATTTTACAACTCTTTTTTACTAAATACAAAGATTTTTTATTTGCAAATGGCTGTTGTGCTCAAACTCTTGGGTGTTTAGTGGACAATGGCCACCTCAAACACCGAATTTATCTTAGTGTGCTGATGATTGAGCATCAGCTTGTCGCCAAAGTGCTATAGGCACTTGCTCATTTGATTAGAGCTTGTGATCTTAATTCTCAACATCTCAGATGGTAGCACAAAGGAATCGTGTGCTTTGTGTGAAGTAGCTACTGTCTAAAGCAGTACCACACTGGAGATATGTGACCAATATTGTATGCAGTTACTTCAAGTATGGATACTTCATTTAATCCACTATTTCTACTCTGTTAGATAGTGATGTCAATCCTGGAAGTCACTTACTATTGAAGATCTTGACAACCATATAAAATGGGAGTATATGTAACACCTTTTGGTTGACATCTAACTATGTGTTGACATTTTTCAGTGCAGCATTAGGTTTGTTCTGATCTTTTTCCCTAGAGATGCAAATAAGCCCATTATATGTGTGAAGCACAAAAAGGCTTGTGTTATAAAAAATGAATGCTAAACCCATCATTTCTTTGTTTGACCAAGTTTCACTTCCTTGATGACTTCCTCAACCTTCAAATGTGAGGCACATACCCAAACAGAAAATGTTAATTTCCAAATTATGGTGTGATAATACTTTAATTTAGCTTGAAGAGGTAAAAGGAAAACAATTTATTAATGTGTTTTATGTAAATAATTTCACGGCATGATGATTGTGAAGTAGGTTTCTGGGGGGAAAGAACAAAGTTGCATTTGATCAATATGGTTATGTGCTATTAATTGTCACTGTGCTCAAGTTATTATTATTTCTATTCGTTAGTATAGTATTATCATAAAAATCATTACGCTGTCTTAGTTGTCTTTGCATAGATATATCTTGAGCATTATATATAGTTGACAATGGTCACTATCATGGAGCACCATCTCCCACTCACTTCTCCACATATTACTCTACAAGCTAAAGTATGGAAGTTGTAGTCCTTTTCTAGATGAAAGTATCCACACGATCGTTCTTGCTAACCACTGTTTTGTGGTACAATTCACACCTCCAAAGTCTGATTATGTTCTTTGTAAGCTTAGAAAGATATCACACTAACTATATATGGCCTATCCGTGTTTTCATGTTTCTTATTCTATTTATTTATTTATTTTTTAAATATGTCATGATGTGTGGTATAAAATGTCCGCTAAAGAGCTGAATCTCAGAATTTCATTAATGACAGATCACATGGATATAGACTTAAATATTTATGTAATAGCAATTCTAGTTTATATGAGTGTATTAGTTGGACCTTAGGCTTCAGTAAAATTTGGGTCATCATTTAAATCATGACTAGTGTTTCAGTTTGACATGACCTGGAAACATAAAGCAGGAAATATTGGGACTTCAAATCCAAGGATCCAACTAAGTTGTAAGAATACGGTCCTTGTAGTTTGTAATATTTGTGTCCAGTTCTCACACAATCTGAGTCTTTAATTTCCACAAGTCAACTGAAAGTAGGTTAAAATTTAATCAAAATGGGATCTCTATACATGAATATCATTTGGTGCTAGCTAGTCATCTCCTAGAGTAGAAGATGATATTCCAAGAGAGGAGGCAAATGTTCCAGTGGTGTCCCCACCTAGGTATCTCTTGAGGCGATCCAAGTCATCAGCAGCATCAAGCATTGAAGGCCTTGTAGAGGGGGAATACTGTGTACAAAGAATACCCAACTCTATCAATTCCCCTATTGCAACTTCCCACATTCTTTTTACTTCAGGGGATTGATCTCGCATAGCTCTCACCAGTGAAGAGTCTATTATTTTTTCCATCCTTCCATGGTAGTAATTCTTGACCCATTTGGGCAGGCTTAGCCCTCCAACAAACATGTCATCTGTTGGTCTCTTTCTAGTCACCATCTCTAGAACTAGAACTCCAAAGCTGTAAACATCTCCCTGCGTAGATGTGTTTGATCCAAATCCATACTCTGCATCAGAAACATAAACATTTGAGAAAGTAAATTACAACTAATACTCGAGGAAAGTTGAACAGAGAAAATCGAATACAACTAAGGTCATATGCAACAGGCTTGTACAATTAATATTTTTACCATTTCGAATATCACAATAAAAAAGCATGCATTTATGACTTGAATGAAGTATACTTTCAGCCTTTGTACTAAGAAATAAATTTGAAAAATGTAAAAATGAAATTTGGCTGTTCCTTAATTCCGTGGTGGTTATAGATTTCTTGTCAAGGATGTAACAATTTTTGTGTGCTTCGATGAAAGTACTTAAGCATAGGCATCTACTGAGCATAGAATGCAGCTTTAATGATTTTATCTGTTTTTTACCCCGAGTATTGAGGATTTGATATGCAGTAGCAAAGGAGAATTCTGTACCTGGTGCAATGTATCCTATAGTTCCAGATAACATATTTGCTGTAGAGTTCCCCATATTCTCAATGACCCCAGCATTTCCCCCTCCAACTGTCATAACCAACCTTGCGATGCCAAAATCTGAGACCAGAGCTGTTAAGTCATCATTGAGAAGAACATTGCTTGGCTTTAGATCACAGTGGATTACTCTAACCGGAGAATGGTGATGGAGGTAAGCCATTCCCTCAGCGATATCACTGCAAATATTGACCATCTGAATAAGGTTCAAGTCTGAAGAATTAGAACGCAGACCTGTGGCATGACGTGGGTAGAGACGGCTGTCCAAGCTCCCATTTGCCATATAAGGAAGAACAAGTGCCTTGAAATCAGGTAAACTACAAGCTGTTATTATTCTTATGAGGTTCCTGTGCCTAATTCTCTTAAGAACTTGGCATTCTCGGGTAAAACTTTTTGTCGAATTGCTAGTTTGTAATTGTAGCACTTTGACTGCTATGGGTGTCCCATCTGGAAGAACTCCCTTATAGACACGCCCGTAGCTACCGGACCCAATTAGTCTCTGCTCATCAAATCCTCCGGTAGCCTCTGAGAGTTGTTTGTATGGTATTCTTGGGAAATTGGGTATCAACTCTGGTTCTGACTTTCTTTCTGTCTCAGACTTGGCTGGAAAAATCACTTCTTTCATGCGCTTGTATCCGACCAGACAACATACTGTCAAGAAGAACGCTGATACAGATATGGTAATACAGAAACAGAATATAATCAAGAACACACGTGAACGAAAATAACGTCGTTTCCGATGGCAAATGGGAATTCCTGGTACTGACCCGCAGATATGTTGGTTGCCAAGAAAAGATAGGTACGTGGCATAGTCAAAGATGCCACCAGAGGGAAGCATTCCAGTAAAGTGGTTGTGTGAAAGATTAAGAAAGGTGAGGGTTTGTATTTTACTTAGGCTTGATGGGATCACTCCAGATAAGTTGTTTGTGGAAACGTCAAAAGCTTCAAGGTTCTTAAGATCACCCAAGGATTCTGGAAGCTGCCCAATAAGGGAATTGTTTGATAAATTTATCATCCTCAAGGCAATGCAACTGGATATCTGAACGAATATACTTCCAGTAAGGTTATTTGATGAAAGATCTATCTCTTGTACGCTTTCAAGCTTACTGAGCTCAATTGGCAGAGGTCCTTGAAGTTGATTATGAGAAAGATTCAGGAATATCCTGATCTCTCGCATACCTGATATTTCTGGAGGAATGTTTCCTGTTAACCTGTTATAGGACAAGTCTAGCTTATACAGATCTGTGCATTGCCCTAATCTCGGAGGTATTTCTCCTGAAAGGAGGTTATTGTTAAGGAACAGATATTTTATCCGTTCTAACTTACCTAAACTTTCAGGAATCGCACCGGAAAATTTGTTATTCGACAGATCAAGCAGACCAAGGGAATGAAATTGTCCTAATGCTGCTGGAATCTCACCAGTGAAGCAGTTGTGTGATAAGAAAAGCTGTTGCAAGTTGGGTACCTGGCTTATTTCTGGTGAGAGAGTTCCATTCAGAAGATTGGATGTCAAATTGAGCAGTAAAAGACCAGAAAGATTTCCCAACACTGGAGGAATTGATCCGAATATCTGGTTTTCTTCTAGCAATATATTTTCTAACTTGACACTTAGCCGTCCAATGGAATTAGGCAACGATCCTCCCAGACCTATACCAGCCAGTTCAAGCTCCTCTAAAATAGTGCAGTTTGCAAGTGCAGTAAAGAAGGGGTCAAGATTAGTGTTGCGATCATGACTAATCATATCATTGTATGATAAATGAAGAAAGCTCATTTGAGGTAGACCTGCTATTAGCTGAGCAGGCAATTCACCAGAAAGAAGATTGTACTCCACGTCCAAATTATACAATTGAGAAGCATTGGTTAAAGAGACGGGTATTTCTCCCGTAAATTGATTATTATACAAATTGAGGTTCCATAGATTTCGGCAATTACCAATATCTGGTGGAATATTTCCAGAAAGTAAGTTTTGGGAGAGGTCTACATTTTGCAATGAAGTGCAGTTGGAGAAGAAGGAAGGTGGAAGCATACCGTCCAAGCTGTTTTCGGTAAGAGTGAGTAGAGAAAGGTCGGAGAAAGAAGAGAAGGAATCGGGAATTGGGCCGTGCAAGTTGTTTCCGTCCAGCTGGAGAGTTTGAAGGTGGCGGAGGGAGGAGAATTCTGGGGGAATGATCCCAGACAAATGGTTATGATAAAGAACTAGAACCTGAAGCCTGGTGAGATTAGAAATGAATGGTGACAGCAGACCCACGAGTTGAGTGCCAAGAAGGACAAGTTGGGAAACGCGGTGATGCTTTTTGTTGCATTTGACTCCCGTAAAGTTGCACACGTGGGTTGTCTCATTCCAGTTTGCAAGTGTGGAATTTGGGTCTAATGATATAGTCCTTTTGAATGCCACAAGTGCAGCTCTATCATTTTCCAAAGAATGGTGGTTGTGATCTCCGAATACCTGCCCCCCTGCAGCAGCAGCTATTATCAGAACCAAATGTTGGAGCAAGAAAAGGTACTGGTTTCTCTTAAAAACCATGTTGGGAAAATTGATAGCTTTCTTCCCCTTCATCGTGCTACAAATTAAATACTACAGTATATTTTATTAATAAAAACGATTCTAGCTCTCTCTTTTCTCTTGTGTGTGTGTTTGTTTATGAGACAGAGGGAGATATAGGGAGGAGAGGTTTGAGGAATGAGGTTTGCTGTAAATGGAATGGAGGTCGGAAGAATTCTGTCTGTCTTTAAATATACTATATGATTAATTTTCACGAGTACAGAATATTGGATGGATATTCAAACAAAATGATTGCTTGTTTGAAAAAAGAGAATGGAAACTGGAAATATATAGTAGGTTATTGATCGCAGAAGCACCTTTATGCAATTCGTTTCTTAATCACCAAACTTAAATTATTAGTGCGTATTTCTTTTGTTTAGAATTATAGTATTTGTTTATTTTCTTTGATAAGCCCCATCATTCATATGGAGCAGTATTTTATCAAGCAGGTGAAAAACGAGATTGAAGTTTGGTATACCATTCCCTCTTTGGATTTCCCCCCAAATTTTAAGTTTCTTATATATTTATTAAATACTATAATTTTATCCAAATACCCATTTACATCAATTGGATACTTTTGATCGTCATTAATTTTGGACCCCTTTTTTGTTTACTTTTAGAGTTTTTTTAAATATATATACAGCAAAAATACTTGGAGAGTAATTTCTTCCCAGAGTAGTTTCATGGTATCTTTTTTGGGTCATTAGAAAATTTCAAAACTTAATATTATAATTTGATAAATTAAAAATTGTTTTACAATTTATCCTTTTTGGTTTTCATGTTTTGTACATACTACATAACATTATTTGTTTAAGCCAGGAGTTGTAGTTACTTTCTCCTACGGTTATTTGAAAAAGAGGCAATATAGTTAGTTAGGTGAACCATGAGGTTGGCGGTTCGAGCTTTGGTATGCAAGGCAAGGAGGGTGTGTGAGTGTATTCAAATTAGTAAAAAAAAAAAAAGAAATAAAAAAAAAATTAACATTAAAAAGGACAAAATAATAATATATCTGAATTGTAAGGGTAAAAAAAAGAGGAAAAAACGTGACGTTGACGTTCTATAAAAAGATGAGATTATGACGGACGGACGGACATGCATGGCAAACTGTGTGAGTAGAGAAGAATGGCATAGGTAAGTCGGTGACAAATTCTACAAGATTAGTTTGAATGAGCGCATGGAGAATTTATTTGAGCAGCAGCAGCAGCAAGTAAACAAAAAAGAGTTTTGGGAAAACCAATAATGGTGTAAGATTTCGGTCCCGAAGCCGAAGCCATCACCAATAAAATTTCCTTGCAAAAAATGGTGTATGCTTTTAGATAACCCCAAGTCATCACCAATAAAATTTTATTGGTGTATACTTTTGGTTCCCGGAATAGAATAGAATAGAATAGACAAGTCAAAGTCATCATCAATAAAACTTCTTGCTCCGACGTAAACCAAATTTATTTTTTCCTTCTTCATACTCCCCCATCCAACCATGGCATCAACAACACTACATATTTATGCATTAGCAAGAAAACTAAATTAAATGCCCACATCAGTTTTGACACAAAACATTCCAGACACAAACCTATACACAGTCAGCACTTGAAAATAGCCACAAGAACAAACTAAACTTGTCACAGCAAAAGCAGAGCATGCCACCATGTACCAAATCCACCACAGTGATCAACTATAAACTATTGGTAGGGGTCTCAAGTCATGTGGCATTTAATATTTAAATGATACTACTTTATAGCATAGCTAATTACAAGAGATTTATATAACCGATGTAAATTGAAACACTTTGACCAATAATTTGAGACCCCTAGCATTACCCATAAACTTTAAGGGTAAAAAAAATTTGAAACAGCAAACAATACACAATTTCCCTCCAGCACCAGAAAAAAACTATTACTTGCACGTGACAAATATTATACATAATGACTTCTTAGGCCGATGCAAATGGAAATCCAAGTATTTATTTGAAATTCAAATGTAAAACTTGAGGTTTAGTGAGAGGTTTAAATATTTCTTTTCTTTTCTGCAACTAAAAAACTCCAAGAATGATTCGAGTCATTTTCCTAATAAGATGACTGAAAAGTTCTAATTTATTGTTCGAATTATAGAGTTACATATTGGGGGTGGGGGTGGGGGTGGGGGTGGGGGTGGGGGGGGGGAGTGTGTAATATTTTGAAGCTTTTACATGCAACAACTGTCTTTTCAACACAAATAATTGAAAACCAAACTTATATATTAAAATCACCATGTTATATGTACAATCCTCATTTCTTTTGCCTAATGAGGTCTTTCATGCCCTAGCCCCATCCATAATTAGAATTAATAAGAGTATGAACCACAAAAAAATAAAATATACTAGTAAAAGTGGCCAACAAAAAATGATTGGATTTCTTGCAAGCAAAAAGATAATAAGAACAATAAAATAGGCAAGATAAAATCAGCTGACCTTGCTACTTTGCCAGGATAGAAAGGACTCCGTTTTACTTTTTATAATAAAGGAATTTATAGTACTCTCCACTGAATCCTGTTTTACAGGTAGACTTACTATATAGCAAAGTAAACTTGGGAAAAAATTACAAGGTTCTAAGATGAACTGTTGCATAGATTCATCTCTGGAAACATGTAGGCCCCAACTTATGGCACACCCTGTGTATCAGAATGTAAATCATTTTACGGAAAGGAGTAATGTAGCGATAAAAACTAAAAGTAGGCCAAAATGGAGAACATAACACGTCGTGGGTATGGCTAATATAAGGTAAAGTGAATGAGTTTTCATAGCAGGCTTGTAAACAGGGAAGACAGTATATATATAACAAAATTAGAAATCAAGAATAACAAAAGTTAATAAGGTTAACGCGGAAAAAAAAAACTAGTGTACAAGTATGCTTAAACATAATTGCAAGTTTGCAACCCAACAGGAAGCAACAAATATGATTCACCAAGTTAGACTTTCATACTTGTGAAGAATTCAGGTCAACTTCAAAGTACAGTAAAATAAGTGCTGAAACATTTGTTCTTTCAGAATACCTCATGCTGAACTCTTGAAATGAGTAAAATGACAACAAAGGTAACAGGTGCTCCAGCCAATGACCAGAAAATAAATCATACAATGACATTAATCCAACTGAACAAATAAAGTCCATCTGCAAACTAATTCTTTTGAACATAACGATACTTAAAACCATAATCTAGTACTAACATTTGTCTTTAAGGTCTTTACCGGTAAGCTATAAATTTTTTTATCACCGCACTACAGTAGTTGCAAGGAAAATGACTCCTTTGCAGACCAAAGTGCAGTTGCATCAACATAAAAACTCAGTCTTTCAGAGATTTAGTGTTGAAGAATGACAATACTTCCCATCCCAGAAAAAGTGGGCACTTCTATTCTACCTCTTGAGTAAATTGGTCCGCTGTAGGAATATAAACAAGAAAATAAACTAACTTTGAAGAGCACTAAACAGTGACAACTACGAAATTTGAACAACTTGTTTTCTTGCAAATATATTTTCAAAAAGTAAATACAGTTTCCCCGGCTGAAGTTGGGAAGGAAATGTATATCACCTCAAGAAGCCTTTAGAAGATCATATTTTCTCCTTTGCTTCTTGCCCACCAATTAATTAAAGCCTTGGGAAGGTACAGGAATATCAGAGAAAAGGATAAGTGGATAAAGTAATTGGTATGATATCATTTAGCAGCAGTTTTTGTTTGATTTAAACTGATGAAACCTTGTAAATTATAAAACACCTAAAATACAAATACAAAGGGTGCATGGAATTTTTTTCAATAAATTGACAATCGAATTGATCTCATGGTGATAAGCAAAACAACACAGATCTCATGCCATGAAACTTCTAGTCATTAGAAACAAACCTCACACTTTTATTGCAGTAGCAATCTACAGTCTGTTTTACTGAACAATTCAATTAAAATCCTCTGCTGCAAATCTCATCATCCGAACTATCAACTACTTAATGATAAAAATGGTAGACCTAGATAGCTAAAAAAAGGACTTGACGTTTGAATTGCTAATGAAAAGTGGACAAAGTTCAAGATTACCTAATGAGAGAAGCTTTTGCCATATAGCTATCTAGATATTTTGTGATCTTTCTGGGAGAGACAAGTACTTAACCACATAGCATCATCTAAACCACAACTCAAAACTCTCTGAACAAAAATAGAATGATACTCATAATTATTTCAAAAGAGAGAGTCAATATGAAATTGGATATATATTTAGAATTTAATGGTGCAGGAGGTACAAAATGCTTAGTCAGAAAAGGTTAAGACTACATTTGGAAAAGAAAAAAACTAAAACTATCAAGCTGTGCAGAAATATAAAGTGTTTCAGGAAATCCAAGAGAAAAAAACCAGGAATTACCATATTTGTGCCAGAGGTTATTTGAAATGCCTTACTTCCTTTTATTTGCAGCACAATAACAGTTAGATAAATGTCATAATTCTCTCTCTCTCTCTCTCTCTCTCTCTCTCTATATATATATATATATATATATATATATATATATATAAATCAATAGAATTCCAATAACCGCTAGATTCAAGAAACAAATCTATCATTAATTGCCATTTTGTTTGTGATAATATTTAGACCGAGTATGGTCGTATAAATGATCACTATAATACACATATAAGCCTCTACTCTGACTCGTGTCTCGCCACACACATTGCTAGACACCAGCAGGAATGGTGAAAGCAACCGGGTACTGTTGTCTTGCATTAACTGGAACCTGTATTGACGTATTAATTATGTGATTGAATTCAGACTTGCTGCTTGAGCTTGCTGCATCCCCATTTTCTTGGACCTCTAATGTTTCTTCTTTAGCAAAACAAGTAACCTCTTCACCATTCATCTCTTCTTCTGACCAATAAGAAACAAAGCTGCAATCATCTGAGAAAGAGGAACAATTGACCTCATCATCATCATCTTCAGACAACAACAATAAAGAACTGACCGTGTTTACATCTGAAACCTCCTCAAACTCTTCACCCTCATCATCATCAACCAAACCCTCCAAAAATGGTTGATCCAAGAGCATTTCCGCTGTCAATCGAAACATAGGCTTCCTCACAAAACAACCCTTTAGGAAATTCCTCGCCTCAATTGATATCTCATTTGGAATTTTAGGTAATTCATGCCCTTCAGCAATCCGTCGTAGAAGCTCCTCGGCATCGCAATATTCTGTTCCATCCCACGGAGGCTTCCCTGTTAGCATCTCTAGCACAATACAACCAAGCGCCCAAATGTCAGAAGGAGACTCTTGAATACTATCAGTCACTGCTTCAGGGGACAAATACATAGGAGTCCCCCTGCAATAAGGATCCAACTTCCTCTTCTTACTCTGCATACACCTCTTAGCCAACCCTAAATCACCAACCTTTGCCCTAAATTCAGCACTACCACTTCTAGTATTACGCATAAGCAATATATTTTCAGGCTTCAAATCACAGTGAACGTAACCACACTCATGAATATGTGAAATCCCTAGAAGCATTGACCTCGAATAACGCCTCACATCAGATTCAGTCAATCCCTTGCCTCCCGATTTCTTGATCACATCAGCTAGGGTTCCTCCAGAACCATACTCCAGCAACAAATTATACATCATCTCCCCATTCTCCCCAATTGTAGTCTCTTCACCAAAACATCGAATTACATGATTGCACCTTCCAATATTACTCAGAACCTCTCTCTCCTTCTGAATTGACCCGGAAACAGAAACCTCAGCCGATTTAACAGCCATAACAGATGGAAAACACCTGAATTTCGATTTGGGCTTCTTCAAAGTAGCCAGAAAAACAGACCCGAAACTTCCTTTCCCTATCATTCCACCTCTGAACCATGCCACTCCATCTCCATACTTATTCATGGTACACCTCTGCTCAACTTTATGTTGAATTAACTCCTCCTCCTCCTCCTCCTCCTCCTCTTGCTTTTCCTCCATTGTTCCTTCAGAAAATCTCAGGCTTCCTCTTCCTGCCAGGACCAATATATATGTGTTACGAAGTATCAAATGCTTCTTAAAATTAGGGTTTATACACTGCAGAGCATATATATAAAGAGAAGTGCGGATAAAGAAATCCTGATAAAATAATATAGGAATAGGGTTTTGGAGGAAAATTTATAACTTGCAACAAAAAGAAGATTGAGGCCCAAGTAAATTTAGGGTTTAGATGAGAAATGAAGGAGGGTTGGGAAGTTTCTGATTTTAATACAAGTATATAGATTTGTTATTGTTCGTAAATAAAGAGCCGCGTTTCTTTTTTGGGGAAGGGTTCGAAGTTTCTAATTTTAACGGAATAACGGTCGTGTGTCTAAAAAAGCATGGGCCATTTTTAATGTTTGACAAACTCGAGTCATATACTTGCACCAAGTTCGACCTTTTATGGCTTCTGATTACTTCATCCAAGACTTTTTAAAGTTGTGTATAAATATTAAAAAAATAATTATATAATATTAAATATTTATATTGTTTTTGTATTAAAAAAAATTATTATTTATTGAATAATAAATAATAAAATTAAGAACCAAAATTACATTTAATATTTGAAATTCTAAAATATCATAGATATATATATTAATAGACAAAAAAACTTCTCTAAACCTTATATTAAGGGACGGAGTGAGTACCATTTTTAATTGCTTTCTTCATTGAAAATTGTGATAAGAAAATCCAGCTAATTAAATAATTCACATTTATGGATGCATGCATTATTTAACGGGAAAATGGATTAATTGAAACAAACATGGAGATGAACCTTAATTAAAGCATCACAACTCCATGCATGCATGGTTTCCTTTTAAAAAGTCATTTCCTTCCGTTTTGATCGAGTAAATTAAATGTAGTAAAAAATTTACGCTCAAATCAATTGGAAAGTAGTAAATTAAAGTTCTGGTATTTGTTCATTTATTGTAGAAAGAATAACATAATTTTAACTAATAAATCAAAATCGATTTAAGATTGTAACTCAAAACTATACCTACTTTAAAATGATTCGAATTTCATCTAATTGGAAACTGCATATTCCTTTTATATGTCTTCGTTTCTTTATTACCTATTACCAAAAGTAAATAAAAAATAAAAAGCCTAATGTTCAAATTTTGAAGCTTGACAAATACAGATTATTCCTTCAAAATAAAGTGTACGTAAACACTATATTAATTTTTAATATTCCCTTTGTTTGTAGTATTGACAATAATAATCTTATATTTTTGATAGTTGGGAAGTTAATAAGTTTCGAAATACATATATATGTACTTTAAATAAAATACAATCGTAATTAAAGTCACCATTACATTTTATATTAAAGTTCATTTGATGAAGTTTTGTAATTGTATAGTTGATCTATATGTACATTCTAATCAAGGGTTTAATTTCTCATAATTAAGGAGTTAACGGAGCTGCACAGTTGGCGCAGACTTTCAAATGTACACAGTCTACGACTCTACGATCATTAGCGAAGACACAGAACAGATCCTCAAGTTCAGTGGCAGATTATTCCGGTAATGGATGGGCAATCAATTGTAATAACACCGATGGATATAAAATGACATACATGAAGAAGAAGAAGAAGAAGAAGAAGAGTTTATTCATGTCATACCGTACGTACGTACTTGAGTAATTTTCTAGACTTGTTGTTGATAATGGTACTGGTAAGCATGCGATTTTTATTATTTGTCAAGTGAATCTTGATGGTTCAAAGTTAGACCAGAAAGTTGAAATTATGGATACGTAGCGGTCTCTGAATAATATATATATTTCTTTCGAGTTAATTCTGGAATTGAAAGTGTAATAATTTATTCAAAGGCAAGTCTTTCAGTCTTTCTTTTTGGTTATATTACACGGTGTCCTATTGTAACCAACTTGTGTTGTTAATTATAACCGTAATACTAGCAGATTGCAGAAGCTAGCTAGCTCCTAAATGGCCTCAGTTAATTCAGTTGGATAAAACTCAACTATATATAGGTGACAAGAAAAGAACATTTGAAGTGGAATTGCTCGCTATATACTCATGATATAACTTGTGACACCATATTATTTCAAGTGGGTTTCAATAAATCTAAGAATTGAGGCTTTGTACTCTCTCGGGGGTATAAAATATAATAATACTTTTTGCCTTAGGGTACTTCTTAGGTTGTACTCTCTCCATTACAAATTTAGGAATACATTTTTTTAGTTAATTTGCGAATTTTTAAACTTTAAAATTCATTTTAATTTTGAAAGTAACAAATATGCTAATTTGTACTATTTTTTACTTAGTTTACAACTATTAGTCATTTTCACTTAAATCAAATAAGTTTGTTTGATTTTGAATTTTTGCATTTTGTAAAGAGTAATGCTACGCGGACATGATTATTTGAGAGTCACTAACAAAAAAAAATTAAAATTAAAATTAAAACTAAAACTAAAACTATCCAATAAAACTGTCCAATAATCATGTCCGCCCAAATTTATCCTTTTGTAAATTGACTTATCAAGTGAAAATGTATCAGAAGTATTTATTATTAGATCATAATATTTTATTTGAATTATTGTCTGTAGTTGATGGTTGAAATATGAAATTACTTGGGTATTTGACTTAATTGGGTTATTGAGTTTGAACTTTGTATTTGGTGGTTGAGATTTAAAACCACTTGGGTACTTTCCATTTTAAACAATGTGATCATGGTGTTCAATGACTTTTACACTGAATTTACTCAATATATTGTATTTCAATGTGTTTAAACGCAACTACTATTTTTATTCTCTAATATATATATATATATATATATATATATATATATATATATATATATATTTCAATTTTGAATCAACTACTACGATTCACCGTTCAAGTTATTTTATTTATTTATAATTTTTATATTCTCAATTCAATTTACGATTTGACAACTATGAAATACCCAAAAAATCCCTATATAATCTGGGGGTTATGGTATCTACTACGTATACACCTAGATATGTTTTTATGTTTTTTCCGTTTGATATGTGTGCTTTTTTGTCCGTGTACGGTAATATTACTATATTACCTGTTTCTTCTATACGAAATATTTATTATAATCCAGTCTTAAGGGAAGGAAAGCGCATTCTCATTCGAAGTTCTCATTGTCCAGTTAAGAAGCTATGACATGACATGACACTCTTTGAGCTTGCCAAGTCTTTCCTCATTAAATGCAGATTACTGCACAATTATGAATCAGAAAGATAGCCAAATCACAAATGGCCTAGCAGTTGGATCATTTCATTGTTTGGGATGTCCAAGATTTCCAAGGTCAGTTTCTTTATGTTATTTTTTTTTTCTATATTATTATATGCACTACTTCCACTATATCATTAATTTTGAAAGGGGATAAATCAACTTTTGGTATCTGTATTGGGATAAGACTTACAATTTGATACTCGAAGTGAAAAAAATTACAAACTGGTGATTATACTCAAAAAATGTTACACTCTGTTAAACATTAGGAACACGACTTACAATTTAGTACCTGAAGTAAAAAAATTACAAACTGGTGATTGTACTAAAAAAATGTTGAAATCTGGTGCTTGTACTTTCCAATTTTTAAATAATCATTAAGATTGATCCAACGGGAAAGACAAACATGTAGAAAGAGAAGCGAAGTCGACGCGAAGAAGATCCTCGATGTTTTGTTCCATCTTTTCTTGCCTCCCACATTCGCACCATTGCTCCACAGTTGTGACAACCCCAAACTAGGTCCATTCCATCCAACCCATTCTGAGTCGCCAAATACATGGTACAGAAAACAACTACAACTTTATTACAACAATTGTCGTGCAAAATACAACAACTCATGTGTAATTGATTCCCAAAATAGGTCCATTCCATCCGACCCATTCGAGTCGCCAAATACATGGTATGTAAAATAACTACAACTTTATTACAACAATTGTCGTGTAAAATACAACAACACATATGCTGTGAATTTGGATACAAATATATATCAACTGTGACTCATGTCCCAACCGTGGACAACACCTCATAATGACACCTTTTCATAAAGGTATAGTCAAAAAGCTGTTTTAGAAATTAGAATCTTTGGGAAGTGCTCAAGGAAACCTTCGTATACATGGGAGGCCATGCTTACAGGTTATGATAGATATCATATGGCCACAGAATTATCCTTGGTTGACCCAATAGAATTTAAAAAAAAATGAGAAGATTACTATCATATTCTTCCCGATGGTGAGTTTTTCTTGACATATCATTATATCTATGTCTCTAATTGAGAGTTAAATTTCAAATAGACTCTAAGATCATATAGGTAGTCTTTGGTAGATGTCAAAAGAAAGTGGATGAAAGACAACCTCTGTCTTATGATGACACGAGGTTGTATGTCATTAGACATCTTGTATGATAGTGGCAAAACACCATTTCAAGTTAAATTCACCTCACCCTCAACATCTATAGACCACCGATTCTATTTCCTTGTTATTCCCAAGCCGACCCAAATTTACACTTTTATTACGAAAGGAATTGTGAAGCAAAAGGGTGAAACACAACTAACTTCGATAAAAAAAATATCATGACTAAAGATAATTAAATTATCAATAGCCTTTATCAATAATAAATCGTAGATTTAGAACATATGGTAGATGATAAAAAATTTCAACCATAGTTCATTGAACGAGCACTCCATTAGAAGAGTCGAATAGACTATAAAGTCTATTATCTTCTCCATGTTAAAAGTCCACCAACAATGTTTTATCCTCGTAACATCAATCAACAATTCACATCCACAATCACATGTATAACTCATAATCGTAATTGTTGTTCTAAATTCCTTTTCTCATTCAGACGAAGATAATTTTCATCACTTGTCTTTACGAAATATCAAAGATCATGGTTATACCAAATCACAGTTTACATTCATAATCATATTTAATAAATTCATCTTTGCACTACGGGCCAAAGATATTCATCAACAGATTCATCTTTGCACTACAATGGTCAAAGATATTCATCAACAGATTCATCTTTGCACTCAAAGCCAAAGATATTCAACTACAGTCATCTTCAGACTACGACCCAAAGATATTCATCAAGAATTCATCTTTGCTACTACGGGCCAAAGATATTCATCAACAAGTCATCTTCAGACTACTGGACCAAAGATATTCATATCTCAAAGAAATACATAATCATTTAGAATTTATATAAACCATAATTATAACCATATATGTTGATCAATTCACCTTTGCACTTAAATTAAAGATATTCAATTATAAATTCAATGGTCACGATCATACCGGTCAACAATTCAACTTTGCACTACTGGCCAAAGAGAACCTATAGTCACGATCATACCAATAATCTATCCATCTTTACACTCAAGTCAAAGAGAAATATCATCATTAGGGTTATAAGAATGTTATATAAAAATAATATAATCAACATATAGATTTAATCTCAAGAGTAAGATTCATAAATCAATGATCTCATAACACCTTAATTAAAATATTATAAATCACTTAATAATATCATAATCTAATATTATTAATACTACCACAATATTTTAATCATTTCTTAAACTTATAAACAATTTATTTTAATTATTTACACTTTACTAATAAATGTATTTAATCATCTTAAAATGCCAACCTCATAAGATCTCATCACCAATAGCCAAAACCCTCATCAAAAATCTGCATATATCTCATATATAATTCTCAAGCCATAAAATCATATTTTCCAATTTTCTTAATTCATATAACATATTTAATTCATTTACTCATAATTAGAATATTTTCATGAAAAATACCAAATCAGTTTTAAAAATATTTCTTTCCTGGGATTTAGAAGAATATAGTCCCATATTGAATATATATTTTTGTCAAAACTTTTAAAATTCATTTACTATTTTTCACATGGCCAAAACCACCGAATATTTAAACATTTATCATAAATTGTACTTTTATCCAAAAATTCTGAAATTTACACGGTATACTGATATTATATATATGTACTCCCAATAAAAATTTCATCAATTTTGGAGTTAATCACAAGGAGTTATAAGCGATTACTTTTAAAATAGTCTTTCCTCATAAAATTCATAATTCTTAATCTATACATCCAAAAATCGCCATTTTTTTAACACAATCAACAAAACTCATCAAATTATCATTTTAAATTTTTACAGAATTTTTGAAGGTTCATAAGAATTTCGAAATAATAACCCTTAAAATCCCTTATTATCCCTTACCTCAAAAAAAGCGGTACCTTTGATTTGGAATCAACTGAAACGAACTTGCACCGCATAGCAATACTCAAAGTATACTCAAAATACTCACAAGAATACGCTCGATAATATAGAGAGAGAAAACTTCAATTTCTGGTGTGATTTTCAATTATAACCTAAGCACCCTATTTATAGGAAATTGCTTAGAACACCAAAGCAGAAAATTTATTAAAATAATAATATTATATTTTTTTTCAAGACTTCATACGTATGCTCTCAATATTAGAAATCAGCCCCTAACACATGTTAAATGAGGGAAACAAAATGTAAAAAACGTTTTTGTTATTTAAATTATTTTAAACTTCCAAAAATCAATTATTTCAGAGCATCAGAACTTCAATAATTCATAATAAATAGCCATTTTGCCAGAAAATTAGAATCTCGCAAGTTTTTATAGGAAATTCAATTCTCTACAACTTTGCAGAAGAAAGTTTTTCCAAATTCCAAACAAAAATTGACCGAAATCCACAAACGGACGATTTTACAGGCTATAATCAAATTTTAGTCAAGAAATGGGGTCCACAGACATGAAAAACATGTTTTAAATATTTATTGTAACAAAAATACTCTTCCTCCTCGTATACTCATATATCCCACATTCACAGTAAAAATATCATCATTATTATATTATTAAAAAATATAATAATATATTTAAATAAATTATTTTATCAGAAAAAGATAAAATATTAATTTTCAACAATTGTCACATTAAAAATTTTCTCCATCTATATCCACATAAAATGAATATTTTTTTATCATATTAATCAATAATTAATTATTTACAAATAATATTATGAGAATCACATTTATGACAACCGGTAGTTCTCCTTTGAAGAGAGGGGCTTTCCAATAAAAGAATCTCTCCTCTTCTGGCGCAATAATTAGGTGACCAAACATCTCCTCGATGTAACTTTCTAGACATTACCAATAATGCTATCTAATAATATTATTCAAATAATATGAATTATTGTCTCAGATAATGGAAAATCTTTGTGTAGTGACAATTATTGAAACAACAAGATAATATAAAATATCAACGCAAAGAATTATTGAATCAATAAAATAAAATATTGAGCGAAATCATCGTAACAATTATTGAGTAGTGTCTTCTTACGTAAGAATCAATAATTGGTGCAATACTGGTGTCTTTATTGTGTTTTAACCACCAAGTATTTTAATAAGATTAACTTAACAATAACTTCTGCAAGTCATTTATAAACAACTTATATTTGTTGTTTTCTTCATCCAATCGCTTTTCGTTATGGGGCCCACAAAAACTGGCATGCCGTCGTCACGAATATTCCCACACAGAAGAATATTCAACGACCAAACGAATATTCCAAACAACAATGAATATTTTATAGCCCACTGCGTATTTTGTAAAATTTGCATAATTCACCCATAACTTTAAACTTTTATCAATTTAACCATTTCTTGAATAATAATTATAAGAAAAAATTGAATAATTTTATTTCATAAAATTCGGTCTTACAATCTCCCTCCTTATGAAATTTCGTCCCAGAAATTTACGTATTCGGTATTTCAAAGAGTTGAAAATACCTTGCTTTCATTTCGATTCCATCTTCCCCGTCATCATAATTTCTCCAATGCTCATCTCCGTATTTCGGATATCATTCTAGAATACAGCTTCAAAACAAGGGTTAATTGAACAAATTAGCATATCACATAATATCCCGATATTATGACTGACCAACAAATAAGCTTAGGTAGGACACACTAGCGAATGATTTACTTATCTCTCCCCTCCTAGTTCTATTCCCCGATCTCCGTCAAAGATCATATCCCTAAGCTCTGATACCAAATGTGACAACCCCAAAATAGGTCCATTCCATCCAACCCATTCTGAGTCGCCAAATACATGGTACAGAAAATAACTACAACTTTATTACAACAATTGTCGTGCAAAATACAACAACTCATGTGTAACGACCCCAAAATAGGTCCATTCCATCCGACCCATTCTGAGTCGCCAAATACATGGTACAGAAAACAACTACAACTTTATTACAACAATTGTCGTGCAAAATACAACAACACATATGCTGTGAATTTGGATACAAATATATATCAACTGTGACTCATGTCCCAACCGTGGACAACACCTCATAATGACACCTTTCATAAAGGTATAGTCAAAAACTGTTTTAGAAATTAGAATCTTTGGGAAGTGCTCAAGAAACCTTCGCATACATGGGAGGCCATGCTTTACAGGTTATGATAGATATCATATGGCCATGTAATTATCCTTGGTTGACCCTAATAGACCCTAAAGAAAAATGAGAAGATTACTATCATATTCTTCCCAATGGTGAGTTTTTTTTTTGACATATCATTATCTCTCTGCTTTTAATTGAGAGTTAAATTTCAAATAGACTCCAAGATCATATAGGTAGTCTTTGGTAGATATACTCGATGAAGTGGATGAGCACAACCTGCATCTTATGATGACACGAGGTTGTATGTCATTAGACATCTTATATGATAGTGGCAAAACACCCTTCCAAGTTAAATTCACCTCACCCTCAACATCTATAGACCACCGCTCTATATTCCTTGTTATTCCCATTTCGACCCATTTACACTTTTATTACCTAAAAGGAATTGTGAAGAAAAAGGGTGAAGACAACTAACTTCGAAAAAAAATATCATGACTAAAGATAATTAAATTATCAATAGCCTTCATCAATAATAAATCGAGAGATTTAGAACATATATGGTAGATGATAAAAAATTTCAACCATAGTAGTTGCGGTGAACGAAAGCACTCCATTAGAAGAGTCAAATAGACCATAAAGTCTATTATCTTCTCCATGTTAAAAGTCCACCAACAATGTTTTATCCTGTAACATCAATCAACAATTTCTCATCCACAATCACATGTATAACTCATAATCGTAATTGTTGTTCTAAATTCCTTTTCTCATTCGGGACGAAGATAATTTTCATCACTTGTCTTTACGAAATATCAAAGATCATGGTTATACCAAATCACGGTTTCGCTCATAATCATACTAATAAATTCATCTTGCACTACGGGCCAAAGATATTCATCAACAGATTCATCTTTGCACACTACAGGCCAAAGATATTCATCAACAGATTCATCTTTGCACTACGAGCCAAAAATATTCAACTACTACAGTCATCTTCAGACTACGACCCAAAGATATTCATCAAGAATTCATCTTCAGACTACTGAGCCAAAGATATTCATCAACAAGTCATCTTTACTACGGACCAAAGATATTCATATCTCAAAGAAATACATAATCATTTCGTAATTTATATAAACCATAATTATAACCATATATGTTGATCAATTCACCTTTCAGACTTAATTAAAGATATTCAATTATAAATTCAATGGTCATGATCATACCAACCAACAATTCAACTTTTGCACTTTCTTCGCCAAAAGAGAACCTATAGTCACGATCATACCAATATAGAGAGAAAACTTGAGTTTACGGTGTGATTTTCAATTATAACCTAAGCACCCTATTTATAGGAAATTGCTTAGAACACAAAGCAGAAAATTTATTAAAATAATAATATTATATATATTTTTCCAAGACTTCATACGTATGCTCTCAATATCAGAACTCATTTCTAACACATGTTAAATGAGGGAAACAAAATGTAAAAAATGTTTTTTGTTATTTAAATTATTTTAAACTTCTAAAAATCAATTATTTTGAGCTTTGAACTTCAATAATTCATAATAAATAGCCCTTTTGCGGAGAAAATTGAATCTCATGAAGTTTTATAGGAAATTCAATTCTCTACAACTTTACAGAAGAAAGTTTTTCTAAATTCCAAATAAAAATTGACCGAAATCCATAAAGCAGACGATTTTAAATTTATAATCAAATTTTAGTCAAGAAATGGGGTCCATGTAGACATAAAAAACATGTTTTAAATATTTATTTGTACAAAAATACTCTTCCTCCTCGTATACTCATATATCCCACATTCATTGTAAAAATATCACCATTATTATATTATTAAAAAATATAATAATATATTTAAATAAATTATTTTATCGGAAAAAGATAAAATATTAATTTTCAACAATTGTCACATTAAAAAATTTTTCCATCTATATCCACATAAAATGAATATTTTCTTATCATATTAATCAATAATTAATTATTCACAAATAATATTACAGAATCACATTTACGATAATGACGGTAGTTTCAAGGAAGAGGGGCTTTCAATAAGAATTTCTCCTTCTTTGTAGCATGCAATTAGGTGACCAAACCTCTCCTTGAGAACTTTCTAGACATTGCCAATAATGCTATCTAATAATATTATTCAAATAATATGAATTATTGTCTCAGATAATGGAAAATATTGTGTAGTGACAATTATTGAAACAACGATAATATAAAATATCAACGCAAAGCAATTATTGAATCAATAAAATAAAATATTGAAGCAAGAATCGTAACAATAATTATGAGTAGTGTCTTCTTCACGTAAGAATCAATAATTGGTGCAATCTGCGTGTCTTTATTGTGTTTTAACCACCGAGTATTTTAATAGTATTAAGCAGAATAACTACTACTGCAAGTCATTTATAAATAACTTATATTTGTCGTTTTCTTCATCCAATCGCTTTTTAGTTATGGGCCCACAAAAAGGCTATGGTAAGTCGCATACGAATATTCCCATGCAAAGAAGAATATTCCACGACCAAACGAATATTTCCAAACAACAATGAATATTTTATAGCCCACTCACGTATTTTGTAAAATTTGCATAATTCACCCATAACTTTAAACTTTTATCAATTTAACCATTTACTTGAATAATAATTATAAGAAAAATTGAATAATTTTATTTCATAAAATTCGGGTCTTTACAACAAATGGTAATCGACTTGGGAACTACGGTGTAATCCATTAATTTTTATTGCATGAACTACAATCTTCTTCCCCGATTTCATTTACGATTCCACTCCAAGACGAGCTCATCCTTTCAATTAAACACTGAAAACCTTTTAATAAATATATGAGAACCAATAATCAATGGAGAATCGAGACAAGAAGAATGAGAGAAGAAGAAGGACAGAAGAAGAGAACCCTAATTTTCAAACAGAATAAATATGAAACCCTACTGTTTAATGGAGTGTAATATTTTTCGAGTACAATCACCAGTTTGTAACTTTTTTCACTTCGGGTACCAAATTGTAAGTCGTGTCCCTAATGTTTAACGGAGTATAACATTTTTCAAGTACAATCACCAGTTTATAACTTTTTTCACATCGGGTACCAAATTGTAAGTCGTGTCCCAGTACAGGTACCAAAAGTTGATTTATCCCATTTTGAAAGTGTTGATACTTTTCATTAGTCCACCATTCTACATCTTAATTGCTTTAAAGTTTTTGGTCTTTCTCATATACCTCCTACGTCGTACCTAACTTCTATTACTATAGTATGGAAACAAAGTTGGACAAGCTAATCACTGGCTGGCTTACTGATCGAATTTGATCGCAGATAAATAATAATAGTGTTAACGCCAAGATCTTTCCATGCACCTCAATCACGTAACACGCGTCTATATCCTGCACAAAAAACACGACAACACCAAAAGCTTGACGGTTTCGACCGTCGGGGGATAGCTCCGGCGTGAGAGTTAGTACAGGCGATCACAAGGTTAACAATGGAGGATCAAATATCTAGTGTATTGAGAGAGATAAAATCTCGGTTATGTGTGTACCTTTCGACAAGACTTCCTTTGCTATGTTAGATTATCTCTTGCTAACTAGTGCCTCATCCTGATGTTTGACGTTTATCCACTGACCCTGAACATCCTAGCCGACTGCATGCAGTTTACCCACTACCTCATGTCACTGTTCCTATCGCCGGCCGGCTAAGGATCCCATCCACATTAATGCATGGTAATTACAATAGTCAACTGTCATGCTTTTTCATCATTATCGGTCAAAGATGGAGATATTTAATATTGAATGAATCAATCCACTTAATTCAGCCCAAGTCTTTCAAGACTTCACCAAGAAAAACCACTGACCCGACCCAACTGGCCAAGCCCAATAGAAATGACCCAAGAGATTTAATCAAATGAAGGGGCCTAATCGGGTCGGCCCAATATGTGAAATATCATGACCCAACATTGCCCCCTAGTTTTTTTTATTAAACATGATGTTTAATAGAAAACTATAAATGGTCTATGATATGAGGAATTTGACAAGGTTGAAAGAGGCCGAAACTGTAACTCATCAAGGTCCAAATAAGGAGCTAAAATAAGAGGATGGACAAAAATCAGAAAATTAACTGAAAGGCCCAATTTGATAAATATCTGAGGCTTATACCGGACGCTACCCATTCAACTTCCCCATCATTGCCAGAAATTAAATGCGCCGCCTTCGAGTCTCGTGCAACTGTCAATATAAAAGGTAACTTTCTCCCAAATTGACGATTTTACCTGCCAATTTGAATTTCAGACGTTTGAGCTCTTTTCTCTTCCCCTTTGAACTTTCTTCCCTTCTCTGCAAAAACCTAACAATGGTGGTCCCAAATTTGAATCAAAACTCTCCTCTTCGCGTAACCCCACTCAACACTGCTCCACCCAATCCAAGCCCTGATAAGGAGGCTTCGAGTTCAAACCCTAAGGCTGCGACTCCTGGGAAGAAGATCAGCCTCCAAAACCTCTTCCCACACCTTCCGCGTTCTTCAGGAGTAAAGAACAATATCCCCATGCCAACACTCCATCAACGGTCACGGAGATTGAGCTGAAGAAGATTCAGACTCGTTACCAGATCCCTGCCACTCATATGGTGAGAGCTCCTAGATCGGAGGAGCGAATGTATCAAAGGCCGGAAGGTTGGACGGCCGTTCCAGTAACCATTCTCAAGAAGGGAGTTAGATTCCCTCTCCATGTCTTCTTAGTCAACCTCTTAGGTTTTATTGGTGTTGGGTTCGCCCAATTAGTACCGAATTCTTATATCCACATCCTCGCTTTCATAGCGTTCTGCCACGAAATTGGAGTCAAACCCACTCTGGATTTCTTTTTCTCTATTTACAAGGTTGCCTAATCCCGAGAAAAGGGATTTAAGGTCTTGGGTAAACAGTCGCCGAAGGCAGGCAAAAAATTTGAAAGAAGATCACTGGTATCCACCCCTTATAGTAACAAAGGATGGCATAAGGGGTGGTTTTTTGTCAAGGGGCCAGAGATTTTCTTCTTTGCCGGACTGGACTACGTAAGACAAGGTCTCTGCCGATTTTGGTGATATTTCCGAGGAGCGAATAAGTGAAATGATTGAGCTCTTCGAGAATTTCCCATCGAAGGAGTGGGATTATGGTCTTCTTACCAAACAAGCATGGTTATACGATCACAAATGTGAGTTCTGAATCACTCTGTTGCATAATAATTTGAAATTTTTAGTGACATAAATATTAGTATGTGATGGTCTGTCTCTTCGCAGTGTCCTTGATCAAGCCAACATCTTCGGATGTAAAAGATTTTGAAGAATTCTTGTCTGAAAAGTCCTTGGAAGCTGCTGAAACTCCCCTACTAGAGACTGTCCCCGAAGCTGATCCAACCCGTGAAGCACATACCACTGAACCTCAGGTAGACGAGCCAGAGGCTGATGATCCTCCCCTACCAAAAGAGACTCTTCAACCTCGTCGGAAAAAGAGGGCTATCCGAAAACCCCGATCAGCCCCCATTCCAACCTCTTCTGAACCCATCCCAGAAACGGAAACTATGCCCAAAACTGCACAAACTGCCAACCCAGTCCCCCCTCGAGGAGGTTTGCTCGATCTTCCTGTAAACGATCGAAAAAACCTTCTTCGAGTCAAGAAGTTAAGAACCAAGGTCACCCCTTTGACCACCAACGAGCTCAGAGTGCCTTTGTCATCAATTAATCCACCTTTTGCACCCCCCGTAGAAATACAAGTTTCTAACAATGAGGAGCAGATTGAAGCTGTTCCAGCACTATCTAGAAAAAGAAAACATCCTTCTGAGAGCCACCCAAGTGCAGAGTCTGCTCCATCACCAATTCGCAACCCCACTCCAGTCCAATCTCCCTCCCCCGAGAATATATATATGGATCTTTCACCCCCCCCCCCCCCCCGTGACCAAACCATGCCCTCTCCCCCAAGACCTTCATCCCACGAGTTTCAAAATGATGCAATGGGGTCTCCGACTTTATGGCCTCGGTTTAACGCCAATTTCCCATTCCATCTCTTCGAAGCTTTCGTTCGGAAAACTGACGATCACCGATTCAATAATAGTACGATCGGGGATTTGGTTGACGAGGGCATGAGCTACCTGGCAAAGGTAATCGACTGTTTTCTTTGTTTATACACTTCTACTCCTGTTTAAGTATTCTGAGATTGATTGAATACTTTTTGAATATGCAGACGAATGCTGTTTTGAGGCGTTACGCCCTGCACACGTAAATCTTTGTCAAGAGAGGCAATGAAGAGTGAAAACAATATGTTGAGAGAGAAGTCAACGCGAAAGTGTTCTTCATACAAATGAAGGTCTTCGGAGAGAGTTGGCCCAAGTCAAAGAAGGCCTGGAGGCGTCTAATGACGAACTGAAGGCAACTAAAGAGGAATTAAAGACGACCAAGGATAGTCAGCAATCTCTAACTGATATGAATGTCGACTTGGTTGAAGAGAATTTGGTTCTGAAGACCAAGAATGAAGAACTCGTCGCAGCCAATCGAAGCTTGGCGATACAACTTGATGAAGTGCAGACGAAGGCTATGATATACTACAAGATCCGGTTTTGCGTGCAACCGACCCCCCTGACACCACCCACTGCAGATAGCTTACCTGTTGATCCCATCCCCTTTGTTCACCGCTGGCTAACTGTCCAATCCTCAGTAATGCGATGTAAGATATCAGTAAGCCATTATCTTTGTCATCATCACCGGTCAAAACCCAAGTGAAGATATTTATCATCCAATGGGTCGACCCAACGATCCGGCCCAAAACTTTTAAGACCCAACAGATATAAACCAAATAATTTGGCCCAATGACTAGGCCTAATAACACCAGGATCCAACTGTGATAACCCAATGGATCCATCGAGGAGTTCAGCCCAATGATCCGGCCCAATATACATAAAATATCATGACCCAACAATCAACATGACATTTTTCATCTACATATTAACTATAATAAGGTTACAAACTCTTCCAAAACTGGCAGGAGCTTGCAGGAAACTTTGGTATGAGCAGCATGTAAAAGTGAAACATATTGCTAGCTGTTGTGATACCATGATAAAATTATAGGACAGGTCGTGCATACTTGTAAACATTTAAGAATGAAAGATAAGATTACCAGACTAATTGTTGTTATAAGACTATATGCTTTGTGGTGTATTCTGTATAAACTTATGGTTTTAGGACAATTGATTTGATAGTCTATGATATTACGTGCATTTGTCATCCGTTCAGTTAGTATGCTTCTGTTTGTTTGAGCATTAATGTTTGTATTTACACAAATGAAAAGGGGTTGCATGTGATGTAACGGAGAACTGGAGAAGGGTTCCTAATGGTTTGTATATCTCTTCATGTTTGCCGAGAGATTGTCTATCTGCTTATGAAAGAAGATGCTAATAGGATAATCTTAGCCCTTAGGTCTTTGTTTGTGCTTCTTTTTATATTGATATTAGGATTAAATTCTCAATATTCTTTTTCGGGAATATGTGCGTTTATGTTTCTTTCTTACAAAAGAATTACTGTAATTAAAAATTCTTAGTATTGTCTAGTGGTAAAAGGAGACAGCGAGATGTGTTAGATAAAGTAGAACTATCACTTGAAGGCAACACCTGCATTATGAAGTTTTAAGAGGACTAACAATCAAAGCATAATTGCCTAAAAATTACCAACTACTATTACGATATTCTGTCTAGAGTTTCTTTAATATATCTCTTTCTCTCTGTAGAAATGTCTTCTTTTTCTCTTGAGGGAAGAAGTGTTACCAGTTAATGTAGCTCTCATTTTATTAGCAACCTTATTATAATCAATGATAACTTAAGAACCATCTCCTCCACCTCCAAAATCAGCATCACCCACCACATCATGGATTTAAGCTTCATCCTGAGTCACTTTAACCCTCCAAGGTTTTATGGATATGGTGTACTTCGTTTCCATATTATTGGGTTAAGTAATAGTTTGAAGAAAGAAAAAGAGAAATAAAAATGGATAAGAAGCCTAATAGTGCTGAGACCATGAAGAGCAAGTCTGTTGGCCATGACTCATCGGTTGATCTATGATCAATAACAATCCCATGTCTGCAGCTACAAGAATACATGTAGACAACTGAGAGAATATTCATGATACTACAAATCCTGGTAATGGTGGCTGAAGGTGCTTGCGATGAAGTACCAGTAGTGGTTCTATTTTCTTGAAATATTTAAAGTTTAGCATCTAATTTAGACTCCAAAAAGTTTGTCTATGCTACTATCAATACTCAATAGCGTGGAGCCTGATTGATTACCGTGGACGCAGAATTAAGTGGATCATGGGATTAAATCCCCAAATTAAAACCTATATCTGCATCAATTACAACCAATCTGCTCATGGGCGTAATTGTGTTGGTGAAATGACATGTTGGTTATCAATAATTCGATATTGGCTAATACTGATTTTCTGGCACTGCTTATGAATCATATTTTGCGAGTGGGAGCTGGTCATGATGGAAAAATCATAAGGGGTAGTTGTGATGGAAAGTGGTGCATCGAAACATGAAAGAAAGGTAGATGGAGCAGTTGATAATCTTATATGATATTTGATCTTTGGTTCAAATTCTTACATGCATTTTTCATCCATTCAATCAGCATCTGTGTTTGTACTTGCACATATTAAAAGGGTAGCCTTTTAGATCAATTCTCTCGAAATTCTTTTTTGGGAAAAACTATGTTTATGTTTTTGGCCATCATCTGAATCATTGCGTGTCATACTTGTTTCTTCCAAAGCGGATTACTGTCATTAAAAATTCTTAGTAATTTATAGTGGGTAGACTCTCAAGGTGACAACAAGAATTGCTAGGTGAAATGGAGCATCAGTTAAAGGCAACACCTGCACTCAGGGTTAAAAGTGTGCTAACAATCCAAGCATCAAAACACAAAATTAACACATTTTCCCAACGAAACCTTAATTTATGACATAAGCTTGTAGGAAAGAAAATCAAGCTTGTAACTGATTGACTCGTAAGCTAGCAGTATTTATCACTGTAACTATTCAAACCATCACATTTTTTTCTTGTCAATAGAAGAACACGTATAACAGGGTTCATGAATAAGAATAATGCTACAGAAGTGGTTTTTTGAAATTCTGTTTTTATAATGACATCTATGTTCCATTTAATTATTTTTTTTCTCTGGTCATCTGCGACCTGGCAGCTGTTGAATTTACCGTGTAGCCTTCTTTCATCATGAATTACTCGGTTTTCAACCAAATTTAGAATATCTCTACATCATATTCTCATTTCTTATAAATCTTTAATTTAAATCAAACTGACATGCTTTGATAATCGACTGCTGAATTTATGATATTTGGACTGTAATTATCCTTTATGAGCGAGATCATTTTCTAGGTTATGGTTCGTTGCACCCAAGAGAAATCTCAAGTACCATTCTATATTTCTATGCGTAATGCGTATGACATTGAAAACATCTCAAGTCTGTTTATCAGTTGTTACAAGACCAGGATGGTGACTTGCAGTTATGGTGATGACTCTGCAACAGTTACTCTCATGCAGTAATACATGTGGTCAATGAGCGAGGTTGGCTTCGATTCAGCTAATTCCATACTAATAACTCAGTGATTAGTGGTTACTTTCTACTTATCAAACATTTAGTACTCGTGCCTCCTGTTAGAAAGAAAAAGCATCTTTTTTAAGTAAACAACATATATTCCTTGCAAAGATTGGCCGGCAAGTTATATTCAAAGAGTTGCTGGAAATTTTAATTACCAAGTGTACTTTCAATTGGGGTAAAATTTAGGGAAGTCAATAAATCACCGATACTGAGATCAAGTGGGATTGACTTTGGAGGGAGGAATGCTTAACTGCAGGGAGAATTTTAAGAATGCTTGAACACAAATACATTGAAGACGCATAATGCATCAGGTTTATTGCACGAAATCTAGCTAGTACCAGGACACTGATTAGATATTAACCAAAAAAGTAAAGACTATAGCCAGAAGCATGTGTCTATTAAAAAATATTTTGATTTCTTGCTGTGATTATAATGTTATCTCATGGGCCACATAGGATCTAACAGGCATTAAGAAAAGGTGAAGTGTCATCAGCAAAAAAACAAAAATGGAAAAAAAAAAAAAAAAAGAGAGAGAGACGGAGAGGGTGAAGTGTCAAGTTTTTAATTTTGAAGGTTTGGTGTCTGTAATTCACTTATTTATAGTTTGAGATCTATAAATACACTTGTGTAAACTCTCGTCTTTATGCCTCGAGTGTGGAGGAAAATGGTGAGAGCTTTTTTTCTATTGTCTTTGTTTGCTTTCCTAGGAACTCAAGGAAGAACTTTACCAGGTAATTGATATCTATAATCATGAACAGAGTTCTAGCTAGCAAGCATAATCATTCATTAGTTTCTAGAGAATCTGAAATTTGTGAAAACCAAAAATCAAACTGTTTATCAGTAACTCTCTTTTTAATCCATATATTGTTTATTTCTTTAAGTGGGTTCTCTGACGGCTATGTTATATTCGTGTAAAACTGAACCACCCACATAACCCAGAATGCATGCATTAATATGACTATTATAACAATGTGTGTGTATATATATATATATATATTCCTTAATTATGCTGCAGAAGTGAATGACAAAATCAAGATCAGCAACGCCAATTACGGAAGCGCTGGTCCTTTGATGACAAAGAGTTTGGGGAACGGAGTACTCGAGACAATTCCCAGCAGTTATGTAGAGATGACAGGAAAGGAGACTACTAACCGACGACATGAATCACCACCACCTCCATCTCCATACCCAGCACCTCCGCATATTCAGATAACAAGGACTTGTGTTGATGGAATTTCATACGATAAAGACACAAAAATGGGTAGGTTTAACGGAGTAAAACCAAAAAAATCACCACCTCCACATATTCAGATGACAAGCACTTGTTGTTGTGTTGCCGGAAGTAATTCGTGCAACAAAGTCCCAGCTAGCAGCAAGTAGTAGCTAGCTATTTGAAAATTAAGTAGTCATTATGGATATCCAAATCCCTAGCTAGCTAGCTAGCTTCGACCCGGTCTGCTGCAGTGCATCGATCAAGTTGTGAATGAATAATGTAATATTAATAATTTCGAGTTTGTATGCATGTGTAATAGTATTATTATGTACTAATAAATACTACTAGTATTTTTCTTACTAGACTAGACTAGACTAGATTATGCATGGTTTTATAATAGTATTTAATTTTAAAGTAAGTAAATTGTTTGGCCTGGAAATGTGATACATAATTAAAATGCAAAATTATCCATTCATGAGTCTAATAGTTTAGGTTTGGTAATTAGTGGTGTAAAATTGTATCTTTTCATTTTTAAACTACAAATACAATTTTATAATTGTAATAATTACTCAAATTTAAAAATCACAAACATAAAGAACAATTTTACATCCAACAGACTCATTTCTTCTTCATTTTATAAATTTATTTATTTATCAACTGTACTTAATTAGTATGATTGATGTAATAATAGAATTGATGACAATACATCATTCTTTCTATATACCACCATTGTAAAGAAAATTAAATCCTTTTCTGAAAACAAACTAGCGAGGAAATAGGAATTTGGAAGAGTATAAATTGATGAAAACGTAATTTCTGTTAAAAGTTATACTAATTGTTTATTAAAAAATTTGGATGTAATTTGGTTGGGGGTGAGAGTCCTATTTATAAATAATGTGAATGATATTAATTAGGTTCATAAATATAGAAAACTAAAGATCAAAGTACTGCTTATAAAAATATTGTTAGTAATTCTCCATCCGTTCCTTAATATAAGTCATTTTAAAGAATTATTTTTATTGCTTAATATAAGTCGTTTAAGAATTTCAAATAAACATTAATTACTTAATTTCTAATATTACTCCAAGTAATAAATATAACTTTGATTTTTTTATTATTTTTTGTCCAATAAATAATACTCTTTTTCTAATATAAGGACAACACAGACAATTGATATTATATTTAATGATATACAATTATTTTTTTTTAATACTTGTGCATAACTGTAAAACGACTTATATTAAATAACCGAGAAGTAATATAATATAGAGCTCTTCTAGGGCGACCGGTTTTTTTTTTTTTTTGTAATGTTTCCTAAATAATTTATAAGATTTATTGGAACTGGAATTTTTACAGAATAAAGTAATTTGGATGTCATTTGGATACATGTAAAAAATATGCCTGTGCAGACTGTATAGGCATATTTTTTACATGTATCCAAATGACATCCAAATTATTTTATTCTGTAAAAATTTTAGTTCTAATAAATTTTATAAATTATTTGAGAGACACTAAAAAAAAAAAAAAACGGTCGCCAGCAATGTCGCTAGGACCGGTCGCCCTAGACTTTTTCTATAATATAACAGAACAGACATGTTAAGTTATTGGGGACTTTGGATAAAAAATTTATTGAATGAATGAAATAGTACGTAAATAATAAATTAGGTGCATTCGAATATTAGTATGTAGATGATGAGTATAAGTTGAATTAAATATAGTCCAGTATGCAGAAACAAGAGGCTCTCAAATGATACGTAGTAAATGATTAAGTAATAATAAATCTACTATTGACACACACAGACAGTTGATTAAATCGTACAACATTTCTATTCTATTGACACGGAACGTCTAGCTTCCGGAGCAAAGAAAACAATATGGAGGAGAAGACAAAAAATACTACATCCAACGGCACCGTAACGTCCATACCACCATTACTGGTCTTTCTCTTGCATCTGCTCTGCGGGCTAGGGTTAGCATCAGCATTCTGGGTTGCCCACAACGTCTACAACCTCAATCTCATCGCTGATCCAACTCAAACCCTACGTCTCATCTGGGTACACCACGCCTCACCATTCACACGCGTATCATCATTTCTAATTCCAATTTATTTTCGGTTCTTACTCAATTGGATTTTGATCTTTCTTTTTCAGGTGATTGAGGCCCCAATTGTGATCCTTCTTTACTCTCTCTTTCGACAATATCCCAAGCAATGCTCGGTAATCAAATTCTTACTCTTCTCATTCTATATTTTTATTTACTTGGCTGTATTGCTTATGCATATATGGTGTGATTGAATCTGATTTATTTTCTGTGTTCTACGTATGTATATTTTGGTGTTTAAATGTTATAGTTTTGTTTTCATATGTATTTCTTTTTATTAATGTGATCATGGCAGTACATGAATGCTGTGGGACGAGGTTTTGCTGGGCTCCTTGCTGGTTAGTCTCTTTTCTTATGTGCTTCACACCCATTCACACAACGTACAAGATCATATGCCTGTATATGTACGCACATATGTACAAGAATAAATACGCTTACATGGACGGATGTATATGCATACACATACATGGAAAGAGATACAGTATCACATTCTTTTAGAGGATGTTCACATTCTTCTGTTTTTGACTGAAATAAGGTTGAATGTGCTAAGCATAATTTTATTTTGATTTTTTTTATCTATTAGACTATTTTAATTTATTGAGTGTCGGTTTTGTTGTAAGATGAAAACTTTCTAATGATGCTTTTTAATATTTTACATGTAAAGAAAAAGTTGGATGTCCAAAGAGTGATGCTATTTTAAATTCCAAGACCAAATTGTGGCTATAGGTCAATTTGTTTGTTGTTCCGGAAAATGTTCTGTTTATCTTTGGGAGTTAATGAACATTCCCCCCCCCCTTCTAATTATCGATATAACATTGAGTTTGAAGGAACAAGTGAACTTAGTTGATTTCTTGAAAAGTTTCTATTTGGGAAAAAGCATAGCAGTTTTTTGGTAACAAGTTTTTGATTTTCTCTTCAATCTACACAATCACTTAGGGTTCTGTTTATCTGAATTTGTAGGGGCTATAGTCAATGCACTTGGAGCTATTGCTTTGGGGGCACCTGTTGGCATTCAGTACGTGATTATGGGAGTCAAAGGATGTTGTATTCTAATATCATAATTTTTAGTTGAAATCATAGTTGAGGTTGCAAACTGAAAGGAAATGATGATCCATTCTACCCCATAATTTGTAACCACAGTTTGTTATCGCCAGGTACTTAATACTCTTTATTTGTAAAGACATCCACCTTTCCATTTGGGTTTCCTATATACGTACTACAGGGAAAACATTTTAGAATCTCATTTAAAATGTTCACCATCACGATCCATTTTACTTTCATCCAACCTCAACTTTGATTTGTGTTTTCATAATTAAAAAACAGAAACATATGAAATGAACGCAAGCATTTAACCATGGCTTCTATAACTTTTAAAATCAAACATGATTATCCTTGTTTATGTATTGTACAATCCTTTGCAAATTTTTTACTGGAACAGGTATTTTGCAAAGACTGTCAATTGGTCGATTCTGATGTCAACTTTTACTGTGAGTATCCTACTACTTTTTAATTACTGTTTGCTCGTTCCATAACATCCATCTATCTTTTAGTTGGTAGCATATGAAATGAATGCAAGCACACTGATGTTCAGCTTACATTGAACTTTAGTGTTTGTAATTTTAGGGACTAAAGGAAGGTCTTTTGATTTTTTGAATCAAGCAGAATGATTTCTGGTGGTTAATTGAGCCCAACACATTATTTTTGTGCTAAATGTTCTGCCATTGTTTGTTCAGATGGCAACACTAGGATAAATTGTTCCTTAGTACCACATTTATCTCGTATCTTAATCTAAATTAATGCTCCTGCAAGTCGAGCTTGCTATTTTCTCGAGTTTCTCATCATGCTTCTTTTGTGCTGACAGTTTGTCCCTGCAGCTTCTGTTTTTGGTTCATCGTGGAGTGATTGGCAACGACTATTTGCATACACAAAGTAAGTTCTCTCACATTATAATGTGCTTTGTTGATGTATCCTGCCATATGGCAACAATTATGGCTCTTTTCCAATGTTAAGTAACTTTGCATTTATAATGATTTTGGAATGATATATAACCTATGAAACTATTTAGTATGAGAAGTTGGTACATTTACCTTTACGTTGGCTAAAGTTGTCACGTCCCCAAATCCGGGTCTCTTTCAACCCCTATTATGGTGCTGACGATACAATTACAATTTGTCCCCAAATCCTCTATTGATTTAACTAGTCTATTACAGACATTACATCAATTCTTTACCTCCATCCCTAGATCGCATTCCTTAATATTTACTAATATTATACTTGGTAAAAACACATTTAATTAAAAACTTAACATCATAATCGTCAACTTATACAATTTTCGGTTTCATTCCAAAGTCATAAAAATTACAATTTATTCTAATGCAATAAATATGCAACTCCTCCAACCCTACTTCCTCTTGAGTATTCCATAACTTCAATCCAACATTAAACAATTTTTCACAATTTCATCACCATTTATCTGTCCTAGACTTTCAATATTAGCAACTAGTCAGTTCTGAGGAAAGGGGGGGCTTTCCGTTAAAGCAATGCTCAATAAGACAACCTCTTTCCTCGACAGAACTTTCTAGACATTGTCAATATTGTTAATCTGACATAGTTAAATGACTTCTACATCCACCAGCTTAAATGTAAAATACACTATACATTTTTTATAATAATTCTCAACTCTTTTAATCAAATATCTAAAGTTATTACAACTTTAAGTTCTATTACAAATAAAGAAGACCAATTATCTACTCTTCTTTAACTTTCCCGTTCTACTGCCAGACTCTTCTGGTAATACTTCTTTAATTGTAATTCTGTAAATGAAATATATTTGCAAGAATAAGCATAAGATAGCACAACAAATTTAACACATAACACATAATAGAACTCACACTTCTAAGATTCAAAGGGATGAATAGCTCAACAAAAGATATCAACAATTGTTCATAATAGTAAACTGAGGGTTGTTAAACCAAGAATTGTTCATCAGTCATAAGACTTAGAACTCTCCATTTGTCAGTCATAAAGACTTAGAAGTCTCTGTAAATATTATAAGGGGATCAGCCTAATAATATCCTATGTTATGCATAACACCTTCTATACTGACAACTTTTGTTTTCAACAATATAGGAGTCGGTTACCCGACACATCATAAATTCCCCCATGAATAAGGGTTGTTCATTTTAGTTACTAACCTACAGATTTCGCCCCAGAACAATTTGGTTTGACACAATAAACTCAACTCAAATAAAGAATTATAACAATTCAATATCTCATCAATAATTATTCCGAAAGGAATAACTCAATACTCTAGTTAATCCAAATCAAATGGCAAATAACTCTTATCAATAAATCATTTCACAATATATAATGAACTTCATATCATAATTCAAAGAAAGAATTAAATGAAATTCAACAATTTAAAACACATCGTTGCATTTTTATGTAAAGACATAAATCAAATGAGTTAGAAAACTTGTCCGATAAAGCCTCTTACGTGTTTACGCTAATTTTTAAATCTTTTCGTATGGCCTCTTGAAGTTGCAAGCTTTACGATTATCTTGAATAAGCAAAACTTGATTTTTTGCCTCTCAAATATATGTGATCTTACATTGCTCTCTCTTAGAATTGCTTTGGAATTTAATGAAGGCTATTAGCATGGCATGAGGGTCTTATTTATAGGCAACCAAAACTTACATCACACCACAACCAATCAAAGTGGCCAACAAAGCTATCTAGCTCAACATCTAACAAATGAACAACAAGGCCAAAAGGTAAGCCACTCACAAGTGACCAACAAGGCCAATGGCCTACCAAGCTTGACACTTGCAACCTAAAAGCCACATCTCACCTTTCTATGCTTGACAACGCTAAAGCAAATAACTAATAAGCCACATATCTCCTATCATTACTTGACAACACACCAAGAGCTAGCAAAACTCAATTTGGTGACTAACTCTTCAAAGCAAGTATCAATACTTACAAGCTTGTAAGTATTACATACTTTCATAATGGCTAAAAAATATCTCTACTTTCTCTACACCCTAACCGGATTCCACTTAGTTTTGTTACTCCAAACTTGGTTTACCATCTAGTTAGCTTCTAGTTTGCTCATTAGTTAGTTTTCCTAACTAATCCGGTTAGTTGAAATTGTTGACTTTCCTAGAGTTGACTTTACGTTTTATGAATATTGATTTCCTATATAAGTTTTACAAAAATTTTCTATACTTGTACTTATAATGAAACCACACACATTCAATCACATAACACATAATTTCAATCACAAAAACATCATTTATTAATCATATAAGGTTACATTACAAGTCTTATAAGGATTCGGAATATTATAAAAGTACCGTCTTATGTGCTATTTTAATGTATCACAAGCTTTCACTTGCAGGCCAAATGGATCAACAGATTATTCGATCTGTCTACCTGCACATGGAGCTATTATAGGGGCTTGGTTTGGGGCCTGGCCGATGCCTCTTGATTGGGAAAGACAATGGCAGGTAAAAATAATCCTTGCATTGGTTTGATATTTGACTAATTTAGAGAATATTTGGTCACTTTCCTATTTCTTTGGATGTGATATGTTGGTCATTTTCAGCTAAGCCTATTTTTGAGCTTGCTTAGTAGTTTAGCCGTTTTTGTTCTTTAGGTCTGGGTTCTACTTTAAGCTAGGGTAATAATGTCTATATTTGGTTTTGCTACCAAGCCAGCAAAGCATCGTGTCTTTATGTCACCCTGACAGCAAGTTTTGACTCATGTCTCAATGAGAAAACCGTTCTACAGCACGGTCTTGGGAGAACTGAAATTCGTAGTTGCCTCTGTTTCATAACTTGCCTTTTTGACAGATGGCATATGAGAAGCCAATGATGCAAATTGTTGTGCCGTGACTTTCTTTGAGATGTGTTAAGGATGCTCATTATTTGGTTAAAGGACAGAAACTGTGTTCAATGTTAAGATGAAGATTTACCATGGCGCAGACTTTAATAACTGTATGAAAAACACCAAGAATTTGAGCTAAATTAGGATCATCTTTGATTGAATATTTTAGATTGCCCTTGCATTAATTTGTATTTTCCTTGTCTTCTTGTTACTTTCTCTTGATATCTCAACTCTTTATTGTTATTTCAAAGGTGGTGAGGGTGGTGGTTGTTGTATTCTAATGACTGGACAAATTTTACTTGTAGGAATGGCCAATTTGTGTGAGTTATGGAGCTATGGCTGGGTATTTGGGTGGTATGGTGGTATCTTTTGGTTTTTCACTCTTCCAGAAGCGTCTAAAGGCAGACTAGCCATTCATTCATTCATTCAACTGGGAGCTTCGGTGATTGAACATTATGGAAATGCAACTTTTAACTGCTAGTGTGACCTGACTTGTTCATAGGCTAGTCCAATTTTCAACATTTTTTTATGCGATTGGCCTATTAATATCCTGAAGAAATAATTAAATTGACAAGTGGCGGGTGTTTTGTTAATGATATTATCTTCTGTTTTGCATTCACTACACTTTTTGGGGTATACTGAATGACAGGATTTTATTATTTTACCCCTCCAAAGCTGTTGTAATAGTTAATATTTTTTTTAAAAAAAAATTACTTTATTCAGCTGGTTATTTAGCAAAAAATCTGACTTAGTTATTTAGTTCAATCATCTGACCGATTCAGCTATTTAGACGATTTTTTTTATAAAAAAAAATTCATTTGATGGCTGATCGATTCAATTATTTAAAATGTGTTCGGTTCTAAACAAACCCTGAATAGAAAAAGCCGTTAGGCATTATTGTAATGTGGAGGAATGAATATACCCCATTATTCATCCATAATGTCAATGTGGTAAGGTAGTGTGGTCCACTCGTTCAATTAATTATAAAATATGATTCAATCATTAAGATGTTAGTAAATATGATACAATCATTTAATTATAAAATTTAAAAATAATGATGATGGAGTAAATAAATTGAGACGTATCCGGTGCTGAGGAAGGAAGAAAGGAGGGGGAGAGGGGGCCACAAGGAAGACGAAGCGAGACAAGTACAAACATAACCGCTAATTAATGAACAGGCAGGCAAGGGAAATATGAGATACGTCCAACTCCAAACCCCTTGATCATTCCGTCATCTCATAACCAACAATTACTACAATTTACAAGAAGAAGAAGAAGAAGAAGAAGAACAAGTCTTGTTGTTTGAGCTGATACATAAAGAAATTGAATTGAATATATACTAGACTTACTTTAATTGAGGAGAAGTGGGATGGAACAAGGAAAGAAGAAGGTTAAGTTCGGGGTGGAGGGTAGTTTCTCTCCCATATCGTCTACTCCTGTTTTCTGGAAGTCTCGTAAGAGATCAGGTACCTGCTCTGCTCTGCTCCCCTACTCATCTCATCTCTTCCCCTTTTCTTTTCTTTTCTTTTCCTTTCCGAATTATTATTTGCATAATTTTCAACCTACTGCTACTCCACAGTTTAGGAGAATTTCTTCAATTCAAGTACATATTTCTTTCTTGTTAGAAATATTAAAAATGTTAGTTGCTCTCACATATGGGTCCGGACATTAATGTTATGTTTGTTTTGTTTGCGAATTGCGATTATTAATCCCAAAAAAATAGACTTGGGACTGGGATTAATAAAATATAGGGAATTGTTTTAGTTTGAAAGGTGCATTCTTCTAGATCTCTCTGAAAGTGTAGAGATATATTTGAAGCTGAATTTTGCATAGTATAATTCCCCAATTCATATGTTTTGAATGCTTCAAAACATTTCTCTCTCTATCTTCCCCCATTTTCTGGGGTTAGAGGGAAACGTAAAATAAAACAATTAGCAAGACTTTGCTGGCACGTCACTTCACTCGCTATGGTTAGATCATCATTCATTAAAAATCAAAATGTCTAGTCTTTATTCTTATCGTTATTTTTTTTCTCTTTGCTTTCTATTGACTTGGAGTCCCGCACCTAAATGTCCATGTTTTTCCTTATTTGGATTTGTTTATGTTATGGTAGCTATCCATACAATTAACTTATTCTAATATGCATTTCTTTCTTGTCCAAGTCATCATTATCTCCTTTTTGCTGTATATAAAAGAATTGGTCCCGTTGTTGTTGTGCGAGTATACTTATTCAATCTTGTTGTACTTGCCACCATATAATAACAAAATCACAGAGGGAAAAAAATGGTATCTCTATGCCTTTTGTAGCTAGTTCCAAGAAATGTGATTTCCTAGCAATTTCCATGCCTAGAATTGACAGACGGAGGACCCCAGAAATCAGGCTGAAAGAAGGGAACATCTTTTAACTTCAGGAACTTGTACACTAAATTTATGGGTATCTCAATCTACTGTTGTAACACAGTTATACCCTCTAAACTAAATATATTACCCCTATACAGCAGCAGCCCCATGTCTAGAATAATTCGTCATGTTGCACTCAGCGATCCGTTGACGTTAGTAGCACGAATATCTCTAGTAGTAAGTCCATTTCCATTCAATCTTGGGATATGTTTGGTGTTTCTAACATCAATCATCCGGATCTATCTCTGTTCTTTTATGTCTGTCTGAGATAGTACATTTAATTGAATGCTTTTCTAAATGAGAAACAGGGGAGAAGAGAAAAGAGAACAAGGGTATTTGATGTAAATGAAACCTCCAACTCCATTTAGCCATGAGGTATATATTAGCCCTTGTTACAATATATATTTTGTGATTAGCGATCAGGCCCTGTTAATCTAGGATCTTTCTTTCTTTGGCTATCTTAATCAAGGATACTAGAAGAGTCTCGATTACAAGCCTAACCTCGCCATGTCTCCATTCAAATTGATATTGACTTGCTTCATTGGGCTTGCTAAGAATGAGTCAACTAGGTTTCCTTATCAACCTACTACAAAACATTACATGAAACTCAGAGGAGTAGTTATGAGTCAACTAGGCTCTCTTTTATAAGTCCAGCACTCTAGCTGGAACTCTTCTGGAAATATTCAAAGTTAAAATTAATTATTGACTACAGTTCAAAAAGGTAAACTACCAAAACAGAAATTGAGTAGTTATGAGCAAGATATCAAACGTAAAATGGTGAGTCTTTTCGTGACTTATTGTATAGTAACTGGAGTTTTGTCAAAATTGCATTGGGCTTATAATACTGGCTTCTATGGCAGCTAGTATGAAAAATGTAGACAAGATAATTGATGATGCTGATAAAAGCCCCCCAAAACAGGAAGAATCTCCTACTGCAGAAACAGAACGAGAATCAACACCAGCTACTATTCTTTCAGAGAAACGGAAGGCGTTGTTTGAACCATTGGAACCCGTAAGTATAAATGTCCGAAGACCAACAGCTGAATCCTTACTCCCCCCACCCGACTTTGATGAAGCAAGTTATCCCCGAGGCTGGCTGATTGGGAAGAAGTGGAAGCTCATAAATGTTGATGTTGTTGAGAGTATGCGTAGGATTGCCGAGCAGGAAATGAACAGAAAGGTGCTTCTCTTAAACACTTCCCATTACTTTAGGAAGCTGTCTGTATGTTTTATGAGATGGAAATAATATATTCTAGCTCGCAATGGTTTGATTTTGCATGCTTTGCAAGAAGAGACGACTAATTCACTTCAACATTCGTCTCTCTTTGCATGTCAAAAGTGTAATGTGATGCTCAGTGAAACCACCGTTGAATTATGGTCGCAGGACGGGGAGATTGATAACCTAAATGAACAACTGGAAGAGGATTCTCGGTGCTTAGAGCATTTGCAGATCCAGCTCCTGGAAGAACGAAAACGCGCGGAGGTAGAAAGACAAAATGCAATGCTGCGAAACCAAATAACTATGCTCATGGACATGTTGCAGGACAATGAGAACGTGGACGATGGGGGCTCAGAAGAACCTTATATATTTCTTCTTTATTCTTTTGTAAATGTGTTTTGGAGTGTATAAATTGTAGAAAATTATATTTATACATAGTATGCCAATTGTGTCGTCTTGTTGCTGGAGATGCCATGCATCAGATGTGCTTGTAAGTTATTCTCGTTCGCTGTCTTTCATGCTATAAAGATCTTAAAAAACTTAAAACCAAAAAAAAAACACTATATTGAATGGATAAAGGATAAGCTCACAATCATCTAGGGTTTTTCATAGTCTCAGTTCAATTCTATTGACAGCAATGTTTAACCAAAATAAAAATAAAATAAAAAATAGGCGTTTGAAAACAATGTCCTGAAAATAATTCTGAAAGAAAATTTACTATGGTATGCATTTGTGTGCGAGTCGAGATGACTTTAGTTAATTAGTTATTTGTTATTTTGGACATGGTTATTAGTTTAAATTCTGTGCATGCAACAACGGGCAGAAGTTGGAAAAAGCAATTGTTCCTCCCAAGATTGCAAAGCAGAAAGGATTCAAAGGAAACATTGTGAATATATGATATGACCCTTAAGGAGGAGACATTTTTACACGGGTTAAATTCTGTAACAGACTAAACAAGAACTTCAAGCTACAAACAACCAAGTACAAAACAATCATTTCAGGATTCTTCATAAATCTGAATTTCTGAACCCCCCCCCCCCCCCCCAAGTTAACTAAACCTAGAAAAAGAACCTACAGATGCTATATATACCATCAAATGAGAGAATAAATCTCTCACAGATTTGTCACTTCACTAGGATGAGGTGGACATTTATCTAGCTTGATTGTTGAAATCTTCAGAGATGTTGAAGAACTGTGGTAGAGATGCTATTCTAGGAAGATTAAGCAGCAACTCTCCAACTGAATCCTTCCTGGACATGCCAGGTTCCTGTTTGCGGCCAGATACATCAGTTGATTCACCATCTGGAGTGGAATCCTTTGCAACTTCACTTTTACCCTCTGATGCAGAGCAATTCAGTTGATTTCCTGACTTATTTTCTGTCATTGTCATATCAGCACCGTAGCCACTTTTAAAGGGAAAGTCTTGAACTGTCACAGGATCCTTTTGCAGGAGGCAACACAGAGAATTGACTCTTGACATGATCGACTTCTCATCAGAGGTTGGTGCATGCTGAGAGTCGGTAAATAAGCACCTGCTAATCTCATCCAGAATCACCAAACTTTCTCGTTCTTCATTGGACAGGATAGGATTGTTGGACGTTCTCTGTTCAGAAATCCGATTTTCAATGTGGTTTACTAGATCACTCATCGACATGGAAGGGTGAAGTCCAGGAACTCTTATATGATCCCAACAGCTAAGATTCTTCAACCCGTCAGTTCCACTACTCTTAATTTCTTCAATCACACCGCTGTCCATTACTGAAAATAAGAGTGTCAAGCCAAAGTATTGTAAAAAGGTAAGGTAATGTAAGATTATCAAAAAGACAGTGAGATGGAGCAAGAGAAGGGAATATAACAAATAAAAGATTGTAGTGGATTTCCTTCTCTCTTCTTCTTTTGCGGGGTTGGGTATGTGATCAACAATTAAATTGGTAATGATACAACAATCAATAATGGTTCCTCCCCGACAGCTTCGAAGAAACCACAGTACTAAAATTGGAAACAAAGTTCAAAAATGCACACATGATTGTGTGTGTATACATATCCTAATTATTTACCCAGTAATAACAATGCATTCCACCCCAAGCAAACTAAGTTTTGCTAATTTCCTCAAAAGTCTCTAATTTTTTTGCTCAGAAATCGTAACAATTGGAAATTGGTTATTGCAATTTCTTAATGGCAGTCATAGTGCTGCCACATAATCACAATTTCTTTGCAGTAAATTGCGTTGTTGCTTATATCCCGATCATTGTGAAAATTCTTAGTGCCAGTATACTGAACATGGTAGGTTAATTAAACTTCAGAGCATCACTACTAAAGGGGGCTACTTAAGCTTAGAAGATGATGCTTAACATGCCAACCGTAATAGCAATCATAGTGCTGCCACATAATCACAATTTCTTTGCAGTGTTGCTTCCTGATGATTGTGAAAATTCTTAGGTGCCAGTATACTGACCGTGGCAGGTTACTTAAACTTCAGAACATTACTACAAAAGAGGGCCACTTAAGCTTAGAAGATGATAATATGTTGTAGCCAAATGGTTCTTATATCGATATGCCAACAAAAATATTCATCAAAGTGCAAGTCCAAGTTGATAAATTTACCTGAGCTCGGGGAAGGTGTTTCTCGAGGAAAATGTTCTGGGTGTCTACCAACAAAATCATGTTGTTCATTCTTTGAGGATGAAGATTGAGCCCCTGATGCTGATGCTGCATCTCGCAATTCAAAGATGGCTGGTCCACCGTCAGTATTCATATCATACTCATGGTTGGCTTCATCCAATTGATCAAACCCAGAAAGTTTGGGTTCAAAATATGGGGATTCAAGAGATATTTCAGCTTGCTGACTCAGATAATTGAGACGAGGATCGCATTGAATGAGCTTTTCAAAATGCTTCCCCAACAAGCCTTGTGGGCACTGCAAGTAATGTCGCCTGTAGCAAAATAAAGAATGTCGTCATCATTGAAAAGAAGATAATATGTTGCAAACTAATGCAATGTTAAAGCTAATGCGAACTAAATATTGCGAAATTTGGTAGTGACGCGGTTCGAAGCTGCCTCTGGCATAACTAATTTAATATTAATGCAGTTCCATATGCATCCTTCAATAGCATCCACCAGGTGTACTTTAAATGCTAAGTTAAGAAGGGAAGCACAGTTTTCATAAGTAAAAATTAAAACATGTACACAGCACACGCACATAAATGGTCAGAGTATGACCTTTCCTGAAACTGAAACCCTTGAAAAGCAGGGAAGTTTGTTCTTCAAACTCAAAAGTATCTGAAGGGTCTAAATTATACTACATAATAAAATAAGAATTAAAAGTCTTTAGTTACTAGGATAGAATCCCCTCCGTAGTATTTTATATTACATGGTACAAATTAACTCTACTAGTTTGGTTGTTCTGGATTTTAGTATATAAACGTAGAGTAAAATCCTCAGATCGTAGAATAACTTAGCTCTACAATGCTAGTAGCTTTGCTATACGATTCAACGATTTTGATTGTTCTACCTTTAAGTGCAGAAACGTAGAATGAATCCTCAAATTGTAGAATGGCGTAACTCTACGATTCTAGACTTAACGTTCTGCAGTAGCTCTACGTTAGTAGCATGATTTTACTCCTTTATACTACGAACTTATATTTTACTCAACGATCGTAGAACTCCAAGACTTAACTCTACAAACTTATATTTTACTCAACAAACGTAGAACTTCCAAGTCTTTTAACTCTACGAAATTATGTTTCACTCAACAATCGTAAAACTTCAAGTCTTTAACTCTACGAACTATTACTTAACTCAACGAAAGTAAAACTCCAAGACTTAACTATACGAACTTATATTTAACTCAACGATCGAAGAACTCCTTGAGTACTTCACTTTTTTACTCTACGAACTGTTACTTAACTCGACGATCGTAGAATTTCAAGACTTAACTCTACAAACTTATATTTAACTCAACGATCGTAGAACTCCTCGAGTACTTCACTTCTTTAATCTTCACTTCTTTAATCTACGATAGTAGAGTGACTGTTATTTAACTCAACGATCTTCGAGTTCTCTGAGTAATTCATGATGATAGTAGAGTAATGTTGGCCTTTACTCAACGAATTTTCAATTACTACAAGGCTATACTCTACGATCTTGAAATCAAGCTAAGTTCAATATGTTCCAACATGAGCTTTAAACAGCACACTCTCTCTATTCTGATAAAACCATATGTGCTTTCTCTCTCTTCCCACTTTATCTGAAAATGTGTAAAGCAAATATTCTCCTGTTGTGCAAAATCTTTCATCCACGTGGCAAGAAAAATTTATTCAACTCTTCCGGCCACATAAGAAAAAAAAAAGTTGGGTGAATTATAGACCATTGAATTAATAAAATAAATCAATCTAATCCTAGTCATTCATACAAATATTTTTGGCCTATAAATAATGGCATACTTCATTCATTTTTCTTCAATCTAGCCAAAGCCAAACTTTGCCCACAATTCTCTCTTAATCTCAGATTCTCAAAAAACTAGATTCTAGTTGTTTAGAAAATGATCAAAAAAGTAAGAAAAATACTTATTGCTATAAATCTATACAGTGCTCTTATTTGTGTTTAATATTATTATTACGGTTATATTTGTTATACATATTGAACACAACAAGCACAAAGCACCATTTATATCATTGTGCTACATTCAAGTTGATCATCATTGATTATATTTATACACACTTGAATTAAAGCTTATATATATTAATCTGAGGTTTGTACATAATCCTTCTAGAAAGTGAAAGACAAGTGATCAAGCCTTTAGTAACTTTCCTTAAAAGCATCGATATCACTTGAAAGTCGTGAACTGTAACCCATTATAGTTAAGTGATACAAGGCAAAATTTTCTCATAATTCTATCCTTATACTTCTAGTTTGAAAATCATTGTCCTTTTGTGTATAAAAAACGATTCGTATATAGTCCTCTTTGAGAGTAATAAGCAAAATATATAGGCACTTGATTTATAAAGCGTAGTAAATTGACCTTTATTTAAAGAGTTATATCACCTTATAAAAGTGTTCTATATAATCCAAATTGATCCATATACTGTCATATTATTTGTGATCATTGGTTTAACTGTCATTTTGCACGTCATTATATATATCTTGCAATATTTGACATACTTGAACTTAAATTGTTATCCATCTGCTTAATTAAAGAAGCATTTAATTAAAAATAACTATTCTTTTTACAAAAGGGGTAGAGCTGGGTGTTCTTATAAAGTGTGAGGAATTGAGTAATTCTTGTTCCAAGACCAAGATCTTAGAAATGTTCATAAGTTTGGGTTTCTAAGTGAGTGAGGAAGATAAAAGATATCAAGTTCCAAGACCAATCGAAGAAAGAATACAAGAAGCTCTGGAAAGAAAACCTGCGATTCTTGAAAAGTAATAAGGGATAGTAGTTCTAAGACAGAATCATATTTGTAAAGGTTTCTCCACCTAATTTAAGGAGCTAAACTATTTTTATAGTGAAAACTCACAAATCCTGAAGAGGAGTTTGGGGACTAGACTAGCTATATATATATATATATATATATATATATATATGGTAGAGATATATATAGTGAATCAGGCATGATATTTTAAAATTCGGACCGAATCGCCAGTTCTACCGATTAAAATCGGACCGGCCTGCATTCCAGTCCGGATTAGACCAATAACTCATTTTTTGTCAAAACTCGATAGAACCGATTGACCACTAGTCGAACCCGTTGTTCAACCGGTAAAAGTACCAGTTAAGTTGACCCAATGACCCAATTTTAATTATTTTTTAATATTAAAATTAACCACTTTTAATAATATTGTAACTCAACTTTATTATGTTTTTAGTTCATAAAAAATGAGATTTTTTAAAATTTTATTAATTACTAATAATATATATTTTTATATATTAATAATGTCGCTGTGTTAATAACTATTCGACCACCCGGTACCTTTTCCGGTTGACTGGTCCGGGTCTGAAAACCTTGGGATATATCGTTGTGTTCTTTGTTTGGTATCTCTCTATCCCCATCTCTTTACTTTGATTCACTAAAATATTTAAATAAATATTATTAACAAAATCATTTAGAGAAATAGAGTTATATTTTTAAAAGACCAAGATTTTCTGAAAAAGTAAATTAATTCATTGCCAGGGACAAGAAATGAATGGAATTACTCCCATGTTACTTCAAGAAGCAAGGTTGATTCTTGATCTATTCAAACTTTTCATGAAAACCTATCACTGGAAAGGGAGTAGGAAGAGACTATGAATTCTGGAAGAAGGCTTTCCTTCACGTAGGTTGGTAAGCATACACCAATGTGGTATCCAAATATACAGATGAATTTCAACATTATATTTGTCAGAAATTGCAACTTCAGATCAGCATACAAAGAAAACAAGAAGAAATATAAAAAATAAAGACAACAACATGACACCTACTAAAGGTGACATCAGAAAGGAGCTTTTTATTTTTAAGGTAGTTATAGGGAACTATGGTCCATAGGCAAACACCAAAGCATTATACGCACATGGAGTACCTACTTGGCCAATGGGCCAAGTGTACTTTCATTGAACAGCGATGGAATATTATGAGAGAGTGATAGTGCGTAGAGCATGCTCAGTTTCAATACTCCATTGAATTCTCCTTTTCCATTTCATCTCTGATTATAATTTAATAAAATTCAGAATAATTATTTGACCTCAACTTACACACTGCATAGTTGGAAGACAATTACTTTGAAGTAGCAAGAGATGCAACAGTTGTTAGGATTTCATTATGTGCAGACATGTAAGCAAAATCTATTTGTAAATGCTTCAACAATGATACCTGTTTATGCTTGCCTGTCCACCAGTAAAATCTGATGTTGCCTGCCACAGTGTATGCTTCCTAGGTTGTGGATTGGTCTCCCTAAAGAAAAGAGGCTGTCTTGCTAGCTGTACAAAGGAAAAAAACACATTCTATAAGAATTGCCATAAGAAAGACAGTATGGTTAGTAGGACAGCAGCATAATACAAATAATGACGTGCATATAACAATGCATAAGAGATGAAAATTACCACCACATCCAAAGTTCCAGGTTCATCATCAGGATAAGTTGCTTTCAAAGCCATAATGTCAGACCATTGAATTTCAATCTTATTTTTGAGACCACCGTCAAGAACTTCCCAAACAAGCTTATGCTTTGCGAAGTAACACTTTGCCACCAAGTCTCCTTCATATCTCGACTTATACTGTAAGTAGTGAAACATCAAGTTCTGTGCAAAACAGAAAAGAATGAACCAACTACAAATTTGTCCAAAAGCATTTCAATTGTACCTCCCAGGTGCCGATTCTAAGAATTGTGGCAGGAAAGTTTGAGGCTTTGAGCTTATCATTACTACTGGCGGAAGCACCACCTTTTTGCTCTTTCTTAACATTAGCACCTGCCTTGGAATTATTTCCTTGAGAAAGCCTCATTTGGATCAACTCCAAAAGTGATGGGCTTTTCCTCAGCCGCAAACCCAAAGGACTGGGTTCATCAAGTGGATTATATTGCGAGGGAGGTACAGGAAATGCATTATTTCCCAAATCATGCTGCTGCTATGGAACAACAATAACTAATATGATCAGCACAAGTTAGAGAATAGTGAGAAACTCAAGTCCATCCAATTTCCAAAAACCAGATAGAACTTCAAACAGGATCTGTTCAAGAAACTAGTGGCACTTCTCAATAATTTCTGTCTTACTCCCCTGTTCCACAAAAAAGAGTTCCCATTTGCCATGTTTTTTAGTTCCGTGAAAAGAGTCACACTTTTTAATAGTAGTATAAAAAGATGACGCAATGCCCTCAAGTTTTTCATCAAAATTTCATTATCATATCACTCTACTATGCTAACAAGTTATAAATTCTAGAGGTACACATGGAAAAGAATATATACGCTTAATATTAGCTTAAGGAGGGAGTATCTCATTACTATCTCAAAACAGTACATGTTAAGCAAAGATATTTAAATACTTGCAAATTGTTTGAACAAATTAAACATTAAAATGAATTGTTAAAAGTTACCCAGTGTAAGCAATCTTATTTCCCAAACCTAACATATTCACATAACCCCAAATCCAAAAAGTAGGTACACATAAGGATGCAAGGATGTTTACTCAACCGACCAGTTTAATTCCAAATATTTATACAAAAAGAATTCACATAAATTAGAAGAGTTGTCCATGGCCAACATCAATTTAACTGTATCTATATAGAGAAGGAGAGATCGAACCGGTAAAGAGGAGGAGAGCTTAGATCGCTTCTGAAGAGGGCCATGTTGATCTTCTAAAGGATCTTCAACTTCCAGCTTAACCGGCCCCATTTTCCCCCTCTGCAACTGATATTCCGGCGGGACCTTGCCGGTTTTCATCAACTGTACCATAAACTGCTTCCGAGTTCCGATCAACCAAAAAACGTACTCCTAAGGAGGGACTGATAAACCAGAAAGAAATTAAAAAAAAAAAACACCGAGTTAACTCAGACAATCTGACAGAAAGACACAGCCCTACAGATAGGTTGAGAAAGGTTGAGTATTAGGTTTTCTTTGTATTTGGTCGGTCGTCGGCGTATATAACGACGTTACTTCTTTCTAGTTGCGCTACCAGACGGTCGATCAATAATATGGGCTGCCCAACTGACAGTTGGAGACGGTGTGTTTACGCGCTTCAACACCTAAATCTACGCGAAGGCTATTTATGTCATTTACCTATCGTTCATTCGTTTTCTCTAAATTTTTATTTTAAGCATAAAATAATTTTTTTTATTACTTCAAAATCGAACTAAACTTTAAAATGCTTACCCGCATATTAAAATTTGTTTGGAAAAAATACAATTTTTGTATCAGCTGTCACCAATCTCACCCCTCAAATCTATTTTTATTTTAGTTGTACTAAAAAATTATCCATAACTCCAGCAACACAATCTTAAATTATATTTAGTTTAAGATTTATCTTTTAACTTCGATTGGTAGACTAAATATAGTGTGTGATTATATATGAATCACCAATAAGATTAAATCTAGAAATTTGATAATCCATAGACTATAATTTTAATTATATTTAAATGGGAGAATGAAAGGAGATTTGAATTTTTTTGAATTCATAGATTATTTTAATCTTTTTATATTATAGACCACGGATAGTCCATCTGCTAGAAAGATGGAAGACTAAAGGACATTTGTTGATGTTATATGGACTAAATACAGTGCATCAGATAGTTTAGCTGTTGGAGATGCTCTACAAAGCATCAGATAGTTTAGCTGTTGGAGATGCTCTACAAGTCAAATCAGACTTTTTCAATTAAATTTTTATTAAAGCTTTTAATATTGACCTTTTTCAAAAAAAATAAAAAATGAGTGTTTATATAAAAAAAATATTCTATACACCCAAAAAAAAATCTTATGTATAGTACTAGTAATATAGAATAACACAATATTTTCGATTTCACTATTATCATGTCACTTTCTGCCTATTTAATGACTTAATATTTCTACAAGTAAATATGAATACTTGATATTTCAAATTTTGTAAAGAAAAAATTATGTGTAGAACAAATAGAGTATATAATTGTAAACTAATACTTTATTCATTCGACGAAACTAAGAATGTATAATTTACATAATTACTTAATATTAATTAAAAATTTTAAAAAATAGTCTATAATTTACTTTTAGACTAAGGGGGTGTTTGATAAAAATTGAATGAATCTGAATCTGAATGAGCTGAATCTGAATCTGAATAAAAAAAATTGTTTGCTTAATTGATATGTCTGAAATATCTGAATGACAAAACTTTATTAATTTACCTCTCTGAAAAAAATTCAAAATTGTTATAAATTTATTTAATATTACTTAATATAATAGTTAATATTTTTTTAAAATTTTTAAATTTTTTAAATATTTTTTACTTCATTCAGCTGCTCATTCATACATTTAGTTAAAAAAATCTGATTTAATCATTCAGCTCGTGCATCTTATCGATTCAGCCATTCAGACCAAAACAAACGCACTGACCGATTCAACTCTAAACAAACACCCCTAACTCGTAACAAGGTTTAATATTGATAGATGTAATCTTGCACTAAATCTTTGATTATTAATACCTATTTTTTATGAAGGAGTAATTTCAATATAATTAAGTTAGATTGGATATAAGAGTGAGTTGGAGTTTAGAAGTGTCAACCCATTAATGTCGTGTGAATTTTATCTCCATGTGAAGCATGTGAGCATTTTAGAAACGGTGCGGCCCACGCGTCGAGAAGTTTCGTAGAGTTACGTCTTTTTATATGTCCCGCTCGGACGGTTCAAATATGTTTTCAGGACACGTGGAGGAAGGCAGTGGCTTCGTTGACACGTAGATACGGATGCTTAAGTGGAATTTGTGGATAATGTTGGCTATGATTGCAATTTTGTCGCCTACATATATTTAAGGAGAAAACATCGCGCCTTCCTACGATTTCGGCGCCGTCAATATCACGCGCTGCCCGTTTTATACTCGCGATGGTGTTATTTACGTTATTGACCTTTTTGGTTGTGTTTGTTTTTATTACTCCCTCCACCCTCAATTTTTATATTAATACAAGTTTGTAAATAAGTCGAGTCAAATCACACTTTAACTTGTCGAGTTCGAATTGGTCTAAAAACGTAAATGAGTTGAGTCTAGCTAAATTTTAAACAAATTTCAAATTTTATATACGAACTCGACTCGTGTATAAATGGATCTAGTATGAGTATGAGCTCGAATCGGGCTTACGCAAGTCGAGTCAAGTTCGAATCGTCTAAGCTTAATCTGTTAAGTTTTTTTTTTTAATTTTTTTAAATAAATAAATATTTTGTATTATATATTTTATATAAATAAAATAAAATTTTAATTAAATAATTATCAAATGACTCGAGCTTAAATGAGTCAAAAAAATAAATATATAAATAAAATAAATGTTTTATATTATATATTTTATATAAATAAAATAAAATTTTATATAAATAATTATTAAACGAGTCAGGTTTAAACGAGTCCAGCTTTAGTTGGGCTCGAGTCGAACAACACATTGTTCGAGCTCAGTTCGTTTAACTAAACAGATTAAAAGTTTCGTTCAAGCTCAGTTCATTAACAAGTTCAAATCGGGCTTCATCGAGCGGAGTTGGGCCGGATTCGCGGATAGCCCAGTTCGTTTACAGCCCTAAATTAATTTTATTAAATGATAAATTTTATTTTTACTTTATATATTTTATCTTATTTTTTTTAAAAAAAAATTATATACATTTGATAATCATTTTAAAACGGAGGGAGTACTTTTCCTAATACTAGTACCCAGTCCGATTCCCCAAAAAAAATATGGTGTCAAATATGACTTTACTTTTTTACTGGATGATGCCGCCTTTACATTCAAGTGTGTCAAATTTGTAGAATTCTTTTATAGTGAATGGGATTAAGTTAGAAGAGTGTAAATACAAATCTTTATCTTTCTAACTTATCCTAATGTAATTTAATATGTTTTTTTAATAGGTAAAAGTCTTTTTAAACATTTATGTATGAGCAATAACTTACACTAGCCCAGTATCATATTGCCCCACGCCCTCACCAATGGAGAAATGCTTTGTAAAACCAGGTCCCAGCCAGCCAGCCAGCAAACAAACTTTAAAAAAACTAAAAATAGATGGCCTACAATATATTATTTATTATCGGAACTGGCCCACAGGCCACAACTGAGCTGGATGGTCTGCTAGACCAACTAACCACCAGGCCTAACATTTGGACCCAACTCATGCACCACTTGGATTCATATTCGCATTTAAGGTACAATTACATATTCTATTATATTTTTAATAATAATTATAACAATAGTGCATTCATAAAATATTTCTATAATTAATACATTTTTATATTTATTTATAATATTAGTGCAATTAGGATTTCTTAATTTAAGGAATTAGTATACAATTAGGATTCCTTAATTTATGAATAGTTATCCTCATGGCTTCTTCTTCTCTCTCTCCTTATACATCATCGTCCCATAAGCATTCTGACAATTGAATAAGCATTCTTACAATTCTCAATTGTGTTCTTGTAATTCATCCCTTAATGGGTTCTACTGTATGATCTCTTATTTCTCCGTTAATATTTTCAAATATCGCCGTTGCTTTAACCAGAACCACCACCGTCACCATCAGTATCACCACCCACCCTACCAAACTAAAAAAACCTCATTATATGTTATTTATCACCTGACAGTACTTCTCCTTTTATTTCTATTGCATTTTAAACTTTCAGAGCTCATCGGAAAGATTAAAAGCAGGCTATGCAATGCAACGAAGAGGAGGAGGATTAAAACGCAGTTTGCGATTATGATTGGTAGCCAAACATTCATACTAAGGTAACCAATTCGGTGTTATTATGTTTTAATTTATTTTTAAAAATCTATTATAGATTTTTTTATTTAATAATCTTGATTGGTAGCTAACACTTTATACAAATGTAACCAATTTAGTTTTATTGGGATACCAATTAATTAAAAAAAAATGTATTGTAGATTTTTTTTATAATAATGCGATTAGTAATAAACCTTAATACAAAGGTAACCAATTCAGCTTTTATTGGGTTATTAATTAATTATAAAAATCTATTATAGATTTTTTTTTCAATAATCTTGATTAGTAGCCAAACCTTAATACAAATGTAAACCAACAAAATTAAAATTGTTACCTTTGAAAGTTTTGGTTACCAATCTGACCGAAATTCTCTTTGTTACCCACAAAAGTAAAATGGTTACCTTTGTATAAATATTTGGATACCATTGCACTAAAATTTATCTTTTTTCTCCTTTTAATTTACGGACTAAATTAACCTTCATTATAATTAATAATGACATTTGTGGTAAGCGTCCATGGTATTGAAGCGACGGCGAAGGGGAGGAAGATGACGTTGTCAAACTTTGAATATTTAAATTTTAATTATTATTTTTGAATTTAAATTTGTTTTGTTTGTTAGATCCAAAATATTTGAATTTGAATTATTAATTATGGTAGTTATTTCTCCTTGATTTTAGGTTTCCTTATTATTATGAATTGAATCCTATATTAATTCTCTAAATTAAAGAATCTTAATTGCACTAATATTATAAATAAATATAGAAAATATATTAATTGTGTAAATATTTTATGAGTGTACTAATAGTGTAATTACTTTTTAAATGTTCTATACTTATGTAAAGGACGCATTATGGGATTAGGTTATCCAAGATTCTGCTTGCGATATTGTACACTACTATAATTGAATTGAGACCTCGTGCGCTGTCACTTGGAAAGGTATAATTTCTCCACAAGAGTATGACCCCCGTTGAGCTTCCCAAATATTTTCATTTTCATTTGATTTTATCTTCTTTTTCCAAAAAAAATTATTTTGAAATAATATTTATTATTTAATAGCAAATTTTAATATTAATTATTGTCTTAATCAAAATTAAATAAATTCACATTCATTTAGATTTTAGAATCTTACAGATTAGCTACAAAATAAAATAAAACAATATTAATATTCTTCTGCATTTTTTTTGGTACTTTGTGATTTGCGGAATATTCTAAATTTTACAGTTATCAAAAAATATTTGCTTGTTATAAAATATGTAAACAAAATAACTTTTCAAAGCATCTCATTTCTCAAAATGATATGTTGTATGTAAATTTGTAAAAAACGAAAGAATAGTTGGTTTCGATTCGCATCGCCATTTCGATTAAAAAAAGTTTGATTCGAAGTTTCATTTGAAATATAAACGAAGTCAAATATGAACACATTTTAAAGTTCGATAAATTATTGAACCTTCTCAAATTATAATTTTTATTAATACTCGGATCATATTCGTTAGAAAAGTTCAAACTATTTGGGCTCGATTCTAATCGCTTTCATTTCTAGTAGTTAAATGAGCCACAATCAAACCTTATTTTATACTCGATAAATTTTGTGAACCAAATCTGAGCAACTCAATACTCGGATCGACTCAATTCGTTTACACCCTTAGTTGTATGTCCAAATTTTAATAGCTTGTTGATATTATATTTTAGAATCGATAAAATACTAAAAAAAAAGAAAGAAAAGAAAAAGAAAGTATAATCGTTATCCAGTTCTTCTAGTCATAACATACCAAAGTCAAAGTGTATCATGATTCATGGGCATTAAGGAAATTAAATGGAGTAGAATGATAAATATAGTTTTCATCGGTTAAGGACTGTCTGCTTATATCTGAATAAGTATGAATAAATTTGTATTTGACTAATTAAATCATTCAAACAGTTTATTTTATAATTTTTAAATTTTGAATGTGTTGAATAATTCATATAAAAAATTGTGGTTGAATCAGTAACTAATAGTGTTGAATAATATTTTTATCTATCTATACTCGTAGACAATTAAAATTACATTTAATATTCCATATTTTTTATTATTGTAAACAAATTTAGTTGTTTACAAATTATTTTTATTTTTTAACAAATTGTTCAATAATCAATTTAATGAATATTTTTGTAGTCTTTTATTTTGGTTTTTGGACTAATAGATATTATTAAAAAAATTAGTGTTTATTCCTAATAGTATACTCACTGCTCACAAGTTTATATATAATTTTTTTAAATAACATTGTTTATTTATAATTATATAATATATTTATTCATAATAATTTAAAAAATTAAAATAAAAAAATATATGTATTCAAATATTTTATACAGGCACATAATTTCGTTCTATATTGAGACCTTTTACGTTCATTCAGATTCTATTATACATTCAAAATTTTTCATTTAATTTTATCAAAAATCACATTATACTCGTAAGACATCCAAAAACAAATGAATACGATAAAGATGGTCCACCTCCATCCACTTTAAGGACATAAATTAGTTCAATCATGTCAAATCACTAGTAGTAGCAATTATGCTTTTACTTTTTGGTTTTCAAATCCTCCTTTCCGATAACATCAATTTATTATCAACAATAACATTAAATAATTAGAGTGGAGTATTGAATTACTCAAATTTAGTTTACAAAATTTATTGATTATAAAATAAAATTTGATCAAGAGCTATCGAGTTAAGTACGATCTCAAATTGAACCCGTACAATTTAAACTTTTTGGATGAATATGATTCAAGTATCAATAAAAAAAATTACAATTGAAAGAAATTCAAATAATTTATTAAATTTTAAAATTTATTCATAATTTTGAATCATTTATATTTTGAGTGAAACGAGTCAGAAATGTTTGTTTCATTTCAGGTAATGCAATTTAAAAAATTCAACTTGGAATTAAAGAAATGTAGGTCCGTCCAATCAATGTGCATAAAGAAGATACAACGCTGCCGATGATTATCCCAACAACTAACATGGAGTACAACTTGTGATTTTTATTCGCTCCGTGGTTTAACAGGGAAACATGTGAATTAATAATGCATTTATACCAAAATAAGTAACTACTCCGTACTCCCCCTCCCCTCCCCTCCCCTCCCCTCCCCTCCCTCCGTTTCAAGATTCAAAATATAAGACAAATTTATTCAGTTATAATACAAACAACTATATATATATATATATATATATATATATATATATAGACTAGCTAATATTTATAATTATTATTATTTCAAAACTTAAATGAAAGCATATCAAATTTTAATTTTACGATTTTATAAATTAACTTCAAAATGCAACCTTAGTTTTAAAAAGAAGGTAGTAGTAGTAGTAGTACAATTTATGAACATACTCCTACTTAAGAATAAAACATATACTGTATAATTGTACAATTAAGCATAGTAAACTGCGATAGTTTAATAGGGCCAGGAGTCCTCCTTATCTTAATTTGTTGGAAGCTAAATAAACAACCAATAAAAAGGTTGTAATAAATTAATCACTCAAGTTCATTCATCAAGCTGACCTCTCTGTTTTTTGTGGGTTCAAATGATCAGTATATACGTTATATGTGTATGTGTATATGAGATTCGGTTACCATAAAATTAACTTCATATAGTACTGACATAAAATTGACCAATACAGTACTGATATACATGAAAAAATTACTTTTTGATCTGATATCAATACTACATTAATCAATTGACCAAAATTAACTTCATGTATACATAATCGTAATGCTAATGTAGTGCACGTGAATTCCCAATAATGTGTCATGCAATAGAAAAGAAAAGTGGGGTCTCCTAGCCAGCCTCTCTCCTTTTGTTATCTTCCCAAACTCCAACTCCCAAGAATCTCTCCTCTCTTTGTATTTTTTTTCTTTCCTGCTCCTACTTTGCCTCCTCCATTCTTCCTTCCTTCCTTCCTAATTGCTGCGACCCATTTCTTATCTTTTTCCTCTCTCTCTGTCCTTTGATATTCTCTCCTCTCCTCTCCTCTCAGCACCAACATAACATTTGTTGAAGAAGCAACAGTTGTCTCTAATTCTATCCCCCATTTTCATCATCATGCTCTCATTTCTTCTCATTCTATTCATTAGTACTACTGCTACGGCTGATTATGGGGAGAAACAAATCTTCCGGTTGGACAAATTTCAATGGGTACGGCGAAGCAGCCCACCTCGCTTATCTGAGAAATCAAGTGAGTAGTTATGATAAAAAGGAAATAGATTTGAAATACATAACTCTGTCAATGACATCATCATTACTTTGCTTTATGCTCTCTCTCTCTCTCTCTCTCTCTCCAGGAATCTCTCATCTAACACTACCTTTAAGCTTTATCAGTGCTAAGTAGTAAATATTAAGCAAGATAATGCTAGCTTTTATTATATTGGCTTAACTAACCTAGTTTTAAGTGTCACCTACCTCATAAATATCAATTTAACACTGCATGCAAAACCATTAAAATCCATATTTATATTATAGTGTTAGCACTAATAGTATATCGACTGGACTCTCATTAGACTTGTTAACTTGGTCTACAGGAACAGAGAATGGTGCAACTATACTAGAAATGAAGCACATAGATTACTTATCTAAACCAATTCATGACTGGAACCAGAGGCTTCAAAACCGCCTAATCTATGATGACATTCGAGTTCGGTCATTTCAATCCCGAATCAGAAACATGGTTTTGGTTCAAACTGAAGTCCATTCACAAGCTCAAATTCCTCTCATTTCTGGTGTCAAACTTCAAATTCTGAACTACGTTGTCACTGTTGAATTGGGTGGTCGAAACATGACCATGATTGTGGACACCGGGAGTGATCTGACATGGGTTCAATGTCAACCCTGCAAATTATGTTATAATCAACGAGAACCTCTCTTCGACCCCTCTGTATCCTCTTCATATCAATCAGTTTTGTGTAATTCCTCAAGTTGCAACTCTCTGCAATTCGCCACTGGAAATTCAGGGGTATGTGGAACCAATCCACCAACCTGTAACTATGATGTTAGCTATGGCGATGGTTCATACACTCGTGGTGAGCTAGGCTGCGACCACATCCTCCTTGGAACCGCACCAGTAAGTAATTTTGTATTCGGGTGTGGTCGGAACAATAAAGGCCTGTTTGGAGGAGTTTCAGGCCTTATGGGTCTTGGAAGGAACGATCTCTCGTTGGTTTCTCAAACTTCCAATATCTTTGGAGGATATTTCTCCTACTGTTTGCCTTTAACACAAGAGGAGGCTTTAGGTTCACTTATTCTAGGCGGAAATTCTTCAGTTTACAAGAATTCAACACCCATTACTTACACTAGAATGGTTCCAAATCCACAGCTCTCAACCTTCTATTTTCTAAACCTTACTGGAACTACTATAGGTGGTGTGGCTTTAGAGGCTCCAGCTTTTGGTAAAGGTGGAATACTAATTGATTCAGGGACAGTGATTAGTCGCCTTCCTCCATCGATTTATAGTGCTTTGAAGACTGAGTTTCTAAAACAATTCTCGGGGTATCCTCGAGCGCCAGGATTTTCAATACTGGACACTTGCTTTAACCTTTCTGCATATGAAGAAGTAAACATTCCTACAGTAACAATGAAATTTGAAGGTGAAGCTGAACTGAATGTGGATGTACAGGGAATCTTCTATTTTGTAAAAACAGATGCATCTCAAGTTTGTTTGGCTCTAGCAAGCCTCTCATACGAAGATGAGATCGGGATTATTGGAAATTACCAGCAAAGGAATACTAGGGTTGTATACGATACTGTGGAGTCTAAGTTGGGATTTGCAGAAGAAACTTGCAGTTTCACATAGGAGCGAAAAGGAAGGGGGTTTATTGTTGTGAATATGGTTCTTCAAAGGAAAGCCATGGGATTCACTGGAAATGGTATCTTCCTAGGAGTATATTTTCTTATTTTCAATCACCTATAAATATTTGAGATAACTAATGGGGGGATGGTATAGAGTATAGTGATGCAATTTGTAAATTGCAGTGTGTTTAAATGTAATGAATTGATTCTACGATGCAGACTGGGTATATACTGATTAAATTGTGTATTCATTCCTTCAAATTGTGTTTCAGTGCAAGCGAGAGACAACTAAGCTATTTTCTTTCCCCAGATTCCACGGAATGAACAAATTGATACTGGGTCTTAGGGAAAAACAAAGTCATAACAATTCATTTGAGATATAGATAAAAAATGACAGAAAAGATAATGGAGTTTGTTGATGAACAGATTTGATAATAAATTATATTGGAATTATCAGTAATTTTGCTGGGAAAATAGAACCGGTAAGAATTTGCAGACCTGAAACAAGTATATACGAACATACAGAGGACCCACCATGGTATTTTTTGAATTCGGAGATTCTGATTTTTAATAATGTGACCAGAAATTCATCTGCTGTGGGCTCCATAAGCCAGCTACCAATATGATTCCAATTGTGCAATGCTCGAGCAAAACTTGCTTTATATCAGCAAAAGCCACAATAGCTGACTGTTCAAATTGTTAAGGAACCAGGAAAAATATGAGCACTTAAGAAACTGCCAAGTAAAAAATGATGGCTCCCAAGAACAGACACCTTTAGTAGGTTAGATATCCATTTCTTCATCAACTTTAGACGGGTAGTTTCAGTTACTGGTATGTTAATGTGTCTAAACAGACTATCAAATATTGTACAAGAAATATGGATAGCTTAAGGTTGGTATGAAGAGTGGTTTGTGACCAATAAGAGTGACAGGCTCTAGTTTCCCCCAAAAATGTAAATTCAGTAATAAAATTCGTCAGTTTAAGTTCCCGTCAAATGTTGTGGACAAGAGAGGCCAATTCCCTATTCTCAAAGTCCAGTGTATCATCAACTTTTTTGGTCGTCAGCATCTCATTTGGAAGGATAGACACATTGGGTTCAGTTGCGGGAACCAAAAATAGAAGCCCAATTGGAAGAATCCTGAGTAAACTCCGGATTAAAATTGCTATCCACAGGTTGTCGAATTTTTTCCGGTTAATATTCAAGATGTGGAGAAAAAGGCCGCTGGCCCAAGAGTTGAGCATCCCCACATGATCAATTGTCATAAGCAAAGCAAAGAAAGTGCCTTCTATACCAGAGGTGCGAAGCTTAGAACTGAGAACAAGAAGAGGCATCTATTTGAGGCGTCCTATCATTCTGTGAAAAAATTCAGCGATAACAACAGAAAAGAAATCTGGTACACCAAGTCTCAAGTTTAATCATAGAACCAATATCAAATCCAGCATCCCTGAAGCACCAAAGAGCAATTGAGACTAAAATAGTACTTGACGAAATGGGTAGCTTTTAAAAATATTTTGGTAGAGAAGAACTCCAAAGAAGGAGCCAATTCCACCAACAGAAAATATGGATACGATAACCTCCTGCATACAGCCATATGAATGATAAGGTCAATACACATAATAAGAACTTGTACATCTTGTAAAAAGATAAGAAAAGATTTGCACAATATTTTATTTGGAAATGCAGACTTGTTGATAGTACTAAATTAAGGTAGAGATTTAAGCAACTATTAATATGCAAGAAAAATGAAAGGTACAGATAGTATTACTTAGTAAAAATGTATGAAAACAAAAAACATTGTTGTTAAGAGAATAATCTCCAGAAATTCAATAACCATACTTGTATGTTTGAAACATATCTGTAATAAGTGAATTGCACACTTGGCAACCGTAATCTAAATCATTTTAGGAACCGCAGAGAATTGTCCCCGTCAAAAATAAGAGAAAAATGTCTAAATACCTGTGAGAAAGATGGGGCTGCTTTTGCAGTATACCAGTAGAACATTCCTTCATGAATGTTCAAGCTAAATGCAAGTGACAGGTACATTTATAAGCATGGCCTCCAAACATCTCGGCATTTCAATGCTGTCCACATTGCCTTACCAGCATCCATAATTTTTTGATTCACCTATTAAAAAACCTGGATTTTATGTATGCATGATCAGAAGAAGACGCATCAATAGTTCTAAAAAATGATGCAAGTCATACCCTCCTATAACCACTGTTACGCACCAGGGGTTCTCGCAGAATCATTCCAACCAAAATGACAAGCCTAGAAGGGATACTTAGCACTCCAAAAACACCCTGCCATTGAAGGGCACACTACTGGTAAAACACAAGGACTTGGGGGGCAAGAATTTTTTTAACAACATAATATATATTCAAAAAAGGGGTACTCGGGTAGAATGCATTGATATGGACCGTAATTGATGTAAGCTCGTTGAACTTCATCAAATAGATCACCAAGACATTTCCTATTTCGATACGTTTTTCAGGATCACACTCCAAATAATTAATATCCCATTTTTTACCTTCAATTCTTGGTGATTTTAGAGAACGTTGTTCTTGTTCAGGGGTAGGCAGAGATGTTTGAACATTAGGCTCAAGGGTAAGCAACGATGTGTCAACATAATTTGATTGTTTTCTCTTTAAAAATGAATCAATAGTATGTGATTTTCCCATGATTCTAAAACAAAAAATAAAAAATTCAATTAAATACACTACAACAATGAGTTAATCAATATTATTGACCACTCATTGAACTTTTTAATTATAAAATTTTCATAAATTTATAATCAAGTAAGTAAGGGTTTTAGTTAGTTACCGGAAAACAAATTGAATATGCAATTGGAATTAACATATACAATATTATGATCACTCATTAAACTTTTAAAAATTAAAATATCAAGTTTCATAAAATAAACAAAAAATAATAAAATAAGGGTTTTAGTTAGTTACCTGGATACAAATGTATCATTCAATTGGAATAATACATATACAATATTATGTTCCAATTATACAAACTTGCAATTATAATGAATTTAAAAATAAAATTAGCAATCAGAAGCACTTTATGAACAACTTGATAAATGAACAAGTGGGTCTTACAAAATTTTCAAACCCTTGGGGGTCTGTGGCCCCCTCCAGTCATAACATAGCTTCGTCCCTGGTAAAACAGGAAACAACTTGAAAACAATTTATACTGAGATACTTTAATATCTGATCCGATCTATCAAACGATAATAGATATTATGTGGTTTCCAGTGCTTGAATCAACATAAGTTTTAAATTATTCATCCCAATTAAATGTAAGTTTAACACTATAGATTATGATTATATAAACAAATGCTTGATAAACTTTTGCATGCAACACATATTGTATACCTCTTTGAGATCAAAAATGTTTTTATTGACAAGGACAGAAAAAGGTATCTGAATAATTTAAAGTTGATGAAATGATATTTAAGGAAAATTTTAATGATAGTTAAGGGCCAGTTAGAATATACTTTTGCAAAAATAATGATAGATGTTTGTAATTACATAGAACTTATTGCCTAGTGCATTATATACTACTTATTATAATTCATAATAACTCGTGATTAAAGATCTGTCTAGTATAGTTTCTCATTAGCAGTCACTATGCATATGAAAAGATATTATTTTGAAATTAAATGCTTCAATTTTCCATAAGGAAACTCAATTTTTGTGTTTTTATTTAAATCTAATCCATTTGTTTGAAGAGAAAGTCTAACAGATCAGGATGATCAATGTGTCAATGGACAAATATCAAACCTATGCATATGAATTGGATTGTTCCAGACTCAGCAAGACAACAACTATCCAATTCATCGGCATGTCTGGATTCTGGAAACATAAAACAAAAGGAAGATACTTGCAACCAATAGTGGTAGGTAAAGAACTTGTGTAGAATAGAACCTTAGACCCAATAATATGCACAAGAAACCCATTAACCAATAGAAGAGATTAAACCGCCCAAGCTCTGCATGTCACCATCAAGAGAAGGATGACTAATACTGTTCACTGTCACACAGGCATCCATAGTCACATCTGTTATTGCTACCCAGCACTCCCCGTCATGAGAGACAACATGGCATATGTAAGGCTCAAATTCTGGTGCAATGATAGCATAAGCATGGATATGACACCAATAAAACCTGAAATCAATAAGGTAGTCAACAACATGTGAGAAGAGGGTTTTTTGTTACAAATAGAAGCAGCCAGCTATAGCGTGCCTGGAGTTTGCAATCCAATTACATTGAAAACGCAAGAGAAAAAACATCTGATATCACGTTAGATCTTCATGTTGCAACGTAAACTAAAGAGATTTCAAAAAATATATTTCTGCCTGTTTTGCTATAATCGGTCAATCTCTATGGAAAGACTTCTTTTTCACTTATCTTCTGTCTTTTAATTGAAAGTACCATCACTTTGTAAAGCAATTCCTTGTGCCAGATCCCAGTTTATCTTAGTTTAAGAGCAGTTTCTATTAATAATTTTAGTTAGCTGACTGTTATAGTAAGGCAAGGGTAGTTTAGTCTTGGTCTATAATAGTTGAGGTCTTGTTAGTCTTTTCCTATTACAATTCTATTATGGAATCTGTTGCCAGGTGCGTGCATGTTGAGTATAAGGGTGCAAGCATTGATGTATTGGATCTGTTGAATTTTAAATGAATATTCCTTCTCCCTATTCTTCTAATCCTCCTCCCTTTTCCTCTCTCGAGATCTCTCTTCCTATATGAATTTCGTATTCTCTGCTCATAATACTCAATTCATCGAGACTTGTCCCATTTTAGTCATTAAGGTATTGAACTAATTAAGTTAGTTCCTTACAAATGGTATCGAGCTGATAATCCTACCACGGCTACTAACAACCAACGCCTAAGTCAATTGGAAGAAGCAGATCGGTAGCTTCAAAAATGATTTGGTCTGCTCAAATGAATGAACTCAAACAGGATATTGATGTCAAGATGGATTAGAAGTTGCAAAGAAATGATGAAAGGTTTGAAGCCATGTTAAGACCGAGGATGCCGGTTGAGCGAGAATCGAACAGGTAACCACAATGATTCCCATGGTTCAATATTAGGCTCTATGAATAGTGGTGGTACTAATGGACATGATGGGAGTAATAATAATAAATTGGTAATAGCAATAATATTTTTAAATCTATCGATTTGAGTTTCTAAATTTGATGGAACTAATCCTAGATCCTGGATTAGAAGGTGTAATAAATTGTTTGCACATTATGTTGTGGACGAGGAAAGAAATCAGATTCGCTACCATAAATCTGGAGGGTGAAATGAGGAGTGGTATGCAAGATTTGTTAGAAAAGGGTGGCTTTATCTTGGGTGGCTTTGTGGATGAGATTTTAGCTAGATTTGGTCTGAGGCACAATCTAATCCAATTGGTGAACTCAAAACTTACATCAAATTGGAACCGTAGATGAGTCTGAAGGAAATTTGAGGAGTTAAAAGGTCGGGCTCTCTTAAAGAATCCTACCCTCAATGAATCCTTTTTATGGATTTGTTATATTGGAGGACTTAAGGAGGAGATCAGATTGGGTATCTGTGGAGTGAAGGTCACTAGTTTAAAGGAGCTAATCGGGGTTTCTAGGGTAGAGGAAGCTAAGTTTGAGGCTTGGATGAAAAGGAGTAGGTTGAGTACTAAAATCTGATCTGATTGGGAATCACTTTCGAAAAAACAGTGCAAATTTCATTTAAGCCTCCACTAATGATCAGTAGACAAACCCAGTTATTCCTCTTAAGCGATTGGAGTATGGCGAGGTCACTTCTTATCAAAGGGTTGACTAATGAACAAATCTTTGAGAAAAGAAGGAAGAAGTTTGTGTTTTTCTGTGATGAACCATATACTCCACAGACACAAATCAAGATCCCACACTTATTCATGTTATTACCTTACGAAGAGGGAGCCGAGGATTGTGAGGAGGAAGTAAGTGGTGAATCGAAACTAAGGATACCACGAGATGAAGGTGGTATCCGGGGAAGCTCATATAACCTTCATACCCTTATGCGGACATAGTAAGAATAATACAATCAGTGGTGGGAATGGCTAATGGGAAGTTTCTCAAGATACTAATTGGACGGTGGGAAGCACTCCTGACTTTATGGATCCAGAATCTGCCAAAAGGTTGAGGGCCACAGTGCAGTCTACCAAACCAATAACTGTGTCTGTAGTTGATGGATTCAAGGTTAATAGTAATCAGGAATGTGTGGGCCTTCATTGGACAGCACAAGGAGAGGAGTTTAGCAATGATTTTAAGATCTTACCCTTGGGTGGAATTGATGTTGTTCTAGGAGTACAGTGGTTAAGGGATTTTAATCCTACCACATTTGATTTCAAGGAGTTAACACTATCCTTCATCAAGAATGGCAAGTCAGTGGTGTTGCAAGGTGAATCTGATTATGTGATTCCCACTGTTCAAGTCATGTCCTCTGGAGAATTCAACAACATCCTTAATACCACCACACATGGGTATTTTGGGTATTTATTTGGAATGGCTTATGATAACCAGGTTAAGGATGACCTTTACTACTAGCGAGGAGGATGATTGTGGAGGAAAAAGAAACTATGAAAGCCCAAAAGATCATGAGTTAGATGCCCTGCTTGAAGAATTTACTGAGGTCTTCCAGGAACCTAAACAATTACCCCCTAATAGGAATCATAATCATCACATCAACTTGAAGGAAGGAAGTCAACCTGTAAACCTGAGGCCTTACAGATATCCTCATGTGCAAAAAGAGGAAATTGAGAAAATTGTTAATGAGATCTGCAGATCGAATGTGTGTCACAACCAAATGATAGCCCATATGCTTTTCGATTCTGCTTTAGTCAAAAAACATGATGGTACATGGAGGATGTGTGTAGATTATAGATCCTTAAATGAGCAAACTGTTAAGGATAAATTTCTATCCCTAGTTGATGAACTATTAGATGAAACGCATGGAGCTAAGTGGTTTTCAAAGTTGGATTTGAGATCGGTTATCACCAAATCCGAGAGTGCATGAATCGATATACAAAAGACTGCATTTAGGACTCATTTAGGCCACTTTGAATTCTTGGTTATGCCATTTGGCCTCACAAATGCACCAGCAACTTTCCAGTCTCTCATGAATGAAGTATTTAAACCCTTCCTCAGAAAGTTCATTTCGGTTTTCTTTGATGATATATTAGTGTACTGAGAAGACATGGGAAGACCACATGAGCCACCTTAAAATGACATTACACCATTGGAGACTAATCGGTTGTATGCTAAAAAAGTAAGTGCACTTTTGGAATGGAACAAGTCAAATATCTTGGGCACATCATATCTCATGAAAAGGAGTCTCAATCGATCGAGATAAGAGATAATGTATGGTCAAATGGCTCCAACCACAAAATCTTAAAAGTTTAAGAGGATTCTGGGCTTAACAAGTTACTATAGGAAATTGTAAGAAATTATGGAGCCATAAGTAGGCCTCTCTGGCGAAGTTATTAAAGAAAGACAAATTCATTTGGACTCAATGGCCATGAAGCTTTCTTGGCTCTTAAAAGGTGATGACAAGTCTCGAGATTAGCAATGCTAGACTTCTCAATACCTTTTGTGATAGAAGGCGATGCCTCGTACTCGGACTAGGAGCGATCCTCATGCAACAGTAAGCGGACAATAGCTTTTCATGAGTAAAACCATAGCTCCCAAGCATTTGGGATGGTCTACTTATGAGAAAGGAGCTTATGTCTCTAGTGCGTCTTTGTAAGCAAATGGAGACACTATATACTGGGGAATAAGGTTCACATAAAGACTGATCATCAAAGCTTGAAATATTTATTAGACCAAAGAATCTCTACTATGAACCAACAAAAATGGATCACCAAGCTGCTAGGTTTGGATTATGAGATTATATATAAAAAGGGAAAAGAAAATGTGGTAGCAGACTGCTTATCCAGACCAGTAGGTGAGGATTATAACCATTCTTATTGCTCGGCCATATCTGCATCTATTCCTCAATGGATCTCAGAACTAGCTACTACTTGGGAGGAGGATGATGGCCTTAGGGATTTGATAACTCAATTAATCATGGAACCTCAAGCTCTACCAGGTTATTCCTACAAGAATGGCAGACTAAAATTTAAGGATAAACTGGTGGTGGGACCTAATCAGGTACTCAGAAATAAACTACTAGCAGAATTCCATGCTTCACCTTTAGGGGGTCATTCAGGCATAAGAGGGACCAATGAAAGAATCAGCAAGTATTTCTTTTGGTCAAGTTTAAGGGTTGATGTAATCCAATGGGTAAAGGGTTGTGATGTATGTCAAAAACAGAAGCATGAGACAATGGCCAATCCTGGTCTTCTTCAACCAATAGTTGTGCCTGAAATTCCTTGGACATACATTTCTATGGACTTCATAGAGGGATTGCCTAACTCTAAAGGTTACACTGCTATTTGGGTAGTGGTGGATAGGCTTACCAAGTATGCTCACTTCATCACAATCAAGCATCCTTTCACAGCTCAAGACCTGGCTCATATCTATGTTGCTCAGATTTATAGGCTGCATGGTTTTCCCTCTACAATTATCTCTGATAGAGACAAATTTTTATTAGCTTGTTTTGGCAATCTTTGTTCAAGTTGGTGAGAACTAAACTGCATTTGAGCTCAGCTTATCACCCACAATCGGATGGACAAACTGAACGATTGAACCAAGTGTTAGAATGTTATTTGAGGTGTATGGTAACACAAAAACCAATTGAGTGGACTAACTGGATTCCTATGGCAGAATGGTGGTATAACACCCACCATCACTGTGGGTTAAAAACTTCACCATTTGAAGTCCTTTATGGTTATAAACCCCCATATTTTAATTTTCATCAACAAGGAAGAGTTCATGATCCCCTCACTAGAAGTTTTTACAAGGACATGACTGATTCTCTGCGGTTGCTCAAACAGAATTTGATTGAGGCTCAAGCTAAGATAAAACATTATGCTGACAAAGCAAGATCTGAGAGGTCTTTTATGGTGGGAGATTTGGTTTACTTAAAGATTAAACCATATCAGCAAACCAGTGTAACACACACCAGATTTGGGAAATTAAGTCCTAAGTACTTAGGGCCTTTCATGGTATTGGAGAAAATTGGAAATGTGGCTTATAAATTCTGACTTTCGTGGAATGCTAAGATACACCCGAGTGTTTCATGTTTCCTTATTAAAAAATGTATTGGAATAAATTCTTCCGGCTCACCTTTACACTACCTTGATCGATGATCGAGGGCAATTTTGGTGGAACTGTGGCCATATTGGATAGGAAGATGGTTAAAAGAAACAATGTTGCAATTTGTAGAAGTGTTAGTCTGATGGTCTAACACACTTCCTTACGATGCAACTTGGGGGAGGACAGGACATTTTCCACAAGCAGATTTTTCCACTTCCATCCTTGAGGACAAGAATGTTTGTCGAGAGGAAGGATTGTAAAGCAATTCCTTGTGCTGGATCGATTTATCTTAGTTTAAGAGCGGTTTCTATTAATAATTTTAGTTAGTATTTGTTATAGTAAAGCAAGGATAGTTTAGTCTTGGTCTATAATAGTTGAGGTCTTGTTAGTCTTTTCCTATTACAATTCTGTTATGGAATCTGTTGCCAAGTGCGTGCATGCTGAGTATAAGGGTGCAAGTATTGATGTATTGGATCTGTTGAATTTTGAATGAATATTTCTTCTCCCTATTCTTCTAATCCTCCTCCCCTTTTCCTCTCTGAGATCTCTCTTCCCTATATGAATTCTGTATTCTCTGTTCATAATACTCCAATTACTGAGACTTGTCCCATTTCAGCTGTTAAGGTATTGAACTAATTAAGTTAGTTCCTTACACACTTCTTGCAGAGCAGTCATATTTCTAGATAATACAGGATGGCACAAAACCTAGTGAAATGGCAAAAGACAATATCTTATGATACTAAATGCAGCCAAAATATCTGGAATTCCACACTTGTGAACAAGCTAGCCTAAAGGTGAAGCGCATGCTAAGTTTTACTAATCTTTCTCATCATCTAAATCACTAACAAGTCTGGCGCTACCGCAGGTAATATAACCCTTCTCTGACATGCCCAGAACTATAACTTACCTATTTGTTACAGGCAGAGGGTTAGGCCATTCATATGCACCAGTCTTCTTTGTTGCAGTTTGTGAAATATATTATAGGATACTTTAACTTGAAATTACGCATAGCAGTAAGTCGAGAACATTACCAACTATACCCAGCTTTATTAGTTAGCCATGATGCAGGGGTAAGATTTCAATGTATACGCAGCATTGAACTTGGCTTACACTGCCAAATTGATAAAGCATTGATCTTGTACAATTACTGTAACTGGAAAAGTTAGTAATAAATGAAATCTGGTTGCACAATTTCAACCAAGCTATAGATATGAATGGACACTTCTTGTAGTATATAATGTATCAAATTATTCACAATTATTTTTAATACACAATGTATTCTTTTTTTGAGAACATTTGCAATATTTGTTATTCCATACACTACGTATTCTATCCAATACAAGAACAAGTGGAATTCTGTCAAGAAATAACAGAGGCTGATACAAAATAAGAAACATTTATTTAAGCCCTAACAAGTAGGCGATAGCCCATAAACTAAATGTTTTAAGGAAATCATAAAAATTAATTTAAGTTCTCAACAAAGTTTTTTAGGTGATTGATCTTTGACAGAAAAATAAGATTGAGGGATAGTCCTAGAAAATTAAACCATAATTGCACTAGCAAATTAACATGTAAACATTTTGAAAGGTGAATATATAGTAGTACATAATTTGGCAATAAATCAACAAAAAATACACATGAAATAATTATTACTAAAGTGGATAAACATAATTTACCAGCAAAGATTAAATAAGGCCGCCTCCGATATCCATTGATGGGAACAATAGGCTTGATAATCCAAGGAAGTTGAAATAAACCAAAATAAACCTGAGCTTCAAAAGGTTGTAACTTCTGCTCATCTTTCATGTAGTATTGTATGCTAACCTTACTTAGACCAATTCCCACTCCCTGATTGATTCCGGACACTATCACCATGCCCAACACAAAACTCCAGTGAAACTTGTCACCCAACATTTTAAACCAATAAACAGATCTCAATATTAGACCCCAAACGGCCAAATCCCCCCTCTTTTGGCCTCTTCTCCCTCTGGGTATGTCCCTCATGCTCAAGTGCTTCTTCTTCTTTCATAATCCAACTTCGTTCCATACAAAAAAAATTGATATATTAATGATGGCACCCAGATCAGAATTACCCTAATCTTGAAAAATAACAACCAAATTAGTGATAAAAGTTAAGATTTGCAAAGTCAACAAATACCCATATCAGAACAAGTTGTTTTCTGAATCGGGTCAGTCAATAAAATTTGTTCAATAACAACATCAATGATAATTTGAGTAAACTTGTTTCGGATCGAACGGATCAACATCGATTGATATGTCTGTTAATTTCTTTGATGTGTTTTAACATGGAATAATAGTTTTTTTGCCAACTTTAACCGTGCTTATAAACAATTTAATTTAACAAAATGGTGAAAGAAATGATTTTTTTTTAAAATAAATCTATTATCCCATAAAACCCTCGCATATACTTATATTTTTGACGTCGTGCATACGAGTAATCTCGTTGAGGAGTTAATGATACCAGTTGTGCTTGGATTTAAATTTTAATCCTTTATTGGATTGTATTTTCTTGTAGTACACTCAATAATCTAATTATTTATTATTTTATCCTTTCTCAATATGATTCTATAAACCTTTATGTTTGAGGTCCAATTTCCAAAGTGGGTGAGTTTATTTTATGAAAGTTTATTTTTTTTTTAATTATATGAGGTATATTTGGGTTTATTTATTTTTTCTCTACGAGATTTGACTGATTATTAATATTATAACAGTGGCGATGTATTTAATTATAAAATTATATTGTACTCTTAAAAATAACACTTTAAAAAAAAATCAAAATGCCCCGAGTATTTTATTATATTCTTAGGAATGGATTGTTTTTGCATGGGATGATCAAAATGAGTTGAAACCATTTGCTAGGCTAAATTAATCCTAACAAATTAGTTATCTACATATATGATTTCAGTTCGAGGTATTATGTTGTAATCTAGTATCAAGTGATCCAAAAGAAATAGTATTAAACTCGTCAATTTAATTATTTAGGGATGAAAATTGTTGAGTAAATATGGGGTTAATTGGAGAAGTTGGCTTTCCCCCTTTTAAGTTGCATGCCACATGCAGCCCATAACCTAACAATTAATTGTTTAGTAGCTAAGAAATCAAGCTATTAAAAACTTCAAATATTACCCACCTTGTGATTAATTAAAAAGTAGTATTTTCTGACTGTTCTAACTTTACACCTTTTCTAAAATTAAAAAAAAAGTTGATCTACAATATATTCGAGACCCTTACAAGGCAAAGGTAACTTTGCACGTTAAATTATTCTTAATTTAAATTTCATTTTAAAACTGAAATCAAATAAAAAAGTATTTTAGCCCTACGTCACTATAATTTAAACATGTGAGGTACTTACCCCAATCAATTTTGTTAGGTAGGCTAGCTATAGCTAGATCTCATTCAAAGACGTTCAAACGAACTTAAATAATACTATATGATTGGCAAGTGCAACACCAGAGTCTCCATATGGTGCAACCAAATTAAAGGGAATTTCAAAGGCAACAATAACATAAGCTGATTGATAGTATTTCAGAAGAAAGTTAAATGATGATTGGCTACACAATTCCCCGACTTATCAAACCGGACAAATTAGAATTCTCTTTATTTTAAATAAATTGGAGAGTCTCTATTTTAAATGGTTAAAATTTAAAATGTATTAAAATGTGAGATGATGATGTCGATAGAAATACAAATGGAAGTGAAACAGAACATAACACAAAAGAAGAAGTGAGGACAAAGTAGAAGGGGACTTGGCACATATTAAAGACGGCCAGAAAAATACTACTGAAAGAAAACCCTTAATTTCCCTCAGCCGGCTCTCCCCTCTGATTTGCCAACTCTCCCCCAGGACCCCACCCCACACTCCCTTCCAAAATTACTAAATTTTCCCGCTCCTCATTTTCCATTCCCTTTATATTTTCCCATCCCACCCTTGGGCCTTATTATTGGAGGAGGACCCAGTCTTCTTATTATACACACGCTCATTTTCCTCTTCTGGAGTATATATTTTACATTTGATCCTTTAATTCTTTCTCCCTTCTTTACACTTCTAATTCCCTCAAGAAAGTAAGTTTAATGGCCAAGCTCTCACACTCACATAAGAACAACACCGCAAAAACTACAACCAGCCCCAGCCCCAGCCCCATTGGTAAAGCAAAGCGAACGCGAAAAAGCGTTCCGCGAGAGACTCCACCCCAACGTAGCTCTATCTACAGAGGTGTCACAAGGTACAACAAACCTGAAAACATATCTGATCAATTCTTATTAATTTTATTCTTTTTTTTTTGGCTTCTTTTAATTAAGTATTGACACGGGTTTATATATATATATATATATATATATATATATATATATATATATATATTTATATTGATGATCATTAATTAATTTCAGGCACCGGTGGACCGGCCGATATGAAGCTCATTTGTGGGACAAGAACTGCTGGAATGAGTCACAGAACAAGAAAGGAAGACAAGGTTTATTACTTATTGCTGCTCATCATCATGCATCATGTTCATGTATCTATTTATTAATTAATCGCTTGCATGCATCTTAACTCAATTACTGATCATGACTATTTCTTTTATCGTTGCTGGTGCATGGTGATGATGCAGTTTATCTGGGTAATCAAGTTTGTTATCCTTTCAAATTAAATCTAATGAGTAGTTTAAATTAGATAAAGATTTGAAAATTAATTTTTACTTATGGAAAACAGGGGCCTACGACGATGAAGAAGCAGCTGCACATGCTTATGACTTGGCAGCATTGAAGTATTGGGGACACGAAACCATCCTCAACTTCCCTGTAAATTTCCCTTCAAAAGAAATCTAAACATGCATTTCAATTACTTGGAATATTTATGCAACTTAATATATATATATATATATATATATATATATATATTTCAAGATTTTAATTGTTTTTAACGCCATTTTTGAAGCTATCTAATTATCAAGAGGAGCTCCAAGAGATGGAGGGTCAGTCGAAAGAAGAGTACATTGGATCACTGAGAAGGTAAGGTCATCATTAAACAATATTTATTAAATGTGTTTTCAAAGTACGTAATTAAATTAGTATGAACAACTTGTATTGCAGAAAGAGCAGCGGTTTTTCTCGGGGTGTCTCCAAATACAGAGGTGTAGCAAGGTACTAATTGATCAACTCATTTTCAATTGCAGTTAACCCAAAATTAGAATTGATATGATTTTGGTTATGACCCCACTTAATTGAATTAATATATATGGTTTTTAGGCCCACATTTGTTAACGTTTATGCTTGGAGTCATTTGTTTGCCTACATTCCTATATAAATATATAATTCTTCATTCATGGGAAAATGCAGGAGAAATTTATATTCATGTGAGAGAGTATCAATATATTTTATATAATATATATATTATTTGAATTAATTTAGCTCAGCATGCATAAAATTATTTATATAACAGTCAACGTGAGACAGCCTCCATATTTATATAACAGTCAACGTGAGATGCATGTAGTTAGTTGTAGGTTTTTGGTTATTAAAGTCAACAAATGCAGGAGAAATTTGTTATATGTATCTATGTAACAGTTGGGGAATCGGAGGGGTCAAATTAGTACTGCGATATGGAGGAGTATTAATTTGTGGCCATCACCATTATTATCATTTACTACAATATTATGGATACAACTTCTCAACTGGTATATTATAGTATATGCATGTGATTTGATTATGGATCATATATATATATATATATATATATATATATATATATATATATAAAATTAATTTGACGGTGTTTTAATGCGTAGGCACCACCATAATGGCAGGTGGGAGGCTCGTATTGGCCGTGTCTTTGGCAACAAATATCTCTATCTCGGAACCTATGGTAATTATATTAGTATATTATATCCAAAACACGACTACAAAATGCATTAATTTGTTTTTTTATTTCTTTAGTAATTATCCTACCTTCTTAATAAATCACACTTAGTTTATGACCATCTCCATCTGGAAATGTACGTATATGATCGATGACGATGAGCATGCATACCAAAATAATATTTTTTATTAATTAATATTATTAATGAAATTAACGATTATATATATATATATATATATATATATATATATATATATATATATATATATATTTGAGATCAGAGAGAACAAATGAACTACATTAGTATATAAGAAGAATTTTCTAGAATAATTATTATAAACTTCTTGCTAATTTATTTAGTACTAAATCCAAAGAGTCGGCAAATAGATAATGGTTAGCAAGTACATAGGCAAATCAATATATATATATATATATATATATATATATATATATATATATATAGTTGCATGGTTGGTATGTCGTGCATGGGTAGATCACCAACCTCCAACTACTAGAGTACTATCTCAAACTTACATTAACTAACGTTCAATTCATCCAACCAAATTTCTCATGCCAATTTATTTTTATGTATATACTTTGTCTTCAAAATTAATTACCCCTAAACTTTTTCATTATTAGTAATTAATTATTTGCATGATCTAGCTACCCAAGAGGAAGCAGCAACTGCATATGACATGGCAGCTATCGAATACCGTGGACTTAACGCCGTTACCAACTTTGACCTCAGCCGGTACATCAAGTGGCTACGACCCAACCAACCTACTCTTACCAACCCAAACAACCTTCAACCCAACCCCGACGCCATCCCGTTGCAGAACCCTAATCAAGAATTAGGGTTTAACTTTCTTCATAACCAACAACCGGAAAGTTCCAGCTCTGCCGAAACTACCGTTCCTCCTTCACGTCCCGCTAGCGGCGCCAGTACCGCATCTTCAGCTCTAGGGCTTCTTTTACAGTCCTCCAAGTTCAAGGAAATGCTGGAACGAACTTCGGCAGCCGACTGTCCGTTGACGCCAACAGAGTCGGACCCACCTCGCCGGAGCTTCCCGGATGACATTCAAACATACTTTGCATGTCATGAGGCGGGTAGCTATGGTGACGGGGACGATATCATATTTGGTGAATTGAATTCATTTGATTCGCCTATGTTCCGATGCGAGCCCGATGCATAATTAATCCAAGGCCAATATATTACTTTCAATTGACGGTTTCATTTTTTTCATTCTTCTTCTTAGTTACTAGTATTGTTTTGCTCATTTACATGTAGATATAGATGAATATAGACATTCATTTATGAGCTATAATAAACAACTGTTGGCGTGTAAGTGCCACATTTAAAAAAAAAAATTACAATGAATATCTATCTATCTATCTATCTATCTTGAATATTTACGGCGGATAAGGATGTAAAATGAGCAAACAGTTCGGGTTCGATTCGGATTCATTTCGATTAAAAGTTCGATTGACTCGACTCAAAATATAAATGAAGTCAAATATGAAAGACATTTTAAAGTTCGATAAATTACTCGAACCTCCTCAAATTATAATTTTTATTGATCACTCGAATCGTATATTCGTTGGAAAAGTTCAAACCGCTTTAGAAACGATTTGGAATTGTGCTTCGAATTCAAGTAGCTAAATGAGCTTCAATCAAACCTTATTTTATACTCGATAAATTTTGTGAACCAAATCTAAACAACTCAATACTCGGATCGACTCGATTCGTTTACACCCTTAACGGCGGATATACATTTGATGCGTCTCTTGATGACTTAATTATATATGTTCCAAATATTCCTATAGATTTTGTGCTTCATGATAATAAAAGTTATATATAGTGCATAACATTAATGTCCAGAACACTCGTAGCAGTTGATCCCAGTGCTACAAGTTATCCTGGTATATATATATATATATATATATATATATATATATATATATATATATATATATATATATATATTATGGGCACCATATATATCACTCCTCAAAATGACATTCTTCAATTCGTATTCTTATTCTGATGACAAAAATAAGAATGACGAAATAATTAAATAAAGTGCTTATAATTAATTAAATTATATATATACAACAAGACATACTGCATTGAGACATGCCGACTCAACACAAATTAGTCGGTAAGAAACTAATTAAATATGGGAGACAGACCCTGAAGAAAGTCTGAAAAATATTAATTAATGTCCTTGGTAAAACAATGGTGCTTAGCACCGCACCTGGAAGGTGAATCAATCAAAGCAAGTTTTGACAATTAAAATTATAACGTGGCATATGTAGGTTGTTTACTTTGACACTTTACTAGCCTATTTTCTCTCTCTCTCTCTCTCTATCTATCTATGGCAAAACAGTAAAGGGTACCATTATGACATTACATATTAAGTTGTTCAGAGGATGAGAGCAGCCACCTAATATGATCGGACTTGATCCGTGAAAACCCAAACTATAAGATATGTTATTTGACTTTTGGTTTGAATTATATATGACATTTAATTCAGTATTATCAACTAAATTAGGCACCTGCTTCATAACCATAACACTGCAAGTAAAAAAATCTAACATTTGTTGCTATGCTATTGCTAACCTCCACAATTTAGCACCAACTAGGTACGGCGGGAGAAAGTGAAAGAGATCTCAACCATTCAATTACTCTAGTCAACACTCTGAAATGTACAACATAAAATGTCATGATAATAAGCCTTAAATCACTTTAGAAAGATTAATTTCATTCTTTGGATGTTCCAATTCATACACTAGTAAAATGCAACAAAAGCTGGACAGAAAGGGACTTCCATTCACACAAGTCTTACATTATTCCATCAGGATTTCAGCACTGCTGATCCATCATACTGATTAACAGAGTTCAGCTGTTCTTGGGACCATATTAGAAGAAGAAAGGATTTTGTGAAGAGGGAGGCCTGGAGGGAGAGGAGGTGGGGGGGGTCCTATCATAAATATGAGCAGCATATCATGATTCCTATCTGGAGTAGTAGTTATGTTCTTCAAAGACAAAATTAACTTGAACAATTTGCATGAAGATGCTAAAAGTCGTAAATCATTCACCAGCAATCATTGGCATTCAATTTTAGGTGGAGGCACCACCTAACCTCAAAATTTACATGGAAAAAATAACATAATTGCTATAGTACAGTGACTCGACTCAGGCTCAATGAGACTCGAACTGAACCCATGACCACTCACATATAAGAGAGGCTATGATAGCAAATTGAAATTGAAGACCAAAAAAGATTCAATTTATCTGCACTATTCACCCAATACGCATAAATTACGCACATTTGACCAGAAAGGGGAAGGAGATCATAAATATACAAGGAGCTAGAAAGAAGGCACTATGTTCAAAACAAACGCAGAATGAAGAGAACCATATTTCTATAACAAAACCAAGTTTGATTGAATTATGAATTTTGGACACGTACAGTTTGAAAGTAGTATGCACACAAGCAAAATCATTTATGATGATAAAGTATATACTTTATAACAATCTTATTCATTTATTTATAAAAAAAAATTGTTTATTTAAAAACGTTTATATTATCTACATAATGTTGTTATATTTAAATGTGATAAACCCATAGTTTTAAACAATGCTTTTAGAATCATGATGATGATCATGCTAATGAGATCTAAACTCTTAGATAGCTTAAAACTAAAATAATTCCTAATCGATGGATTACTAAAATGGGGATTAGTGAATCCAGATAGATTGGTACATACGTTGCTTGCTGTTTGGAAGAGGATGATCGATCTCATAATCATTTGTGTGGAGACGCTAAAGCAAGTATGTAAATGTTTATTAGAGAATAAGTACACTGAACGTGGCTCGCTAAGAAAAACCTAATGGAATTTTACTCGCTTATCAATAAGAATTCCTTTAGTGATAGTAGTATAAGTAATCATTATACTTGAGATCATCATAGTATCTTATGTATGATGAGTTATACTTTAACATGTCACTTAAGACCCTAAGGGTATATCAAATGGTATGCTTGGGTATAAATAATTATACATGAAGATAATAAATGATCAATAAAGGATCTACCACTTCTAGTAAAAGAAATGAATGTCTTATGTGATTCGATAAATAACAACTCAGTAGTCCTTATCCAAGGCATAATGAAATTAGAAAGTTGTTTCTAATTTGTACTATCGGAGTTTGTGCATTTAGGGTTGGAATATATATAATTAAATAAAATAACACTTGATAGTAAATTCATGTCTTATATTTAATTGGGACATTGTACGGTAGAAGGAATGAATTGTACAGTAACTATTTACTCAAAAGTTCTTTTATGATTAATGTTAAAATCTATATTATCTGAAAAGTCATTGATCGCTAAGGGGGCTTACCCTTATTGTAGAATAAATATTATTTAATCAAATGAATTATTAGTTTAATTTATTTATTTAAATAAGATTAGAATTGTTCTAATTGATTTAGTCACAATCGGTTTAATATAGAGAACCTAAAGGGTCACACCATAAAAGGAAGAATAATTATTAAAGAAACTAAAGGCATAATCGTAACAATAAGTTAAGTATATTTAATTTAATCTATGGTGATGAAATAAATTAAATAGCTTAATATTTATTATTTAATATTTTGAAAATATTAAATATAAATTAATAAGAGTAATCTTATTATTATTATTACTATTACTATTATTATTTAATTTGTAAAGAAGTTTGGGAATTAATTAATTAATTACTCTCTATCATATATATATTCTTAATAAGATTAAGGGGCTATTTAATTAAAATAGTTTGATTATTTCCAATTGGATTGGGAAGCCTAATTAATTAAAGGGTCCTTTACATAAGTATACAATATTTAGAAAGTAATTACACTATTAGTGCACTCATAAAATATTTACATAATTAATACACTTTCATATTTATTTACAATATTAAGGTAATTAGGATTCCTTAATTTAGGAAATTAGTATAGGATTCAATTCATAATAATAAGAAAACCTAAAATCAAGGAGAAATAACTACCATAATTAATAATTCAAATTCAAATATCTTGGATCTAACAAACAAAACAAATTCAAAAATAATAATTAAAATTCAAATATTCAAAGTTTGGCAACGTCATCTTCCTCCTCCCCTTCGTCGGTCATCTTCCTCCTCCCCTTCGCCGCCGCTTCAACACCACGTGGACGCCTGGCAAGAACATCTCGCCATATATGACGAAGGTTGATTTAGTCCAGAAATTAAAAGGAGAAAAAGATAAATTTTAGTGCAGTTGGTATCTAAATATTTATATAAAGGTAACTATTTTAGTTTTTGTGGGTAACCAAGAGAAATTTCAGTGCAGTTGGTAACCAAAACTTTCAAAGGTAACAATTTTAATTTTTGTTGGTTATATTTGTATTAAAGTTTGGCTACCAACTGCACTATGAAAAAAAAAACTATAATAGATTTTTTATACTTAATTGGTAACCCAATAAAACTGAATTGCTTACCTTTGTATTAAGGTTTGGCTACCAACTGCATTATAAAAAAAAAATCTACAATACATTTTTTTTAATTAATTGGTATCCCAATAAAACTGAATTGGTTACATTTGTATAAAGTGTTAGCTACCAATCGCCTTTATTAAATAAAAAATCTATAATAGATTTTTTAAAAATAAATTAGAAACCTAATAACACTGAATTGGTTACCTTGGTATGAATGTTTGGCTACCAACTGTACTATAAAAAAAACGCAGCAATTGTACTATAAAAAAATGCAGCAATTGATTTTGTCTCGATGAACTGATAAGAACACGTTGAGCTGGGCGGTGGAGAATATTTCCAGTGAGCAAGAAGGTTGTTCTGGTGTTAAGCCGTCTGAGGGATCTGGCGGTGGTGGTGTAGTTGTATCCCATGTATTTCTCCATGGCGAGACGGGGGCGGTTGGCCAAAATTATGTCATTTTTGGTGAAGCATTCCTCGGCGGCGGAGGCGGAGGACACCACCACCACGAGGCGGGACCCGAATTGGAGAGAAAAGATTGGGTCGAGCTTGGCGGAGAGCGTGTGTAGGGTCCGGTGGAGTGGTGAGCCATTGAGGAGGTGGATGTGGCCTAGTAGTGGTAGTTTTAGGAGTAAACTCGGCGGTAAACGGCGGCGGGTTTTTGATTTTGAAAATAATCTGGTGGAGAGAATTAGGAGGAGGAGAGAAAAAGATGCGGACAAGAGTACCCATTTTATTTAATATAATAAGAAAATCAATATTAATCCCTTAAATTAAGGAATCCTAATTGCATACTAATTCCTTAAATTAAGGAATCATAATTGCACTAATATTGTAAATAAATATAAAAGTGTATTAATTGTGGAAATATTTTATGAGTGAACTATTGTTGTAATTATTATTAAAAATGTAATAGAATATGTAATTGTACCTTAATTAAAAGGGTTTAATTAATCAATATGAAACCCTAGTCCTAAATAGTTAGGAGGGTTGCCGACATCTATAAATAAAAAAGTCTTATTATAGAACGAAAAGATAGAACACGCTTAATTTTCAGCATTGAGAGAGTACAAAGATTCTATAGAGATAGAATTATGGTTTTGCCAAACACACCCACATTCTTAGTTCTTTTTCCTTGATGGATCACCTCTAGAGGCCAAGTGGCTTGCATTGATCAAAGGATTCAAGTTGGAGAAGCACTCGTACTTGTAGGTATGAATCTCATCTTCTTCTCCTTCATGTGTGTATTGATAACTGAGTATATAGATGATCATGATAATGGTTTGCATTAAAATTTTAAAATTCCCTCTTTCACGCTTCCGCTTTATTTATGTGATTTGATTACGTAATCGCGCTACGTGCAAACCTAATACATTTTTCAGTAATTATTCATGTTCTATCATCCTTCTTTTCAGAGTTTTGATAAACAAACCTTTCTTACCTCAATTAGCATGACTAAATTGGCTCATCACTTGTGTAAAACGGTGACTACTCTCAAATCAGCTTTTTCTGCTTTTAAATGAGAATCCTTGATACAAAATTTGAATGCAATCGAATTTGAGGGTGCCTGAGCTGGTGAGTTGGTGAGCTTGTGAGCTTGTGTCCTAATTTTGAAAACCAAAGAGGATTGTTGACTATAGTTACATCGTGCACCAAAGTTTTGAATCAACAGAAGCTAAACAGATGCAGAACGCATGGTAACCACTCATTGGATATCTGCAGAACAACATTTAATTATGAAATTAGGAGGTGTTTGATAAAAACTGAATTAATCTGAATCTAAATGAGTTGAATCTGAATGAAAAAAGTTGTTTGATAATTGACATGTCTGAAACATGTAAGACCCCACCTTATTATAAATAAAATTGAATTTCCTCTATTTATTATTTTGAAATAGTAAGGGTTGATTTGATTAATGTGGTTAGTTATGGGTAAAATGCGCAAATATTTCAAATATGCAAGTGGTTATAAAATATTCATTTTATCTGAGGAGAATATTCGTTTGGTCGTGGAATATTCTACTTGTCGACGTAAATTTGTGACCTTGTGTGGGCCCCATAACGGAAAAGCGATTGGATGAAAAAAACGACAAGTATAAGTTGTTTATAAATAAGCAGCATAGTTGTTACAGATTATCTTGTTGGAATACCCGAATTGGTTAAAAACACGATAGCACACCAGTATTTGTAAGACCCTAAATTTTATGAAATAAAAGTATTCAATTTTTCTTATAATTATTATTCAGTAAATGGTTAAATTGATAAAAGTTTAAAGTTAACGGTGATATATATAAAATTTTCAAAATACGCAAGTGGTTATAAAATACTCATTGTTGTCGGAGAATATTCGTTTGGTCGTGAAATATTTTTTTTGTCGGGAATATCCGTATGACGGCGCAACTAGTTGTGGGCCCCATAATAGAATAACTGTCGGATGAAGAAAATGATAAGTATGAGTTTTTATAAATAACTTGGCGTAGTTATTCACAATTAATCTTTGTTGGAATACCCGGTGGTTAAAAATACGATTAATATGCGTGGTTTGACATGAAGACACGATATTGCATGATATTTTTGAATTATTGATCCTTACGTAAGAATGCACTACTCAATAATTGTTACGGTAATTCTTTATTCAATATTTTATTTTATTGATTTAATAATTGTTGTGTTGATATTTTATATTATTGTTGTTTCAATAATTACATCGCACAATATTTCCCATTATCGGATCAATAATTCATATTATTTGAATAATATTATTAGATAACATTATTGGCAATGTCTAGAAGTTTCATCAAGGAGAGGTTTGGTCACCTAATTACGCGCCAGTAAGGAAAAATCCTTATCGTAAAGCCCCCTCTTTCCTGGGAACGACCTGGTTGTCATAATTGTGATTTTGTAATATTATTTGTGAATAATTAATTATTGATTATATGATAAGAAAATATTTATTTTATGTGGATATAATTGATGGATATATTTATTTTATGCCGTTATAATTGAAGGAATTAATGTTGAGGTATTTTTGTCGGAATGGAGGTGTTAAAAATTAAATCACTGTTCTTGAGATATATTGCGTGAGTTATAATTTTTAATCTGACCGTTGGATCGTTGTGATTTTTGGATATGTTATACATATATAAGTTGAGTATATGTCCACAAATTTTGAACCATTAAAAATAAACGAATGATTTGTTATGAATTTTAAGAGGTGACTGGTGCAGAAATTGTTGAAGTTTCGAAATTTATCATTTTGGTGGAAAATTATAAAATGCGTGGGCCACCTATGGTTGGTGAAGAAATGTGCTGAAATTGTATTTCAAATATGGTGGGTGGAAATAGTAGCAGGTTAAACCATCAGGTAGCAGGTCAAGTCTGCTTCGGCGTGCTAACATTTTTCTATAAATAGAGGGCTAAGTTAGAATTGAAAATCATACCAGAAACATAAGCTTTCTCTCTCTATATTATCAAGCGTATTTTGTGAGTATTTAGATATTTTGAGAGTTTCTATTCAGTGCAAGGTTCCTTGACTTTATATTTTATTCGAAATAATCGCTCTTTCGAGGTAAAGGATTTTAAGGGTTGTTATGTTTTTCATGTTTCGTAATTTTTCTGACCTTCAAAAATTCTGAAAAAATTTGAAATGATAATTTGATGAGTTTTATTGATTGTGTCCAAAAATGGCGATTTTTGGATGTATAGATTAGGAGTTATGAATTTTATGGGAAAAAACTATTTAAAAAGTAAACCCTTATAACTCTTTGTGGTTAACTCCAAAATTGATGAAATTTTTATTGGGAGTACATCTATATAATATTAGTATACTCTGTGAATTTCGGAATTTTTGGATAAAAGTACAATTTATGATAAATATCTAAATATTCGGCAGTTTTGGCCATGTGAAAAATAGTAAATAAATTTTAAAAATTCCGAGAAAATATATGTTCAATATGGGACTATATTATGCTAAATCCCAGAAAAGAAATATTTTTGGAACAGATTTGGTATTTTTCATGAAAATGGACTAGTTATGAATAAATAAATTAAATATGTTATGTGAAGTAACAAAATTGAAAAATAGGATTTTATGGCTTGTGAATCCTATATATGGTATATGCAGATTTTTGATGAGGTTGTTGGTTATTGGTGATGAAATCTTATGAGTTTGACATTTTAGTATGATTAAATGCATTAATTAGTAAAGTGTAAATAATTAAAATAAATTGTTTATAAGTTTAAGAAATGATTAAAATATTGTGGTAATATTAATTATATTAGATTATGAGATTATTAAGTGATTTATAACATTTGGATTAAGGTGTTATGAAATCATTGATTCATGAATATTACTCTTGAAATTAAATGCAGTTGTTGATCGTAATGTTTTTATTATCATATATAACATTTTTATAATCCCGGTGATGAAATTTCTCTTTGACTTAAATGTAAAAATGGGTAGATTATTGGTATGATCGTGACTATGGGTTCCCTTTGGCCAGTAGTGTAAAGATAAATTGTTGACTGGTATGATCATGACCATGAATTTACAATTGAATATTTTTAGCTTAAGAGCATAGGTGAATTGATCAACATGATTATAATTATGGTTTATATAAATTCTGAAATGATTATGTATTTCTTTGAGATATTAATATCTTTGGCCTGTAGTGCAAAGATGAACTGTTGATGAATATCTTTGGCCTGTAGTGCAAAGATGACCTGTTGTTGAATATCTTTGGCTGTAGTGCAAATATGAAGCTGTTGATGAATATCTTTGGCGTAGTAGTGCAAAGATGAACTTATTAGTATGATTATGAGCAGAGGCGTGATTTGGTATAACCATGATCTTTGATGTTTCGAGGTAAAGACATGTGATGAAAAATATCTTCGTCTTGGATGAGAGAGAAAATTAGAACTACAATTATGATTATGAGTTATTCACATGACTATGAACAGATCTCATTGATTAATGTTCTGAGGTTAAAGCATTGTTGGTGGACTTTTAACATGGAGAAGATAATAGACTTTATGGTCTATTTGACTCTTCTAATGAATCGCTTCGTTCATCGTGAACTATGGTTGAAAAGTTTTATCATCTACCATATGTTCTAAAACTCTGATTTATTACTGATGAAGGCTATTGATAATTTAATTATCTTTAGTCATAATATTCTTTACTGAGCTAGTTGAGTTCACCCTTTTGCTTCACAATTCTTTTCAGGTAATAAGAGTGTAGTTGGGTCGAGTGGGGATAACAGGGGAATAATATGGTGGTCCGAGACTGTCAAAGTTTCTAAACACGTTATAAAACAGCATGACATACAATATATAATTGTATTGAGGACCTAAGATGTGTGTGTCATATATTATACGTCACTTAATAATTGATTTTGGTGAACAACAATAGGGTGAGGTGAACCCAACTTTGGAATGGTATTTTGCCACTATCATACAAGATGTCTAATGACATACAATCTCGTGTTATCATAAGAAAGGATTATGCACATCCACTTGCTGAGTATATCTACGAGTACTACCTATATGATCTTGGAGTTGGGTTGAAACATAATGTTCAATCGCAGACGATGGAGATAGTTATATGTCAAGAGAAGACTCGTCATGGGAAGGAATATGATAGTAATCTTCTCATTTTTTCTTTGGGGTCTATTGGATCAACCAAGGATAATTCTCACGGTCATATGATATCTATCATAACTTAGATTCATGGCCTCCTATATCACGAAGGTTTCTTGAGCACTTCCCAAAGATTTTAATTTCTAAAGCAGATTCTAGATTATACCTTTATGTAAGGTATCACCGTGAAAGTCTTTGTCCATAGTTGGGACATGAGTCAAAGTTGGTATTAAAACTCACAAAGATATGTGTTGTTGTATTTTGCACGACAATTGTAGTAATAAAGTTATAGTTATTTTCTGTACCATGTATTTGGCGACTCAGAATTGGTTGGATGGATTGGACCTATTTTGGGGGTGTCACAGTATTGCACCAATTATTGATTCTTACGTAAGAAGGCACTACTCAATAATTGTTACAGTAATTACTGTTCAATATTTTATTTTATTGATTCAATAATTGCTACGTTGATATTTTATATTATTGTTGTTTCAATAATTGTCATTACACAGTATTTTCTATTATCGGATCAATAATTCATATTATTTGAATAATATTAGTAGATAACATTATTGGCAATGTCTAGAAAATTCTGTCTAAGGAGAGATTTGGTCACCTAATTGCGCACCAGTAAGGAGAAATCCTTATTGAAAAGCCCTCTCTTTCCTGGGAACAGCCTGGTTGCCAGTATTGTGATTCTGTAATATTATTTGTGAATAATTAATTATTGATTTATATGATAAGAAAAATATTCATTTTATGTGGATATAGATGGAGAAAATTTTTAATGTGACAATTGTTGAAAATTGATATTTTATCTTTTTCGATAAAATAATTCATTTAAATATATTATTATATTTTAATAATATAATAATGGTGATATTTTTACAATGTATGTAGGATATATAAGTATATGAGGAGGAGTATTTTTGTCACTATAAATATTTAAAACATGTTTTTCATATTTGTGGACCCCATTTCTTGACTGAAATTTGATTATAACCTGTAAAATCGTCAATTTATGGATTTCGGTCAATTTCTGTTTGGAATTTGGAAAAATTTTCTTCTGAAAAGTTGTAGAGAATGGAATTTCCTATGGAAAGGACATGAGGTTCGAATTTTTCTGATAAAGGGGCTATTTATTATGAATTATTGAAGTTCCGAAGTTCCGAAATAATTAATTTTTGAAGTTTAAAATATTTTAATTAAGAAAAATGTTTTTAATGTTTTGGAACATGTGTGGCTGATGTTGTGGGCTGGTAAGTGGGCGTAGGAAATTTGAAAAAAGTATATTAATATTATATTAAATTTTCTGCTTTGGTGTTCTAAGCAATTTCCTATAAATAGGGTGCTTGGGTTAGAATTGAAAATCGAAAATCACAATTTAACTCTCTTTTCTCTCTCTATATTATTGAGCGTATTCTTGTGAGTATTTTGATACTTTGAGTGTTGTTATCTGGTTCAAGTTCCTTCAAAGACTATATCCAGGTATTCCAAATGAAACTGCCTTTTCGAGATAAGGGATATTTTTTTAAATGATATTATTTCTTCTAATATCATTATACCGAGAAATTGGTTAAGATTTTCTTGTGAAATTCTTGTCTTTTTAGTGTCGGGTTCTTATTCACGTATACGACACTATTCACAGAAAAATTAAATTTTCATTTTTTGTCCAAAATATCTATTATGGATACTAGCTTTGATTGTATCCATGTTTTGATCATTCTTGAATTTTACTTCACTATGATTATTTATGAAGTATTTTTGAACTCGGATTGTTTAAAGTACGAATCCTTAATATTTGTTCTTTTGTTTCACTGGATTCGTTTTCTTTAAAATATTTTTCATCATCCTCCGTCCTAAATGATGGTATTACTGAATATCTTTGGCCTGTAGTGCAAAGATGGTTGATTTTCTTATGAATATCTTTGGCCGTAGTGCAAAGATGAACAGGTGTTGAGATGAACATTACCAATGATGAATATCTTTTTTCAGTAGTGCAAAGATGAATATTTGATTCAAGATGTATATTGATTGATGTTGTTACGGATAAAATATTGATGATGGACTTTTAAATTCATAGATAATAGTAGATTTCATTCTCTACGTAACTCATCTATGAATTATTATTTTCGCCGCGAATATTGATCGAAACTTGTTAGTTCATTGTATTTTATCGATTTTTTTTCTGTTGAAGACTAACGATAATGTGTTCTATATTATCTTAGTCGTAATATTATTCTTTCTTGGGCTAGTTAAGTTCACCCTTTTCTTTTTTGTTCCATTTTTCTTCTCAAGAGGCGAGAATGTAGCGAGTTCAAGTCGGGGTGTGGAATGATGATTCTAGAAAGTTATTTTAGTAGTCCTCACTATTTTTATAAAATAATGTACCAATAATTATAATGAGGACTTATTTAGGTGTGAATATTGTCTAGACGGCAATATTTGTATTTAAACTCACAGTTTTCATGTTGTATTAATAAAGTTGTAGTTGTTTCTGTACCATGTTATTGACGATTCAAAATGGGTGATGTATACCTATTTTGGGGGCATCACAAAACATCTGAATAACAAATTTTTATTATTTTACTCCTCTAAAAAAAATCAAAAATTGTTATAAATGTATTTAATATTACTTAATATAATAGTTAATATTGTAAAAAAAAACTTCATTCAACCCATTCAACCAAAAAAATGACACTAAACCATTCAGCTCAAATCGTCTGAATGATTGAGGTTGACCGATTCAGTCATTCAGACGACTTTTCAAATACACTTAATAGGCTGGTCCTAAACAAACAAGCCCTTAGTTTCACAACTTTGAAATAAGAAATACAATTCAGAATACTAATTGTATTACTTTCTACCTGTAATCCATCACATAATTTGATTTTCCCACCATACCAAGTTGCAGGATTGTTTACCTTCCATTCTTCAAATACAAGTACAAGTTAGTGTTTGAACCAAATATGCTTCTATCCAATTCTTTTGGGAAACCAATATTTTATAATCAGAGTTTCCAAGGTTTTAGTAGTTAAAACATTCAAACATCAGTATACCAATTGGCAAGTGTGTGTCTACACGCACACATGAATAAGAAAATACTTCATTTAACTGTACATGAATATGCCATATATTTCAGTTATTTGCACGTCAAAATCTTAATCATGTCTACATTTTGACTGTAATTTTCAGAAGCAGAGTTCACGAGTTGGGGGAAGGTAGTGTATATTACCTCCAAAGTCAATTGAAAATTCTTGATCGAGCTCTGTATTCTTAGCCCTGATTGTCCCCTCCTCTTGCTTTGAATTCTATAACGACATGGTAAGAGCAAGCAAATAGTTCACAATTTAAAGATAGGAGACTAGATGTCCAACTCTAAACAATTTGATTTATGAGGAAATACACTCAACCAAAACAAACTTACATTATCCTAACGAGGAACCTTACAATACAATTACCATACAAGACACTAACAAAAATAGAAGGACAGAAGCTGAATTAACAAAGCCGCCAATCTCTCGGCCTGACCAATGGTCAACTAATGATGTTTTTGTCCTTTCAGCAATATCAGAATCACATTTTACAGTTTTACCTCATTAAATCCCATTGCTTTGCAATTAAGATAGTAATTATTTTGAGGTTGTTACATGGTTTTTCATAATAATTTCTTTGCTACAGTTAACGTATACATGACCAAAACTTAATGAGCTTACAACAAACATCGCTACACTTCAAAAGAAAATAGCCAACAGCATGCAACCAAGTAGCAGCTGTACACAGAGATGTCTGCTAGCTTCTAGAAAAAATTTAGTTTTCCTTCGTAGACAGATTCTTTAGCCTGCTCAATACGACATAATGCCTTTTGAGTCCCTGTTAAGGCCGAACACGAGTCATCTTCCCCAAGACTAATAGCAAAGTAGAGATATATAGTGCAGAGGATAGTGAGGAAAGCAAGAGCTGTTAAAAGGAAGCGATGCCGGTGAACGAGCGTTGAGAAGCTGCCTAATTCATCCCCTCGTGTATATGGCGACTTTCTAAACGATGGTGAATAGAATGGATTCTGTCTCCGATGAGGAGAAGTTATTTTGTTCTCAAGAACCATTTTAATTCTTGCGCACTGAGCTGGTTCCACCACATTAATACCAAATTAATACCCTGCACCTATTTTGATTCAAGATGGCAAGTACAAACCCTTCACTTAGTCAGACTTTAAAAATTAAAGATCACAAATTAGAGGATTCAAAGGGAAACAATATAAGGTTCTTAGGTTTATTTCACTGAGAAGCAATATTCCTTCCATTTTATTTTTTTCTATCTTTGAATAACATCAACAAGATTAAATTAGGAACCATCTTCAAAATCTTTTAAATATGAAATGTTAATTCAAATTTCATCCTTGTACAGATGGAAGTTAATCCAACAAGATGCATACATCTTTGGCTGTTTCTAATGCATGTATTTTAATGCTACATAAAGTAGCAAAGTGATAGAACATCTCGAATTTCACAGCCATTCAATCCTACTAATCAGGACAGCTGATTTATCAACATTTTCAAAAATCATACGACAAACATTTACATGTCCAACTAACACAACCACAACAAGGAGGCTAGATTTTTTACATCAAGGATATCAAAATTTTAGAATTAAATCCATTATCAGCTATAATCGATGGATAATATTATAAAAAATATATAAGTTAAATCAATTTATAAAAAGAAGCTTCAAAGGAACAGCTCTGCATATATATGAAGAAATTAATACATGATAAATAAAGAAAAAATACTTACAGTTGAAGAAATTATGAGAAAAGGGTCGTCCAATCGATCGCGTGTAGAAAGAGAGAGAAGGAGCGAGAGGGTGATGCATCTATGTTTAACAAATTATCAATTAATTAACAGAAATGGTAATAAAAAAAATTAATATAGTGGTATGAGATAATTTTAGGATTGAAATTTGTAATTACCTAATCCTTTGTCCTCCTTACGTCTCGGCTCAAATGAGAGAAGATGCCAGTGGGAGAAAAAAATGCCACGAGAAAAACAAGGTGGTGCATATATCTCACGAGTTGGAGGAGCACGACACAATACTTTAACGGGTATAAAAGGGCTGAATTGAATGGAAGGCGGAAGCTGTGCCAAATGATGGATGGAAATGGAATTAGAACCGGCAAACATGGCTTGGCATGGCCAAGCCAGCGATGATCCGGTCCGATTAAATGGCGAATTGAAATATGAGCTGTTGTTTTTTAGCTCAGGAAAATATGGTAGTTTTGGTTAAATTTATTTTAATCGGTCATCATGAGACGGATCGGTACTGTCCATGTCCATGACGTAACTTTTTTTTTTTTTTTAAAAACACAATGTTGTGTAAGTGAATAAATAAGAATTCAAATCAATTGAGCTACAACAATTGTTTATTTTTAATGCAATCTTTAATATATTATTTTTTTATTTTTGTTCAAATTTTATTATTTTTAAAAAATAAAACTTAAATCGTGCATAATTTATAATATTGAATTGAAGATGTTATCGGAGTCATAATTTGAAAATTTTTTAAAAAGCAGTCAATGACCATTTGTAATATCGATGCATGCATGTGTTGAGGTACAAGTAATCCAAACAAACAAGTCATAATTTGAAATTTTTTATGCATGCATGTCTTAACGTGATTATGGGCTCTACGAACTTCAGTAGTATCCTAGAAGCCTGCAATAAATTAAATAGATATCGAACAGGTGAGAGATTCAACATCCATATGACATTATTCAATATTTATGCTGGAAAAAATCTCATACTCTGAAAATCTATAATTTATTTTTAATATTTATTAATATTATTATTTTTGGTGTAACAAAATTTTGTAAAAAAAAAGAAAGGAAGAAATCATGGTACAAGTACAACAGACTACGGACCTCACATTCTCGAAGCCTGATCAAAATCCGGTATTTTGCCCTGCCCGTTAAGCAGGTGTAGATGGAATCATGGAAGGCGTATGCTGTGCCAAAAGATGGTTATATATATATAATTAATATTATATCATACATAAATAAATTTAATAATTATAATATTTATTATTTTATATCATTTTTTATATGATACAACATTTATCAATTATAATCTTTTATAATATACATTAGTTTATATTATTTTTTATATTAGTAACTTGCATCCACGACGACGACTCTGCTCTCCCCTCCGGCTCCGACCAGATCTTTTCCAAGACAGAGAGTGGGAGTTCTGACTTCTTAGTCTATTAGTAGTAGAGTGTGTGATCATTCATATCCGTTGATCTGTTTTAATAATTAATTGTATGCAGATATGGATTCAATTTGTAAACAAATATAATCTGGTTTGCAAATGTTGACGTAATAATAATAATATTTCCTTTTCTAATTATGTTTAACAAGTTACATTTCTTTCTGATATAGAGAAGACCAAAAGTAGAAAGATCAGTCTTGGTGCTTTTGAATTTTTGGAGTGAAATATCCCCGTCTGTTTGGTCAAACAGTGCATAAGAGCTATTAATTGTTCTTTTTGCAGGTTGTATTTTGTTTATTAATACTGTTGTAGTACGTATTATGGATGCACTTGGTGACTAGTTGGTAAGGGGTTGTTTTACATTTGTACACTCAATTTAAATAATGGCCTTCCCCAAACTTTCAAGAAACCAATAGGCTTCCAGGTTTTACAGAATTAGTTAAAATGGACATAAATTCTAAAATTTCAGAGTGCATAATGAACTCACAAGGCCATCTTAAACCTTCTGAATTGTATTGAAACAATATTAAGAAAAATCAAAACAGAACCATCAAAAATATATCCATTCTCTCGTCCCATTGCTTTTTTGGAAGTTTATACAAATGATAAAGGATAATATTAGGAGGCTCAAATTTTTGGTCTCCTCCTTAGGTCCCATAAAGCAAGAAGCTTTGAGAAAGCTTTGAGTAGTCTCGAGACCAAGACTAGGTAACTTAGACAAGCAGAATTTAAACTACAAGTAGTAATGAAGAAACATTTCAAAGATAATATGGATTTACTTGAGGCACAACCATCAATATTGAGTCCTAGTCTTCTAGACATGGGGACATGATGAGACTGAGACGAGGAAAAGAGAAAATGAAGCTATTGAAGCAAGGAAAGATATTTTGAGGAAATTAAATGGTGAAAAAAATAAAGCCTAAATTTTCTTCCATTTCAATAGCTTACATTTTATTTTACATACCTTGTAATATCCTTTTAGCGACAGACCGGGTGACAATTCAGTCCGTCATTATATTAAAGAATCATCGTTTTAGCTTTTAGCAACATATAGCGACGAACCGAACCGTCGCCTGGTCCGTCATTAAAGGGGCTATGCAAGGTATGTAGGATCAAGGGGAAAGCCCTTAATCCTTTCAGATATATATATATATATATATATATATATATATATATATATATATATATATATATATATATATATATATATATATGATCCGGATCTTAAGCTCACTCCTTATCTAGCTCACATTGCTCCCCCCTTTAGCGACAGACCGGGCGACGATTCGGTTCGTCGCTATATGTTGTCCGTCGTTAAAGCTAAGACGACGGTTCTATATAAGAATCGGAATCGAATCTTCATCCGATTAAAATCACTAAAGGGGATGAACAAGGTGAGATAGATAAGGAGTGATGTGACGCCCCCAAAATAAGTATACATCACCCATCTTGAGTCGCCAGAAAATACACTACTGACAACTTCATTTATACAACTGTCGTGTAAAATACGACGACATATATACTGTGAGTTTCAATACAAATATATATACCAACTCTGACTCATGTCACAATTGCACCTTACATAAAGGTACAGTCAATAACTGTTTTAGAAATTAAAATCTTTGGGAAGTGCTCAAGGAAACCTTCGTACATGGGAGGCCATGAATCTAAGTTATGATATATATCATATGTTCAGAGAATTATCCTTAGTTGATCCAATAGACCCCAAAGAAAAACGAGAAGATTACTATCATCTTCTTTTCAATGGTGAGTTTTCTCTTGACATATAATTATCTCCGTTGTCTCCAAGTAAGAATTATATTTCAAATATACTCCAAGATCATATAGGTAGTGCTCGTAGATATACTCAGCAAGTGGATGTGCACAACCCTGTCTTACGATAACACGAGGTTGTATGTCATTAGATATTTTGTATGATAGTTGCAAAATACCCTTTCAAAGTTGGGTTCACCTCACCCTATTCGGTTCACCAAAATTAAATATCAAATGACGTATACAATACGACACACTTATCTAAAGTTCTCAATAAAATTATTTTCATACTATTTAAGGCGAGAACCTCAATGACTATAGACCATCGTTCTATTCTCCTATTACCCCCGCTTCGACCCAATTTACACTCTTCTTATTACACGAAAGGAATTGTGAAGCAAATAGGGTGAAAGCACAACTAGCCCGAAGAAAGAATATCATAACTAAAGATAATTAAATTATCAATAGCTTTTCGTCGATAATAAATCGTAGATTTAGAACATATGGTAGATGATAAAACTTTTCAACCATAGTTGCGGTGAACGAAAGCAATCCATTAAAAATTCAAGCAGACCATCGTGTCTATTATTATCTTCCATGTTAAAAGTCCACCAATAATATTTTATCCCCAGTAACATCAATCAACAATTCTTGTCCACAATCATATGAATAACTCATAATCATAATTGTGATTCTCAATTCCTTTTCGCACTCAGACGAAGATAATTTTCATCACCTATCTTCACTTTTGAAACATCAAAATTCATGGTTATACCAAATCACAATTCCTACTCATAATCATATTTAATAAATTTATCTTTGACTATAGCCAAAGATATACAATCAGATAACTAATAACCAGCAGGTTCATCTGCAGACTCTGGATCAAAGATATACTGTTGTAAAAACCAATAATCTTTGAGAGACTCGACTTAATAAGTATCACGACCACGAATTATCCATGCACTACGGGCCAAGGATATTCGTGTTTTCCATCTGGTCATGATTATTATACCGAATAATCCACCGGTCATAATCATACCAAGTCCATCTATGCACTACGGGCCAAAATGACTTTTACCACATCATTTATAACATTACTACCATGATTATACCGAATAATCCACGGTCATAATCATACCAAGTCCATATATGCACTCACAGCCACAGATGACTTTCAATACAACACAAGCATGAGAATGATGATGATGATATAAGCATTAATCAAAGCGAAAACCGGGATAAATATTAAAGACTTTAAATTTATCTAAATATTATCAATCACTTAATAAACTCATAATCTATTATTATTAATATTATAACAATATTTTAATCACTTCTTAAACTTATAAATAATTTATTTCAATTGTTTACACTTTACCAAATAATCGTATTTAATCATTCAAAAATGTCATACTCATAAGATTTCATCACCAATGATCAAATCCCTCATCAAAAATCTGCATATACCCTATATAGGATTTCCAAGCCATAAAATCCTATTTTTCAACTTTGTTATTTCACATAACATATTTAACTCATTTACTCATAACTAGATCATTTTCATGAAAAATATCAAATCAGTCCCAAAAATATTTCTTTTCTGTGATTTAACAGAATATAGTCCCATATTGAACATATATTTTTCTCGGAATTTTTAAAATTCATTTACTATTTTTCAAAAATCAATTTCTAATTAATTCCTTAAGAAATTAGCTACATCAAGTTAAACTCCAGAAATTCCCAAATCTTGGCAGGATCTTACACATGTTAACGTGAGCTTCCAGTTTAAATTTCATGGTCATCGGAGTTATAGAACTCCGATTATAGTGTTTTTCGTCGAAAAAACCTAAATATTGAAATAGTCATAACTTGCTCATTTTAAGTCTGAATGAGCTCATTTTTGGACAGGAGGTACTTTATACCAAATATTTCCATGTCCCAAAAGGCCGGAATTTTTCTCGTAAATTAAGTGGCCGAAAATGCCCTTTTAAATTTTTGGGCAGTAGCTTTTTCATATTTTGCAACTTTTGACTCCTTTGTTAAAATCAGTCCACACGAAAATATACAACACCTTTTCCAGTGATTCCACCTGGATAAGTTAGAAAACTCATAGATCTAACTCTAGAACTTGACCACACTCAAAAATTCGAAATATAATAGGAGATATGGTCAATTGAATTTCATATTCAATTTTCACCAAAATTTGATTTTCAACCCATTGTGATTTCTATGAAACTTTCATGTTTTCACATAATAACCAACATAACTTATCATAATACTTACTAATACTACATATACCCATGATTTTTGTGACGCCCCCAAAATAGGTATACAACACCCATTCTGAGTCGCCAAATACATGGTACAGAAAAACAACTACAACTTTATTATTACAATTGTCGTGCAAAATACGATAACATTTACTTTGAGTTTAAATACAAATATTATCTTTTAGACAATATCCACACCCAAATAAAGTCCTCATTACAATTACTGATGTACTATTTTACAAAAATAGTAAGGACTGCTAAAACAACTGACTAGGACCATCACTCTATACCCGATTTGGTTCCTCATATGCATGCTCGCCTCACGAGAAGAAAAATGGAACAAAAAGGAAAAGGGTGAGCTCAACTAGCCCAGTAAAGAATATTATGACTAAGATAATATACAACAAATTATCCTTAGTCTTCAACAGGAAAAAATCTGATAGAATACAATAGACAACAAGTTTTAGATCAACAACTGCAGCGGAAATAATAATTCATTAGAAGAGTTAAATAGATAATGAAATCTACTATCATCTAAGAATTTAAAAGTCCATCATCAATATTTTATCCTTGTAACATCAATCAATATACATCTTTGCACTACGGGCCAAAGATATTCATCAGGTAATCATTCATCTTTGCACTATATGCCAAAGATATTCATCAAGTATCACCATTAAGATCGAGGATGATGAAAATATTTTAGAAACGAATCCAAATTGAGACAAAAGGACAAATATTGTGGATTCAGTATTTCGGTTTATCCAAATTCAATAATACTTCATAATAACCAAGTGTGAAGTAGAATTAAAAATAAAGATCAAAACATGGATACAATCAAAGATAGTAATCATAAAAGACATACGGGAAAAAAAGAGAAAATTTTATTTTTCGGTGAATAGTCTTTGTATTTGTGAATAGTGCCAGATACGTGAATAAGTAACCACGACACAAAAAGGTAGAAATTCCACAATAAAATTCATAACAATATCTCAAAGATAATGATATGAAGAAAATAATATCATTTAAGAAGAAAATAATATCCCCTTACCTCAAAGAATTAGTATCTTGAAATGAAAGGTCGGAAGTGATCTTGAATGAAACTTGTCTTTGAACAACAACTCTCAAAGTATCTAAATACTCAAAAAAATACGCCGATAATATAGAGAGAAAGAGAGAAAGCTTATGTTTTCGGTGTGATTTTCAATTATAACTTAGCCCCTCTATTTATAGGAAAATATTTAATTACCAAAGCGGACTCGACACACACTGATGGCTTTTACTCGCTACTATTGCCACCCACCACATTTGAAATAAAATTCAGCATATTTTTTCATCAACCACAAGTGGGGCCCACTCAATTCTAGAATTTTCCACCAAAATCATTTATAAACCTAATTTTCGAATCAGTCACCTCATAAAATTCATAACAATTCATTCGTTCTTTTTTAACGGTTCAAAATTTGTGGACATATACCCAACTTATATATGTATAACATATCCAAAAATCACAACGATCCAACGGTCAGATTAAAAATTATAACTCACGCAATATATCTCAAGAACAGTGATTTAATTTTTAATACCTCCATTCCAACAAAAACACCTCAACATTAATTCCTTCAATTATAACCACATAAAATAAATATATCCATCAATTATATCCACATAAAATAAATATTTTCTTATCATATAATCAATAATTAATTATTCACAAATAATATTACGTAATCACAATTATGACAACCGGTAGCCGCTCCAGAAAAAGAGGGCTTTTCAATAAGGATTTCTCCTTATTGGCATGATTAAATTAGGTGACCAACCCTCTCCTTAGATGAACTTTCTAGACATTGCCAATAATGTTATCTAATAATATTATTCAAATAATATGAATTATTGATCTGATAATGGAAAATACTATGCAGTGACAATTATTGAAACAACAATAATATAAAATATCAATGCAATAATTATTGAATCAATAAAATAAAATATTGAAAAGTAATTACTATAACAATTATTGAGTAAATACTTTCACTTACGTAAGAATCAATAATTCAAAAATATTGTGCAATCTGCAGGTGTGCTACTACGCAACCACGCGTAGACATCGTATTTTAACCAACGGGTATTTCAACAAGTGTTATCAGTGAATAACTACGTCGTTATTTATAAAAACTCAAACTTGTCGTTTTCTTCATCCGACAGCTTATTACATTATGAGGCCCACGAATGGTCGCTACCATCGCATTTAATATTCCCCGACCAAAAGAATATTCCACGACCAAACGAATATTCCCCGACAAAAAATGAATATTTTATAACCACTTGCTTATTTTGTAAAATTTGCACATTTCACTCATAACCAAAGTATTATATCAAATTAACTCCTTTTTATTTCAAGATAATAAATAGAGAAAATTTAATTTTTATTCATAATAATATGGGGTCTTACAACCTCTTCTCTTTATGAAATTTCGTCCTCGAAATTGACGTACGTACCTTCTTATTATCTTCTAGACAATATCTATACCCAAATAAATCTTCATCACAATTATTGATACATTATTATACAAAAATGGTGAGGACTACTAAATAACTTCTAGAATCATCATTCCATACCCCCGACTAAGATTTTCATTACATTCTCGCCTCCACGAGAAGAAAAATGGAACAACAAGGAAAAGGATGAGCTCAACTAGCCCAGTAAAGAATATTATGACTAAGATAATATAGAACAAATTATCATTAGTCTTCAACAGGGAAAAATCTGATAAAATACAATAGACAACAAGTTTCAGATCAATATTTGCAGCGGAAATAATAATCCATAGAAGAGTTACGTAGAGAATGAAATCTACTACTATCTATGAATTTAAAAGTCCTTCATCAATATTTTATCCCTGTAACATCAATCAATATACATCTTGAATCAAATATTCATCTTTGTACTAAAGGCCAAAGATATTCATCAGTCGGTCATGTTCATCTCAACACCTGTTCATCTTTGCACTACGGGCCAAAGAATTCATTATAAAATCATTTATCTTTGCACTACAGGCCAAAAATATTCAATAATATCATCATTTAGGACTGAGGATGATGAAAAATATTTTAAAGGGAACGAATCCAGTGAAACAAAAGAATAAATATTAAGGATTCGTATTTCAGCTATTTCATGTCCAAAAATATCTCATAAATAATAATAGTGGAGTAAAATTCAAGAATGATCAAAACATGGATACAATCAAAGCCAGTATCCATAATAGATATTTTGGACGAAAAATAAAATTTTGATTTTTTTATGAATAGTGCCGTATTCGTGAATAGTACCGTATACGTGAATAGTAATCCTGACACAAAAAGTTCTAAATTTGATTAAAATTTCAGATCAATACTTCGGCATAATGATATTGAAAGAAATAATATCATTTGAAAAAAAATAATATCCCTTACCTCGAAAGAATAGTACTTCTAGTTAAAACACCGGATATATGCTATGACTTGAACTTGCACCGTATACCAACACTCAAAGTATTAAAATAATCACAAGAATACGCTCAATATATCGAGAGAGAAAAAGAGAGAGAGAGAAATCTTTAGTTTCTGGTGTGATTTTTAATTCTAACATAAGCACCCTATTTATAGGAAAATGCTTAGAACACCAAAGCAGAAAATTTAATAAATTATTAATATTTTCAAATTATATTTCTACTACACCACACAGCACCAAAATCATCATCACCAAAACATGTGCCAACATCCCAAAAAATGTTTTTGTTACTTAAAATATTTTAAACTTCCAAAAATTAATTATTTCGAAACTCTGAAACTTCAATAATTCACAATAAATAGCCCTTTTATCAGAAAAATTCTAACCTCATGTCTTTTCCATAGGAAATTCTATTATCTACAACTTTGCAGAAGAAATTTTTTCCAAATTCCAAACAGAAATTAACCGAAATCCACAAACGGGCGATTTTACAAGCTCTAATCAAATTTCAGTCAAGAAATGGGGTCTACCGACACACAAAACATGTGTTAATTATTTAATGCCACAGGAATACTCTTCCTCCTCATATACTCATATATCCCACATTCATTGTCAAAATATCACCATTAATATATTATTAAAATAATATATTTAATTGAATTATTTTATCAGAAAAAGATAAAATATTAATTTTCAACAATTGTCACATTAAAAATTTTCTCCATCTATATCCACATAAAATCAATATTTTCCTCATCATATAAATCAATAATTAATTATTCAAGAATAATATTACAGAATCACAATCATCGACAACGAGCAGATTCTCAGGATAGAGGGGCTTTCCAATAAGGATCTCTCCTTCTTGTGGCAATTGATTAGATGACCTAACCTTTCCTTAGACAGAACTTTCTAGACATTGCCAATAATATTATCCAATAAAATTATTCAGATAATATGAATTATTGCTCCGATAATAGAAAACACTGTGTACTGATAATTATTGAAACAACAATAATATAAAATATCAACGCAGCAATTATTGAATCAATAAAATAAAATACTAAATAATAATTCATCGTAACAATTATTGAGTAGTGCCTTTCACGTAAGAATCAATAATTGGTATAATACTGATTGTCATCTTGTGTTTTAACCTCAAGGTATTCCAATAGTATTAATTCAGTAATAACTACGCTGTGTTATTTATAACCAACTTATTCTTGTCATTTTCTTCATCCAATCGCTTCCGTTATGGGGCCCACATTGAGGCGTGCCGTCATTACGAATATTCCCCACGCAATAAAGAATATTCCACGACAAACGAATATTTTATAACCACTTGCTTATTTGAAATATTTGCGTATTTTACCCATAACTATCCACATTAATCAAATCAACCCTTACTATTTCAAAATAATAAATGGAGGAAATTCAATTTTATTTATAATAAGTTGGGGTCTTACAACCTCCCCTCTTTATGAAATTTCGTCCTCGAAATTGACATACGTACCTGGTGTTTCGAAAAGGTGAGGATACCTCGCTTTTATTTCCGTTTCTAACTCCCAGGTCATTTCCTCTATAGCATGGTTCCTCCACAAAACTTTGACTTGTGGTATGATCTTTGTGCGTAGGACATGCTCCTTCCTATCCAAGATATTGACAGGTACCTCCTCATACGTTAAATCTTCGGCTATCTTGTCCGGTTTTAACTCAATGACGTGGTTCGGGTCTTTCACATATTTACGAAGCACATATATATGAAAAACATTATGAACACGAGACATACTTGGAGGTAACGCGAGTCTATAGGCTACATTTCCTACTTGGTCAAGAATCTGAAATGGACCAATAAATCGTGGATTGAGCTTTCCTCTCTTCCCAAATCTTGTAACTCCCTTCCATGGAGCAACTCGCAACAATACATGATCCCCAATACTAAATTCCACGTCCTTTCGATGAAGATTCGCATAACTCTTTTGTCGATCATGTGCCGTTTGTATACGTTGTCAAATCATTTAGATCTTTTCTGTAGTCATACGTACCAACTCGGGTCCCAACAATGTTGCTTCACCCAATTCATCCCAACATATTGGAGAGCGACACTTTCGTCCATATAATGCTTCAAATGGAGCCACGCCTATACTTGCCTGATAACTGTTGTTGTAGGAGAATTCCACCAATGGTAAATACTTATCCCAACTGCCCTTGAAGTCTAGGACACAGAGTCTTAATAGATCTTCAAGAGTTTGAATAGTCCTCTCTGATTGTCCGTCCGTTTGAGGATGGTATGCCGAACTGAATCGTAAATCCTTACCCATAGCTTTTTGCAAGCTAACCCAAAATCTTGAAGTGAACCTTGGGTCACAATCCGAAACTATGGATACTGGCATGCCATGCAACCTCACAATCTCATTTACATACATATGAGCAAGACGTTCAAGGGAATAAGTCTCCCGTATCGGCAAGAAATGAGCAGACTTGGTTAATCTACAACAATAACCCAAACAGCATTTATGCCTTGAGAAACCGTGGGAAGACCCGTAACGAAATCCATAGTAATGTGTTCCCACTTCCATTTAGGAATCTCAAGTGGTTGTAATGGACCCTTAAGTACTTGATGCTCCAGCTTTACACGTTAACAAGTTAAACACATCGAGATAAACTTTGCAATCTCTCTCTTCATATTGTTCCACTAAAATGTATGTCGAAGATCACGATACATTTTAGTACCTCCAAGATGGATCGTAAATGGTGTATTGTGTGCCTCCATCATGATCTTGTACTTCAAATCAGAATCGTTAGAAACACAAAGTCTGGAGTGAACTCGAAGTATTCCTTCTTCATCCGCATCAGCTCCGGATCTATGGATTGAGCAACTTTAACTTTTTCGATTAAAGTTGGTTCTATGCGTATACTTGACATTATTGCATGGGTCCCCGGAGTCTTGAATTCTATCTTCATCTTTTGTAAATCACACAAAATGGGCCTTTGTTTTAACAACATTGCACTCGTTCCCGCGTATGATCTTCTACTAAATGCGTCAGCTACCACGTTCGCTTTTCCAGGATGGTATTGAATGGTGTGGTCATAGTCTTTCAAAAGCTCGAGCCAACGTCGTTGCCGCATGTTGAGTTCCTTTTGGGTGAAGAAATATTTGAGGCTTTTATGGTCTGAATATATCTCCACTTTCTCCCCGTATAGATAGTGCCTCCAGATCTTTAGCGTGAAAACAACTGCTGCCAACTCTATATCATGAGTAGGATAATTCCTCTCATATTCTTTAAGTTGTCATGAGGCAATGGCTATGACTTTCCCACGTTGCATGAGAACACATTCTAACCCTTTTGCCTGAAGCATCGCTGTAGATAACAAATCCATCCGTACCAGATGGTATTGTTAAAACAGGTGCCGAAATGAGTCTCCTCTTGAGCTCTAGGAAACTCCTCTCGCATTCCTCGCTCCACACGAATTTTGTATCCTTCCGAGTCAGATGATTTAATAGAGTAGCGATTCGAGAAAACCCTTCCACGAATCTCCGATAATAACCAGCTAAGCCCAAAAAGCTACGTACTTCGGTCACCGTCTTCGGTTGCTCCCAACTTTGTATTGCTTCAATCTTCGTCGGGTCAACAGATACTCCATGTTTTGACACCACGTGCCCAAGGAATGTTACTTCCTCAAGCCAGAACTCGCATTTCTTCTACTTGGCATAAAGCTTGTTTTTATGAAGCCTTTGGAGTACCAGCTTCAAATGGTGCTCATGATCTTCATGGCTTTTGGAATATATGAGGATGTCATCAATAAAGATAACAACGAATTGATCCAAATAATCCTTGAATAGTCGGTTCATCATATCCATGAAAGCTGTAGGAGCATTAGTCAATCCAAAAGATATGACTAAGAATTCATAATGCCCGTCATCAGGAGTTCGAAGGCAGTCTTTAGAATATCCTCGATTCTAATCTTCAAATTGATGATATCCGTAAGCGAAGATCAATCTTTGAAAAGAATTGTGCTCCTCAGAATCGGTCAAACAAGTCATCAATACGAGGTAGAGGATACTTATTCTTGATGGTGACATGGTTCAATTCCGATAGTCAATATAAAGTCGCATACTCCGTCTTTCTTCTTTACAAAAAAAACAGAGCACCCCAAGGAGATGTACTTAGGACGAATGAAATCGATGTCCAATAACTCTCGTAGTTGGACCTTTAACTCTGAAGTTCAATAGAGCCATTCGATATGGGGTTTTAGAAATGGGCTTTGTGCGGTTCAAGATCAATAAAGAATTCAACTTCACGTTAGGGGTAGACCGGGAAGTTCTTCAGGAAATACGTCAGGAAAGTCAATAACAACAAGAATATTATTCAAATTTGACATGTCTTTATTCAAATCCATAACATGGGCTAAGAAAGCTTGACATCCGTTTTTCAATAAACGAATAGCCTTATGACTTGATATGACAGTGATTGATTTTAATGGCTTAGTTGTTTGAATTCGAACAACAGGTTGATTAGGAATATGAAAACTAACAACCTTACGAAAACAATCAATTTTGGCATGATGAGTAGTTAACCAATCAATCCCTAAAATCACGTCAAATGCAAGTATCTTTAAAGAGATAAGGTCAATAGGTAGTGATGGTGCCAACTTGGATCAAACAAGATTTATAAACGGTGGATGTGATGAAAGTTTCTCCTAACAGAGTTTCCACAGATAAATCAAAGTCTAATTTCTCCGGAGTTAAGTTTAAACGTTGAGCACAAGCAGGAAAAATAAATGAATGGGTAGCACCGATATCTAGTAAGGTATAAACTTCATAAGAATTTATGATTACCGTACCCGTGATCACCTCGTTTGGGTTCCTCGCATTTTGACCAGTCACAACAAACGCTCTTCTAGGAACCGTTGACTTTGACTTTTTTTGGGATGACCTTTTGAGTCACCGTCCCCGCTGAACTAGGTTTTGCTATCGTACAATCTCGAGCGATATGTCCTTCCTTTCCACAATTATAGCATACCTTGAACTATTGTGGGCAGTTTGGGTTGATATGTCCCTCTTTCCAGCATTTGTAGCATACGACCGGTGGTCGTTCTCCTCCCTTAGAACCAGTTGCTGCTGGTGCTGACGTCTTCGCATTGTCATTGTTGAATCTCCTCTTTTTAAAATCTCCCCCCGACTCGCTTCTTCTATTTTCATGGCCATGATTACCACCAAAGTGGTTGCCATTTTTGTCCGTCTTTTTCTTTCTCTGCTGGTTATCGTTGTTACATTGACTACTATCTCCGGTATGATCCTCGGTTGTGGTCCTCGGTTGAACGTCTTTCGTTATCTCGCTTCTAATAATTGAGTCCTGTTGACAACATCCGAATAGAGAGAAAATTTATGAGAAATGAGATACTGACGTATGCCGTGTTTTAAACCTCTCAGAAACATCCGCGTCATACGTTCCTCATTCTCCACCAAACGAGCTGCAAACCTGGATAACTCTGCAAACTTTGCCTCATACTGGGACACCGTCATGTTATTTTGTTCCAGTCTAATGAACTCCACTTCCTTCATATGACAAATACTTTCAGGAAAGTACTTGTCTTTGAAAAGTTTCTGAAATATCTCCCAAGACATGCTGAGTGCGTCTGGATGGGTACGCTTCACAGATTCCCACCAGTAATCTGCCTCATTACGGAACATAAAGGTGGCGAATGGAACCTTCTGTTCCTCCGTGCATCCCAAGACATCGAATATCTTGGTGATTTATTTGACCCACGTCTCGCCTTTAATTGGATCCGCTTTTCCCGAATTACGGTGGTCCCAACTCTTTGAAGCGCTTGGTAGTGACAAATCGTGCATTGTTATCATTTCCACTTTGTAATTTGTGTAATGAGTCTCCTCATCCGATTTTGCATGAATCGCAAAAAGCTTCTAAACATCCCGTCGTTCATCATCCTTTCGATGGCGTTGTTCACGGAGAGAACATTCTTACCGGCTTCACGCGTTATCTTCATTGGTGAGTCTGTGTGTTTCCACGGTCTCATTTACTCCAATTGTTAACATTCTCGATTCGACATTCTCAAAAATCTTGTCATAAAACAAGGGTTAATTAAAGAAATCAACATATCACATAATATCCCTATATATTGATTAACTAACAAATAAGCTTAGGTAGGACACACTAGCGAAGGATTTTACTCGTCTCTCCCTCCTAGTTCTATTCCCCGATCTCCTTGGAGATCATATCCCTAAGCTTTGATACCAACTGTGGCGCCCCCAAAATAGGTATACATCACTCATTTTAGGTTGTCAATTACATGGTATGTAAACAACTACAACTTTATTAATACATCATAAAAGCGTGAGTTTAAATACAAATATTATCTTCAGACAATATCTATACCCAAATAAATCCTCATCACAATTATTGATACATTATTATACAAAAATGGTGAGGACTACTAAACAACTTCTAGAATCATCATTCCATACCGACTAGTACTCGCTACACATTCGCCTCCCGAGAAAAAAAATGGAACAAAGAAAAGGGTGAGCTCAACTAGCCCAATAAAGAATATTATGACTAAGATAATATAGAACAAATTATCGTTAGTCTTCAACAGGAAAAATCGATAAAATACAATAGACAACAAGTTTCGGATCAATATTCATAATGTGAAATAATAATTCATAGAAGAGTTACGTAGAGAATGAAATCTACTACTATCTATGAATTTAAAAGTCCTTCATCAATATTTTATCCCTGTAACATCAATCAATATACATCTTGAATCAAATATTCATCTTTGTACTACAGGCCAAAGATATTCATCAGTCGGTCATGTTCATCTCAACACCTGTTCATCTTTGCACTACGGGCCAAAGATATTCATTATAAAATAATTTATCTTTGCACTACAGGCCAAAGATATTCAATAATATCATCATTTAGGACTGATGATGATGAAAAATATTTTAAAGGGAACGAATCCAGTGAAACAAAGAATAAATATTAAGGATTCGTATTTCAACTATTTCATGTCCAAAAATACCTCATAAATAATCATAGTGGAGTACAAATTCAAGAATGATCAAAACATGGATACAATCAAAGCTAGTATCCATAATAGATATTTTGGACGAAAAACAAAATTTTAATTTTTTCATGAATAGTTCAGATTCGTGAATAAAGTCTTGATATCGTGAATAGTAACTCCCCGACACAAAAGTTCCAAATTTGATTAAAATTTCAGATCAATACTTGACATAATGATATTGAAAGAAATAATATCATTTGAAAAAAAATATCCCTTACCTCGAAAGAATAGTACTTTTAGTTGAAAATTTGGGATATATCTTTATGACTTGAACTTGTACCTTGATAAGTAACACTCAAAGTATTAAAATACTCACAAGAATACGCTCAATATATCGAGAGAGAAAGAGAGAAATTTTTAGTTTTCGTGTGATTTTCAATTCTAACATAAGACCTATTTATAGGAAAATGCTTAGAACACCAAAGCGAAAATTTAATAAATTATTAATATTTTCAAATTATATTCCTACGCACACCACATTAGACCAAAATCATCAGCCAAAACATGTGCCAACATCCCAAAAACATTTTTGTTACTTAAAATATTTAAACTTCCAAAAATTAATTATTTCGAAACTCTGAAACTTCAATAATTCACAATAAATAGCCCTTTTATCTGAAAAATTCGAACCTCATGCCTTTTCCATAGGAAATTCATTTATCTACAACTTTGCAGAAGAAAGTTTTTCCAAATTACAAACAGAAATTGACCGAAATCCACAAACGGACGATTTTACAAGCTATAATCAAATTTCAGTCAAGAAATGGGGTCTACCGACACACAAAACATGTGTTAATTATTTAATGCCACAAAAATACTCTTCCTCCTCATATACTCATATATCCCACATTCATTGTAAAAATATCACCATCAATATATTATTAAAATAATATATTTAATTGAATTATTTTATCAGAAAAAGATAAAATATTAATTTTCAACAATTGTCACATTAAAAATTTTCTCCATTTATATCCACATAAAATCAATATTTTCCTCATCATATAAATCAATAATTAATTATTCACGAATAATATTACGTAATCACAATCATCGACAACCGTGCGATTTTAGAATAGAAAGGGCTTTCCAATAAGGATCTCTCCTTGGGCGCCTTGCAATTAGATGACCTAACCTCTCGTTAGATTTGAACTTTCTAGACATTTCCAATAATGTTATCCAATAATATTATTAGATAATATGAATTATTGCTCCATAATAGTAAAATATCGCAGATCGACAATTATTGAAACAACAATAATATAAAATATCAACGCAAAGAATTATTAAATCAATAAAATAAAATATCGAAGCAGTAATTCTCTGTAACAATTATTGAGTAGTGCCTTCTTACGTAAGAATCAATAATTGGTGTAATACCGTGTCTTCTTCGTGTTTTAACCACCGGTATTCCATAAAAGATTAATTCAGTAATAACTATCTTTGTTATTTATAACCAACTTATTCTTGTCATTTTCTTCATCCAATCGCTTTACGTTATGGGAATTTTTAAGGTCTGCTACCGTCGTATGAATATTACCCGACAAAGAAGAATATTCCACGACCAAACGAATATTTTATAACCACTTGCTTATTTGAAATATTTGCGTATTTTACCCATAACTATCCACATTAATCAAATCAACCCTTACTATTTCAAAATAATAAATGGAGGAAATTCAATTTTATTTATAATAAGTTGGGGTCTTACATAATATCCAATATTAAACTCCACGTCCTTTCGATGAAGATCATCATAACTCTTTTGTCTATCTTGTGAGGCCTTTATCACGTTCTCACGGATCATTTGAATCTTTTTGTAGTTATGCGTACTAATTTCGGTCCCAACAACGTTGCTTCTCCCCTTTCGTCCCAAAGATATCTTGGGAGAACGACACTTTAAATCCATATAACGCCTCGAATGGAGCCGATCTATACTTTAACGATGATAACTGTTGTTATAGGAGAATTCCACCAGTGGCAAGTACTTATCCCAACTTTCTTTAAAATCTAGGACACGGAGTCTTACTAGATCTTCAAGGGTTTGAATAGTCCTTTCTGATTACCCGTCCGTTTGAGGATGGTATGCCAAACTGAATCGTAAATCCGTGCCCGTAGCTTTCTGCAAGCTAACCCAAAATCGTGAAGTGAATCTTGGGTCACGATCTAAAAGTATGGATACTGGCATGCCATGCAATCTCACAATCTCATTCACATACATATGAGCAAGACGTTCAAGGGAATAAGTCTCACGTATAGGCAAGAAATGAGCAGACTTGGTTAATCTATCAACAATAACCCAAATCGCATCTATACCTTGAGAAACCTTGGGAAGACACATGCTTGAAATCCATAGTAATGTGTTCCCACTTCTATTTCGGAATCTCAAGTGGTTGCAATGGACCCTTTGGCATTTGATCTCTCGCTTTACACGTTGACAAAGTTAAACACCTCGAGATAAACTCCGCGATCTCTCTCTTCATATTGTTCCACCAAAATGTATGTCGAAGATCATGATACATTTTGGTACTCCCAGGATGGATTGCAAATGGTGTGTTGTGTGCCTCCATCATGATTCTATGCTTCAAGTCAGAATCGTTAGGAATGCAAAGTCTGGAGTTAACTCTAAGTATTCCTTCTTCATCAATTCTTGCCTCCGGAATGGCACCTTCTTGCACTTTCGTCTTTATACGTATCATCTCTGGGATTGTGGCTTGAGCAACTTTAACTTTATCGATTAAAGTCGGTTCTACTCGTATATTTGTCATCATCATCTGGCTCCTTGGAGTCTTTAACTCTATCTCCATCCCTTGCAAGTCGTACAAAATGGGTCTTTGTGTTAACAACATCGCACTCGCTTTTCGTGACACGCATCGATCTACTCTTTCGCGTCACCATACAACGTTTACTTTTCCAGGATGATATTGAATGTTATGGTCGTAATCCTTCAACAGCTCGAGCCAACGTCGTTGCCGCGTGTTGAGTTCCTTTTGAGTGAAGAAATATTTAAGGCTTTTATGATCCGTATAAATCTTCACTTTTCTCCATCTGAGTAGTGTCTCCAGATTTTCAACATAAAAAACGATCACGCTAACCCGGATCATGAGTAGGATAATTTCTCTCATATTCTTTGAGTTTTCGTGAGGCATAAAGGCTATGACTTTCCCATGTTGCATGAGAACACATCCTAACCCTTTGCACAAGCATCACTTTGTAGATAACAAATCCATCAAGAACCAGATTGTATTGTCGAGCAGTGCAGAAATGAGTCTCTCTTGAGCTCTTGGAAACTCTTCTCGCATTCCTCGCTCCATACGAATTTTGCATCTTTCCGAGTCAACTGAGTTAACGGAGTAGCGATTCGAGAAAATCCTTCCACGAATCTCCGATAATAACCAGTTAAGCCCAAAAAGCTACGCACTTCAGTCACCGACTTTGGTTGCTCCCAACTTTGTATTGCTTCAATCTTCGCCGGGTCAACAGATACTCCATGTTTTGATACCACGTGCCCAAGGAATGCTACTTCCTTAAGCCAGAACTCGCATTTCTTCAGCTTGACATATAGCTTGTTGTCACGAAGTCTTTGAAGTACCAGCTTCAAATGGTCCTCATGATCTTCACAGCTTTTGGAATGGATGAGGATGTCATCAATAAAGACAACAACGAACTGATCCAAATATTCTTTGAATACACGGTTCATCATATCCATGAAAGCAGCAGGAGAATTAGTCAATCCAAAAGACATGACTAAGAATTCATAATGCTCATACCGAGTTCTGAAGGCAGTCTTCGGAATATCCTCAGTTTTAATCTTCAGCTGATGATATCCAAAACGAAGATCGATCTTTGAAAAGAATTGTGCTCCTTGCAACTGGTCAAACAGGTCATCAATGTGAGGTAGTGGATACCTATTCTTGATGGTGACATGGTTTAATTTTCGGTAGTCAATACAAAGTCGCATACTCCCATCTTTCTTCTTTACAAATAAAATAGGAGCACCCCAAGGAGATGTACTAGGACGAATGAAATCGATGTCTAACAATTCCTGTAGTTGGACTTTTAACTCCTGAAGTTCAATAGGAGCCATTTGATATGGGGTTTTAAAAATGGGTTTTGTACCCGGTTCAAGATCAATAACGAATTCAACTTCACGCTCTGGGGTAGACCAGGAAGTTCTTCAGGAAATACATCAGGAAATTCATTAACAACAGGAATATTATTCAAATCTGACATATTTTTGTTCAAGTCCATAATATGGGATAAGAAAGCTTAACATCCATTTTTCAATAAACGAATAGCTTTATGGCTTGATATGATAGTGACTGATTTTAGTGGTTTAGTTGCTTGTATTCGTATAAAAGGTTGGTTAGGAATATGAAAACTAACAACCTTACGAAAATAATCAATTTTGGCATGATGAGTGGTTAACCAATCAATCTCTAAAATCACATCAAATGAAAGTATCTTTAAAGAAATAAGATCAACATGTAATGTGATTGTGACAACTTAGATCAAGCAAGATTTATAAACTGTAGATGTAATAAAGGTTTCACCTAACGGAGTTTCAACAGATAAGTTAAAGTCCAATTTCTCTAGAGTCAAGTTTAAACGTTGAGCACAAGCATGAGAGATAAAAGAATGGGTAGAACCGGTATCTAGTAAGGTATAAACTTCGCAAGAGTTCAAGATTAGCTTACCCGTGATCACCTCGTTCGGGTTTCTCGCATTTTGTTCAGTCACGACAAACGCCCTTCCTTGAACCACCGACTTGGTTTTGTCAGTAGTACGCTTTGGTGCCGTAGTCAGTTGGACTTGACTTTCTTCACGGACAAAATCGGGCTATGTGGACCGTCTTTTCCACAATTGAAACACACCTTGGGAAAGGTGTGAACAATTTGGACTTATGTGTTCTCGCTTCTCTCAGATCAGTAGCATTTAACTAGCGGTCGATTCTCCTCCCTAGAATTTGTTGTTGGTCTTTGGTGTTGGTGTCTTTGCTCTTTCCGTCATTGTTGAATCTCCTCTTTTGAAATTTCCACTGACTCACCTCTCCTATTGTCATGGCCACGATGACCACCCGAGTGGTTACCGCTTTTGTCCGTATTCTTCCTCCTCCTCGTGATTATCATTGCTCCGATGATCGCTTGCCACTTAGGGTATGACCACAGTTGTGGTCCCTCGGTAGAACATACTCGTTATCACGCTTCTAATAATTGAGCCACATTTACAACATCCGAATATAAAGAAAATTTATGAGAGATAAGATATTGTCGAATCTCGGGTTTAGACCTCTCGTAAACATCCGTATATCGTTCCTCATTTTCTACCAAATGAGGTGCAAACCTGGATAACTCCGCGAACTTCGCCTCGTACTGGGACACCGTCATGTTATTTTATTCCAGTCTAATAAACTCTACCTCCTTCATATGACGAATACTTTCAGGAAAGTACTTGTCATTAAACAGTTTCTAAAATCTTTCCCAAGACATATTGAGTGCGGCTGGATGGGTACGCTCACCACAGAACATAAAGGTGGAGAATGGAACCTTATGTTCCTCCGTGCAGCCCAAGACATCGAATATCTTGGTAATTTGCTTAACCCACGTTTCCGCCTTAATCGGATCGGGCTTTCCCCAGAAATCTGGTGGTCCCAACTCCTTGAATCGCTTGTTTGTGATAGGCCAGCATTATTCAATCATTTCCACCAGTATTTTGTACACGAGTCTCCTCGTCGATTTTTACATGAAGCGCAAAAAGTCGCTAAACATCGCATCATTCATCGTTTGCTCTCGGTAGTGTTGTTTACTGAGGAGGAATATTGCCTTCTGCTGCACGTTCTCTTGGTTGGTAATCAAAGGTTGTTCCACAGTCTCATAGACTCCATTGTTAACGTTCTCAAATTTGCCATTTTTAAAAGCGCCGCCAAAAAGCAGGGGTTAATTAAACAAATTAACATATCACATAATATCCCTATATTATGGCCGCACCAACAAATAAGCTTTAGTAGGACACACTAGCGAATGATTTACTCATCTCTCCTCCTAGTTCTATTCCCCGATCTCCTTGAGATCAGTATCCCTAAGCTCGATACCAACTGTGGCGCCCCCAAAATAGGTATACAACACCCATTCTAAGTCGCCAAATACATGGTACAGAAAAATAACTACAACTTTATTATTACAATTGTCGTGCAAAATACGACAACACATACTGTGAGTTTAAATACAAATATTGTCTTCTAGACAATATTCACATCCAAATAAAGTCCTTATTATAATTATTGATGTACTATTTTACAAAAATAGTGAGGACTGCTAAAACAATTGACTAGGACCATCACTCTATACCCCGACTGGTTCCTGCTATGTTCTCATTTTCTGAGAAGAAAAATGGAACAAAAAGGAAAAGGATGAGCTCAACTAGCCCAGTAAAGAATATTATGACTAAGATAATATACAACAAATTATCCTTAGTCTTCAACAGGGAAAAATCTGATAGAATACAATAGACAACAAGTTTAAGATCAACAACTGCAGCGGAAACAATAATTCATTAGAAAAGTTAAATAGAGAATAAAATCTATTATCATCTATGAATTTAAAAGTCCATCATCAATATTTTATCCCTGTAATATCAATCAATATACATCTTTGCACTACGAGCCAAAGATATTCATTCATATCACCGGTTGGTCATGTTCATCTCAACATTGCATCATCTTGCAGACTACGGCCAAAGATATTCATCGAGTAATCATTCATCTTTGCACTACAGGCCAAAGATATTCATCAAGTATCACCATTAAGGACTGAGGATGATGAAAAACATTTAAGAGAACGAATCCAGTGAGACAGAAGGACAAATATTAGGGATTCGTATTTCGGTTTATCCAAATTCAATAATACCCCATAATAACCAAGTGTGAAGTAGAATTCAAAAATAAAGATCAAAACATGGATACAATCAAAGATAGTAACCATAAAAGACATCTGGAAAGAAAAAGAAAAATTTTTATTTTTCGGTGAATATTGCTGTATTTGTGAATAGTGTCGTATACGTAAATAGTGTCGTATACATGAATAGTAACCCTGACACAAAAAGGTAGAAATTTTACAATAAAATTTATAACAATATCTCAGCATAATGATATTGAAAAAAATAATATCATTTAAGAAGAAAATAATATCCCTTACCTCAAAGAATCGATTGTCTTGGAATGAAAAGGCTCAAGTGATCTTTGAATGAAACTTATACTAAATGACAACTCTCAAAGTATCTAAATACTCACAAAATACGCTCGATAATATAGAGAGAAAAGAGAAAACTTATGTTTCTGATGTGATTTTTAATTCTAACTTAACCCTTTATTTATAGGAAAATATTAGGCCGCCGAAGTAGACTTGACCTGCTATCTGATGGCTTTACCTGGTACTATTGCCACCCACCACATTTGAAATAAAATTCAGCACATTTTTTCACCAACCACAAGTGGAGCCCACTCAATTCTAGAATTTTCCACCAAAATCATTTATAAACCTAATTTCTGAATCAGTCACCTCTTAAAATTCATAACAAATCACTCATTCATTTTTAACGGTTCAAAATTTGTGGACATATACCCAACTTATATATGTATAACATATCCAAAAATCACAACGATCCAAGTCTACGATTAAAAATTATAACTCACATAATATATCTTAAAACGGTGATTTAATTTTTAATACCTCCATTCCGGCTAAAAAACACCTCAACATTAATTCCTTCAATTATAACCGCATAAAATAAATATATCCATCAATTATATCCACATAAAATAAATATTTTCTTATCATATAATCAATAATTAATTATTCACAAATAATATTACTGAATCACAATTATGACAACCAAAGGTAGTTTCTGAGAAAGAGGGTTTTCCAATAAGGATTTTCTCTTCATCGCACGCAATTAGGTGACCAAACCTCTCCTTATGCGAACTTTTTAGACATTGCCAATAATGTTATCTAATAATATTATTCAAATAATATAAATTATTGATCCGATAATGGGAAATCATGCGGTGACAATTATTGAAACAACAATAATATAAAATATCAACGCAAAGAATTATTGAATCAATAAAATAAAATATTAAAAAGTAATTACTATAACAATTATTGAATAGTGCCTTTTACTTAAGAATCAATAATTCAAAAATATTGTGCAATCTGGTGTGTCTTCGAAAGCAACCACGCCAGACATCGTATTTTAACCATCGAGTATTCCAACAAAGTGTTACTTGGTAACAACTACGCCAGATTATTTATAAAAACTCAAACTTGTCATTTTCTTCATCAAGCGATTATTACATTATTAGGCCCACGAATGGTTTGCGCCATCGCATACGAATATTCCCAAACCACAAGAATATTCCACGACCAAACGAATATTCCCGAGCAAAAAATGAATATTTTATAACCACTTGCTTATTTTGTAAAATTTGCACATTTCACCCATAACCAAAGTATTATATCAAATTAACTCCTTTTTATTTCAAGATAATAAATAGAGAAAATTTAATTTTTATTCATAATAAGATGGGGTCTTACAATTTTCATCAGTTTAATGCTTTTATTATGACTTTCATCATAATCCACGTAAATAGATCATTTCTATAATTTAATAAGGAATGAATACAAAGGATCATTCACCATGCATGTGGTAATCCACATAGACAGGTTATTCCAACAGAATAATAAAGAATGGAATAACTGAAGAATTCACCACGCATGCGATAGATCGCATGCAGACGAGTTATTCTCAGCAGAATAATAAAGAAGCGGAACCGAAGTCAAAGCGTAATCCTTGACCGGCATGATATTCCAAATGAATAATAAAGAACGAAACTAAGTCGAGGCGTAATCCATACATGGACATGATATTCCAAATGAATAATAAATAATGGAATAACAGCGAATTCACCCGTAAATGCGATAGGCGATATGCAGATAAGTTATTCAACGAATAATAAATAATGGAACGGTCATGCGTAACGCATGCCAAGCGAGGATATTAAAGCCAGAATAATAAAGAATAGAATAATAGAAGAATTTCACCATGTATGCAGATTTCTTGGCATGACAAAGTTATTCAACATAATAATAAAGAATGGAATAATAGAAGAATTTTACCATGTATGCGATTCTTGCATGATAAAAGTTATTCCAACATAATAATAAAGAATGGAATAATGAAGAATTTCACCATGTATATACTGGTGAATCGCGTATCTGATGATTCCAATGAATAATAAGGAATGAAATAACAATAGCTCTCTTCATTATACGAAAGAAATAATACCCCTTACGAGTACAACAAATAATATCCCTTACCTTAGAAGAAACCGGATATAGAGTTGTGGCGCCCCCAAAATAGGTATACATCACCCATCTTGAGTCGCCAAATACATGGTACTAAATTCAAATACAACTTGATTATACAACGAATGTGTAAAATACGACAAAATACATGTTGTGAGTTTTAATACAAATATTATCATCTGACAATATCCACACTCAATTTAGTCCTTATTACATTTATTATCACACTATTTATGTAACGAGAATAGTGAGGACTACTAAGACACTATCTTGGACCATCACCCGTTCCCCGACTAGTCCCAGCCACGTTTCATTTTTTCAAGAGAAACGGTGAAAGAAAAGGTGAGCTCAACTAGCCCAAGAAGAAATATTATGACTAAAATAATGCGAATAAATTATCATTAGTCCTCAACAGTGTTAAACTGATAAAATACAATAGACATCAAGTTTAACTGCAGCGGAACATGCAATCCATTAAAAGAGTCAAGTAGAGAATAAAATCTACTATCTTTTATGATTTAAAAAGATTTTTCATCACTTTTATCGCTGAGACTTAGCTTAATAAATAATCCACATCATCCTTGCACTACGGCCAAGGATATTCATTAAGGTCACGACCATAAATTATCCATGCACTACGGGCCAAGGATATTTACGTATTCATCAATGGTCATGATCATGCCAACAACTGTCCATCAATGCACTTCGGGCCAATGAGGACTTTTACCACATCATTTGTAACATTACGGTCATGATTACACCGAATATTCCCTGGTCATAATCATACCAAGTCCATCTATGCACTACAGGCCACAGATGACTTTCAAAAATAATATAAACATGAGGATGATGACAATGATATAAGAATTCAATAAAACAAGTTCAAGAATTAATTTATTCAGGAACTAATAACGTCCAAATTGTCAACATGATACTTCTTTATAAAGTAAAATTCAAGAATACTCGGAAGAATATTTCCATGAAAAGATCTTTGGATGAAGCTTAAATATCAAGAATATTCCACTAATTTCATGGAGTGTAGAAGTCAAAACTTTAACCAATTGAGTATAATAAAGAATGGAATAACAAAAGAAATCACCATGCATGCAGATTACTTGCGATGAGCGAGGTTATTCCATCGAGAATAATAAATAACGGAACCAGTCGACGCGTAATACGCAAGCGAGGATATTCCAACAAAATAATAAAGAATAGAATACAATGAAATCACCATGCATGCATGTACTTGGCATGATATACTGAGTTATTCCACGAGAATACTAAATGAGCGGAACCGGTCGGGTGAAATTCACACCAACAGGATGTTCCAATGAGAATAATAAAAGACGGAACCGTGTCCCAAGGCGTAAAAAGATGCATGAGGATATTCCAATGAGAATAATAAAAAGCGGAACCATGTTCGGCGTAAAAGCATGATGCAGGATATTCCAATGAATAATAAAGAATGGAATCTGAGAAAAATTTCACCAAGTATAGGGTAGCAGCGTATCTGAGTTATTCCAACAGAATAATAAAGATGGAATAATAGAAGTTCTCTTCATAAATACAAAAGAAATAATACCCCTACAAGTAAAAGAAACTTGATATCGAGAGTAGTGAAGTAGCGAGAATATTTTTCTTCTTTCTCTCTATAGTTTTCTCTCTACAGAGTTTTAGTGAATTCATAAGAAATAATGAAGGAATGAGCTTCTATTTATAGAAGAATGGAATGAATAGTAACCAATCCATGAACGGTCCAGATTGATTTACTTTAATCGGACGGTTCATATTTAAAGCAAAATCTTTTAAATAAAATATAATATATTATGTTTACAATCTAATAAAACGAATAACTTTTAAAAAGATTTTACTATGCAAATACTACGCAAAACCTTACGCATAATAAAATATAATATATTTTAATTATTGTTTAATAAAACAGATAACTTTATAAAAGTATTCAATTTTATATAAAAAGATTTTACTATTAGCCTAATAAAACGAATAACTTTATAAAAGTATTCTGTTTTATATAAAAAGTTTTTCTATTTTATTACGTTAATAATATGAATAAAACAAAACGTCATCATCATTATTATTATTCACACTATTAATCGACCAGGTCGTTCCCAGAAAAGAGGGGGCTTTCAATAAGGATTTCTCCCTATTTGGCGCGCAATTAGGTGACCAAACCTCTCATTGGCGCGAACTTACTGACATCGTTAATAATGTAAATAATAATATTAACAACTTCGTCATCTCAATTATTGATTTAATAACATATAAAATATCGACAATAATTGAATCAAACCGAAGTGACTTCTCACATAAGCATTAATAATCAATATTTGTATGCTTCTTATGCAATCACGCAGACATCTTGTACTTTTACTACCGAGTAGTTCAACAAAGATCAACGGTAAAACTTCCGTACTTATATTTCATAAAAATATTTTTGTCATTTTCTCAATCCGATAATAATTCTGTTGTGGGGTCCACCAATGATTGTGCCTTCGCACGAATATTCCCTGACCAATCGAATATTATATAACAACTTGCGTACTTTGTAAAATTTATAAATATTACCCACAACTATAACATTATATCAAATTTATTCCATAATATTCAAAAATGATATTTATAGAAAATTTATTTTTATTCATAAAAGTTGGGGTCTTACAGGAGTAGTGAAGTATCAGAATATTTTTCTTCTTTCTCTCTATAGTTTCTCTCTCTAGAGTTTCAGTGAATTCGTAAGAAATAATGAAGGAATGAGCTTCTATTTATAGGAGAATAGACTAATAAGAAACTAATTCTAACAGCAGTCCAGATTGATTTACTTTTAAAGCAGACGGTCAGTATTGGTTTACTATAAAATATTCTAATAAAACAAAATCTTTTAAATAAAATATAATATATTCTATTTATAATCTAATAAAACGAATAACTTTATAAAAGTATTACTGCTTTATATAAAAAAGATTTTACTATGCAAATACTATTGCATAATTATATATGCAAATACTATGCATAATAAAATATAATATATTCTAATTATTGTCTAATAAAATAAATAACTTTATAAAAGTATTCATTTTATATAAAAAGATTTTACTATGCAAAATACTATGCATAATAGAATATAATATATTCTATTTATAGTCTAATAAAACGAATAACTTTATAAAAGTATTCTGTTTTATATAAAGAGCTTTTCTATTTTATTACATTAATAATACTAATAAAATAAAACTTCATCATTATTATTAGAATTCACACTATTAATCGACCAGGTCGGGTCCAGGAAAGAGGGGGATTTCCAATAAGGATTTCTCCCTATTGACGCGCAATTAGGTGACCAAACCTCTCCTTGGCAGAACTTCTAGACATCGTTAATATTGCAAATAATAATATTAACAACTTTGTTATCTCGATTATTGATTTAATAATATATAAAATGTCGACAATAATTGAATCAAACTGAGTGACTTCTCACGTAAGCATTAATAATCAATATCGTGTGCTACTATGCAACCACGCGTATTTTACCACTGATTATTTTATGACAACTTGCTTAATTTGAAAAATTTTCAAATGTCACCCTTAACTTTAAACTTTTATCAATTTAACTATTCACCGAAATAGAAAAATTGAATACTTTTATTTCATAAAATTTGGGGTCTCACAGGTGAGATTAAGATCCAGAATATATATATCTATATATATATATATGGGGAATATGGAAGCACAATCGTGTAACTTTTAAAGTTATACGGTCCAATCGTAGAATGAATTCACTCTACGATCGTAGAGTACTCATTCCATGATTTGTAAATTTATTTTACTATCGTGGACTACTCTACATCGTCTACGATCGTAATCTGAATTTTGATAGTAATCTGAATTTTGATGTGAATCTTACATGACCGGTAACAAATACCCCCATATCTTAAAGATTTAAACTTACAACAATATAGTGAACTAACTAGATACAAACCCGCGCTTTGCGGCGGGATTAATCATTTTGTTAATAATAAATTTATACATGTAATTAATAAATTAAAATATAATAAGAAGATTGTAGATTGTTGTGTGATTATCAAATTTTAATAGCATATGTTATATAGTGTTGCATAAAAATTTTATGTGCAAATACATATCCAAGTATATAATTAATCTGATCACTAAACCCTATAACATTACATAACAATTGTGTGTGTGTGTGTGTATATATATATATATATATATATTAATGTCTTGATAAAAATGTTTATAATGTAACCAATATGGTTAAAAATGGGTAACTCTTTCATTATAAAGCACTAACAAATATTTAGAAAGTGTCATGCACAATGTCATCAAATTGTTATATTGATATGATTCTTTAGTGGTATATTTGAAGTACATTACATTACACAAATCTCACCAAGCCTCAAATATCTAACATATGTACTTGATGCAATTTGAAGAGTCCATGTCTTGTATATGCTAATTACTTGCACCAGAATTCTAACATCCAAACGAAAGGGAAAACAACGAAAGAATGTCTCGATTTTGGTCCTCGGATATGAAGGAAATCATATGTTATATTTACGAAAACCGAAAAAACACGAGAATTAATAATTATGTTGGATCTTCATGTCAAACAAACACCATGTCCAAAAAACATAACAAGATATAGCAAGTGTCATACATAACACAATGTTATAGTTAAAGAAGCGAATACATACCTCATTAGTTTTTTTTTTATCAATTTTGACAATTGTATAGAAACTCAAAGATTACTATATATAAAAAAAAAAATATTAATGATGATGAAAATAATTTACCGGATGCTAGTACTTAACAAATCATGCAAAGCCATAATCCATATAATAGAATGCAATAAATGAAGAAGCCATAAATATAAACACTGTGGGATATAGTCCACAAAATGAAGCTATATCCCTCCCATTGAATGACAATTTGTCCCATAATCAAGGTCTTCATATAACTCCTTTGCACTTTCAACAGTATTTAGAATTGTAGGGCGCAAAATTTTGTTGTGTTAAACAGAATAAAATCCATGATGCACCTGAAATAATGCAAGAAGCATGCCAACAAAAATTTAACTCTGCCAAGAATTGCATACACCAAATTCATTGTCACATTACCATTGAACCATAGGTACCAAGATTATCACATTTAAGCTTCTTCCAGTTTAGGTCTTCAATCCAGTTATATTTATTGAATGTGCAATATATTCACACAAATAAAAATTAGCACTTAAATGATCTTTTTAACAGTCGTTGCAATCTTATAAATATTTACGATGATGAATCGGACAATAGTGAAATATAAGAATTTAGACATACTTAATAGTTGATTTCAACATTGCATAAACTATCAACCAAATAAATAATTATCTTTCCACAACTCTTTTATAGGAAATAGTATTGCCGAGAGAAAAAAAAAAGTCTCACACTTAGCTAAAATTCATGTGTTTGTCGGATTGAAAACTAACAGAACATAAAGGAATTTAGCTCCTATATTAAATAAAAATGAAAAGAATTAGAGTAAAACACATATAAAATGGACTTACATAGAATTTCAAATATTGTCATCCAAAAAATAAAAGACAAACCTATTATACTCTTATTTAAAAAAATTTCAATGGTTATACATGAATATATATACACAGACAAAAAAATGAATATACATAAAAATTAAACAATTTTGTTGGGGGTAGTGTTGAGAGTTTGTTGGTTTATTTTTGTCTTTGCAACTGAAATTTGGCTCGATCGAGATAGCTTTGTAAATGCAAATCATAGATTTACCTAAAAAGATTCAAATATATTATAGTAAAAATTTCATGAGATATAATAATAAAATAATCAGGGTTTACACTAATAATGAGCAACAAAAAGATAATAGCCAGAAACAGTCAAACCTTTATACATTAAATTGTGAAAAACTTTCTGGAAAACTACATTCCTTGTAGTATTGTATGTTTGTCCATCTTTGTCACAAATTAGTATTTTTACTCCACTCTTGCTTGTAACTCTTGATACTGCTTCATACAATTGGTTATGGCTAAAACTGGACGTGACAAATACAGTCCAACATGTGAGAGAGATTGCCCCTGACTCTTATTAATTGTCAAGAAATAACAAACAACCAAAGGAAATTGTCTTTGTTGGAATTTAAAAGGTAATCTAATGTTTGACGGTGTTAAGACCAAGCGATGTATGAAAACTTTGTGTCCAAAAATTGTCAATTGAAATTACTTTTGCTTCTATCAGATGTTTTCCCAATTGAGTTACTATTAATCTCGTGACATTGCACAAACCAAATCACTGATCTATATTTTGGAGCAACATTACAGGAATCCCAATCTTCAACGTTATCTTGTGGTTTGACATTCCAGAAGATGTAATGCTATTAAAAATTTATAGGGTGTAAATGCCTTCATAGCTGTTTGAGTTTTCATCAACCTTACATAGGACATCTTAGATATGGTATTTCATAACTTGGCCATAAATACATCACATATTCGTTCACCTTATTTATAGCATCAAGTGTAGGAGCAAGGATGGCTTGGTTTTGGAAATAAAAGTCATTGTCAAATTTTTTCAATAAATTAGGATATATGATATCAACAATTGCTGCAAGGGGATTGATCGAATATTTGATAAAAAAAAATTGGATAAATAACAGAGAGTAATGATAATAGCTCAGTAATGATAATATCATAAAGTAGTGATTTTAGGAGATAATAATTAAATTAAAAAGTATAATATCAGAACAGTTTACATTACCAAAATAGTTTAGATTTGTAGTGATTTAGAGGGTTATACATTTAAAATATTAATTTGGGATTAAAAAAAGTTGTGATTTTAGTAGATAATAATTAATTTAGTAATGATAATATCGTAGCAGTTAACATTATTAGTAACAGTTTAGATGTATAGTGATTGAGGGGATTATAAAATCAAAATAATAATGTAGGATTAAAAAGTAATGATTTTAGAAGATAATAATTACGTTATGATAATATAAAAATCGTTTAGATTGAAAAAGTAGTGATTTAGTGGATTATAAAATCAACATAGTAATTTATGATTTATATTATTTGTTATTTTAATTTTGTTTTAAATGTTTAAAGCTGTATAATATTATTTTATAATATAATTATAAATAGAATAATATTATCTTTGTAATATAATTAAATTAGTAATGATAATATCCGCACAGATTTAGATAGGTAGTTATTTTGTTATATACGTGTATTATAATATTATACCATACATGTATGATATAATGTATGGTATAATTATGAATGGTATAATATTAAAAAAGTAGTAATTTTAGGATATAATTGTTTTAAATGTTTTAAACAATATAATATTATGTTGTAATATAATTATAAATGGTATAATATTATGTTGTAATATAATTAAATTAGTGTGGGATGCACATTAATTATATAGAACATGTGTTACAATGTGGGAAAAGTACATGTCATTCAATGGTGTTATGTAGATAACAGATAATAGATAATAAATAATAGATAGATTCCATTCAAAATCTTACCACATCAGTACAGCCGCATATGAACTCACGTAAATTGTTCATTCCATTTTAACAAAATAATTAAACTAATTTCAAGTTTCATGACAAAATTAATTATACTTCCAATATTCCATAAAAAAAAACCCAGTTTAGATTCTTTTACTAATCAATTAGTGAAAATTACAATTTCAATTCATGTAAATTAATTTGATAATGTAATAGTTGATTTCTTGAACACTTTAAAAAAAATATCGCCATTACAAAATTATTATTTTAAAGATAAAAATAAATATTCACATGAATTTTAAATTGATTGAGTTTTCCATAAATTGGTTAAGCAAATAAATTTTCATATCTTTAGAATCAATTAGCGTGGTTCAAATAATTGAAAGAATTTTTGGAAGCTAATAGATTGAAGTTTTAAAATAAATATGGGAATAATTTTTAATTGCATGGAACTATGAAAAGTAGGTAAAATAAATAAAAGTCTAATATTAAAGGAAATTTACTTTTCAAATAATTAAAACTAATTTTTCATAAAAAGCAGGTTGGCCCTATCGTGTTTAAATTGATCCAATCTGATTGTTGCATAAGAGAGTTATCTAATTAATGGATCCTAAAATAACGTGGTTGTTGATAATATCCATAAAATAAGGTGATCAGTATATATATCAAAGTTATTGTTAAGGGTATTTTTGTCAAAGGCAATAAGAAGCATTAATTAGGATGGACATGTGTCAATTTTATAGAACGACATATGTCAATTTATTATGCCATGTACTGTGATTTAGTATATATAATAGATAATAGATTTTGTTTTTTAAATTTAATTAAAAATATTGTTAATGAGTATATATAATTTTAAAAGGAAAATGGATATTAAACTTTTAATCATAATATTAACACCAAAACACTGTAATTGTATATCAAACAAAAAAAAAATCATATCTTATGATCTAAATGAAAAAGATTTTATGAAATTTTGAGAATTTAGAATTCTAAATCTGAACATGAATTTCAAATAAAATTTTAACCCAAAATGAATGCAATCCTAGTATTGCATTTAAAATGAATTCTTCACCCAAACAGAGCAGAGCACCACTTGGAAAACACCTTTGATTTAGTATCACTATTATAATATAGAACTAGGAGTGGTACATTTTTTTTAGTAAAAGGTTTCAAAATTGAAGAGCTTCATGGGCAGTTAAAAAAGAGTCCAATAGTTTTTTCACCAGAATTGATGATATCATCGCTGCCTGTCTGCCTTTGTCCACCCCCAAATTTATTTATAATGAGAAAAAGAAAATATGTATTGGCGTTACGGATAGTGAGTCAGTCATACTATTATAGCCCATCGGCCCATTAACTTGGAGAGCCTGTTCGAATATAGATCGACAAGGCGGTGTTCACACAAGATCAGATTTTAGTTAACTTATTAGAGGTTTGGGTTTGGGTTTGGGTTTGGGTTTGGGTTCAGTGATCGGATACGAAAACTTATGGAGGTAATTTTCCGCGTCGCAGTGACGTTAGTTTTATTGACGGGCTCCTTTTGGGAAGTCATAGCCAATATCCTAATCAACATAAATTCAACCGAGAAGAAAAAGATGAACAACAACAACACGAAGAAGAAGAAGGAGATCATCACGATTCGTCCACAGATTATTATTAATGCTGTTCATGATCGTGGTATCGCAAAAAATCAAGACCATAATAATATCAATAATTGTGATGATTTTCATATATTAGCCGACGATATGATGAGAAAAATCCTATCTCAATTACCTCCCGAGACAATGATAAAGTGTAAATCGGTGTCAAGATCGTGGCGGCGTTTGATTATTGAAGGTTGTAGCTTTTTAATTCCACGACTAGATCCATATCCTTTATCTGGGCTTATAATTTGTAGGAAAGGAACATTCATGACTCTCTCCCCCGAACGTGACATGTTTTATTGCCTGCTACCGTTGCGTGAGCGTGGAAGTATGATTACCAAAGGTGGTATACTTTGTTACAAAGACAGATTAATTCAACCTAATTTACTTATGGCCGACTCTTTTCTTCAACATTTACCTCTTTCTTCCCTTCATCATGATTTCCGAGAAATCTTAGACTACTGCAACGGTTTGCTTCTCTTTCGAGACTCAAATCTCGAAAATTCATCCTTAACTCTTCCTCCTCCTCCTTGTTACGTTATTTGTAATCCCACCACAAGTGAGTTTGTAAAAATCCCAGGAGAAATTACCGATACTCCTAATTTTGCAAGTGGGGCACTGGCCTATGATCCTTCCGAATCACTTCACTACAAGGTGGTTATAATTATCGTCGGACAATCAAATCTGTTGAAAATATTTTCTTCGGATACGTTGAGGTGGACTAAATCATATTTTCATCTCGAAAAAAATACAACAAGTCCTTTGGAGGTTCAAAGTTACCAATCGATTTACTCTGGTGGAATATTGTACAAATTGTCTACCTCGGGACAATTGATCAGAATTTTTACAGAAACTAATGTTGTTCAATCGGTAGATCTTCCTATTGCTGATAAAAGAATAAACATAAAATCAGATTGTATCGGAATTACGGATGGGCGTCTGAGTTATGCTCTGTTGGCTGATTCAGAGCTAAGAATCTTTATACTTGAGGGCTCAAATTATGCTGCTGGTGATACAAATGACTTGAATTGGTCATTAAATCTCCATCAGAAACTTGATAGGCTTTGTACGCCTCGTTGCGAGTTCGTGTGGCCTAAAGTTTATGCTTTTCATCCTCAGAATCCAGGTAACATTTTTATGTGTTGTGAAATTATAGAAGACGGAAGTAGATGGAGGGCAAATACTTTTATGATTTGCTACAATTACAAGAACATGCACGTCTGGACCCAAGGTTATTAACGGGAATCGGTAATACCTTTGCATTTCCTTTTACGCGTAGTTTACTTCCACTTCACAAGGAGCCAAGGACCATAGATTATAGATAGATAGATGTATTAATTAATTCCATCATTACCACTTAATTATCGCGTGAGACAACTTTGATTGAAGATGGTGATTAATTATCCTCCTATACCGATCTCTAGTTAGCTCTCTGCTCAGTCGAATTCCATTTAGATGGATATATATATATATATATATATATATATATATATTAGTAATTTATATGGAAGGGTCTCTATTATTGGTACGTTACCTTTATGATGACTTGATTTGTCCCGGTGAATATCAAATAGCCATAGAAATACTAAATTATTAACTTGCTTGGTGAAACTAGACTCGACAACCTACTAAACAACCACACCCAAGAAGATGAGAATGATATTGATCTGGGAGGCTACGATTGGGAACACTTGACACACCACAAGAATTATTAATAATAAATGGGATAATTTTGAGAAATATATTTAAGAATTATTAATGATCGTTCTTTCAATTTTTTTAATTAAATGATCAATTACTCAATAATTTATTTATTTTTTCTTATGAATTCAAGAACTCGAATTTAAGGCCTACTACGGAGATATTTTGTATATAAAATGTGCATCGACTATTCAACTAGTTCTTCTTCATAACACATAAGATCGAATATGAATATATGCTATCATTATCTCTTTTTCTTTTTCTTTTTTCTTTTTCTTTTTTTTTGTGTGAAAAAGAACTCATATTTTAGATATTAATTTTCTTTTTAATACTAACTATGTTAATTGCCAATACTCGTAGGTTTGACATTTGAACACTTCAAAGTTCAAATTAAATTGGAATAGAATATCGTGAATCCATGAAAGAACAGTACCGATCAAAGGCTATCATTAGTTAGATTTTTATATAAATCGCGTGTTACGGCGGGATTATTTATTTTGTTAATAATAAATTTATATGTGCAATTAATAAATTAAAATATAATAAGAAGATAGTAGATTGTTGTGCGATAATCAAATTCTGGTAGCATATGTTACACAGAATTGAATAAAAATTTATGCGCAAATACATATCCAAGTATAAAATTAATGTGATCACTAAACTCCAGAACATTATATAATAGTTGTGTGTGTGTGTGTATCTATATATATATATATTAATTTCTTAATAAAAAAATTTATAATGTAACCAATAGGGTTAAAAATCGGTATCTCTTTCATTCTAAAGCACTAACAAATATTTAAAAAGTGTAATGCACAATGTCATCGAGTTATTATATTGATATGATTGTTAGTGACATATTTGAAGTCTTTTATACATTACACAAACCTCATTAAGCCTCAAATATCTGACATAGGTACTTGATGCATTTTAAAAAAGTCTATGTCACATATACGTTTACTTGCACCAGAATTCAAACATCTAAACGAAAGATGTGAGACCCCAGATTTTATGAATAAATATTTAATTTTCTCGAAATATTTTTTTTAATATTATGGTGTGGATTTGATATAATATTATAGTTGTGGGTAATATTTATAAAAAGTATGCAAGTTGTTATATTATATTCGATTGGTCGGGGAATATTTTTTGTGTCGGGGAATATTAAATACGACGACACAATCATTAGTGGACCCCTAGCGGAATTATTGTCGGATTGAGAAAGCGACAAAAATATTTTATTGAAAATAACGGCGAAAGTGTTACCATTAATCTTGTTGAACTACTTTCGGTAGTAAAAAGTACGATAATGTTATGGTTGCATAGTAGCACACGGTATTGATTATTAACACTTACGTGAAAAAGTTACTCAGTTTTGTTCAATTATTGCTATAGTAATTGTTGTATAGTATCTCACGTTATTTGATTCAATTATTGTCGATATTTTATATATTATTAAATCAACAATTAAAATGACAGAGTTATTAATATTATAAATTGCAATATTAACGATGTACAGAAGTTACGCGAGGAGAGGTTTGGTCACCTAATTACGCATACTAATGAGGAGAAATCCTTATTGGAAAGCCCTCTCTTTCCTGGGAGCGACACAGTCGATTAATATTGTGAATTATAATAAAGATGATAAATGTTGTTAAAATTATTAAGGAGATTTTTATAAAGTTTGCTTATTTTATGGATTCTATTTACCCATTTTTCAAAATAATCGGTGAGAAAATTTTTAAAGATGGGGGCCCACATGTGGGGCCCATATGTGTTGGAAAAATGATTTTGGAAATGGAAGAGTATCGTATGGAAGTATATGTATGTATTGAGTATATGGTGGGAGAAAATGATATGTGAAAGTGATAGGTGTGTGATGTGTGTGTGAGTGGAAAATGGTGGAAAAGTGGTAGTGTGATAGTGATGTGTAAGAGTGTAGTGAAAGTGATTATTGGGAGGGTGGGGATTGATGTTGGATATGGGGATAAAAAAATCTAGTGGTATATATAATATTGATATATATATATAAATTGAAAACATGTGTTTATATATATGTATTATATTTTAATTTTTGTTGAAATCTTATTGGTTAGTTGTTTGACTTAGTTGTTAGTTGATTGAAGAAATAATTACATAAAATTATTTCATACTTGAAACGATGTCCTTCCATTCTCTATAAATAGAAGCTCATTCCTTCATTATTTCTTACGAATTCACTTTGAAACTCGAGAGAGAAAAATTATAGAAACTATAGAAAAGTATATCGCTACTTCCCTACTCTTATATTCAGTTTCTTTTACGGTAAGGGTGTTATTCTTTCTCATTCATGAAGAGCTGTTGTTATTCCATTTCTTATTATTACATTGTAATAACTTTGTATCTGTGATCTACCCTATACTTGGTGACATTCTTCTATTATATTCGTCTTTATATTACATTTGGAATATCTTTATATGTTTTCTATTGAATATATTTGTTTTATTGTTTTGGAATATCACATGCATGGTTTTACGCCGGACTGGTTAAAATCTTTATTTATTATTACGTATTAATATCTCATATCACATACATGCGTTTCTGTGGGACTTGGTTTCATTATTTATTATTCCGCACTTATTACTCGGTTGGAACATCTTGTCGGTGTGAATTTCACGACTTTGGTTCCGTTATTATTATTCTGTTGGAATAACACATGCATCATCAAGTACCGCATGCGTGGTGATTTCTTTTGTTAATCCATTCGTTATTATACTCAGTTGGTTAAAATTTTGACTTCTATACTCCATGAAATTAGTGGAATATCATTGATAATTGCACTTCATCCAGTATTTTTCATGGAAATATTCTTCTGAGCATTCTTGAATTTTACTCTACAAAGCAGTATCATGTTGACAATTTGGACGTTATTAGTTCCTGAATAAATTAATTCGTGAACTTGTTTTATTGAATTCTTATATCATTGTCATCATCCTCATGTTTATATTTTTTTTAAGTCATCTATGGCTTTGTAGAGCATGGATGGACTTGGTATAATTATGACTGAGGGATTATTGATTGTAATCATTACCGTAATGTTACAAATGATGTGTAAAAGTCCTCATTGGGCGTAGTGCATTGATGGACAATTGTTGGCATGATCATGACCATTGATGAATACACAAATATCCTTGGTCGTAGTGCATGGAATTTGTGGTCGTGACCCTAATGAATATCCTTGGTCGTAGTGTAGGGATGATGTGGATTATTTATTAAGCTGAGTCCCGCGATAAAAGTGATGAAAAATCTTTTAAAACATGAAAGATAGTAGATTTTATTCTCTACTTGACTCTTTTAATGGATTGCTTGATCCGCTGCAGTTAAACTTGATGTCTATTGTATTTTATCAGTTTAACATTGTTGGAGACTAATGATAATTTATTTTGCATTATCTTAGTCATAATATTTCTTACTGGGCTAGTTGAGCTCACCCTTTCTTTCACTGTTCTCTTTAGGAAATGAGAACGTAGCTGGGACTAGTCGGGGAATGGAGTGACAGTCCAGATGATAGTATTAGTAGTACTCACTATTTTGTTAAAAAGTGTGACAATAAATGTAATGAGAACTCTATTTGAGAATGGATATTGTCTAGAAGACAATATTTGTATTTAAAGTCACAACATGTGTTTTGTCGTATTTTACACGACTGTTGTATTATTAGTTTGTATTTGAATTTTGTACCATGTATTTGACGACTCAAGCTGAGTGATGTATACCTATTTTAGGGGCGTCACAGTTGGTATCAAAGCTTAGGGATATGATCCCTGGCTAAGATGTGAGACAAGAACTAGGAGGGGAGAGACGGGGAATTCTTTCGCTAGTATGACCTACCTAAGTTTAATTGTTATTTAATTGGTTGGTCAGAGTATATTGATAATATGTGACATGTTAATTAACCCTTGTTTTATGGCAGTATTTGAAAATGACAGCTGAAAATGTCAACAATGGAGTGAATGAGGCCAGTGGAGACACCTCAAATCACCAACCGGGATAATAATGAATCTAGGCGAAGAAGGAATTAGAGATATCCATGTGGTGAGGAAGAATTAATAGTTGCACCCGAGCTAGTCGCAGAGGTAAGAATTTTGAGAGCGAGGAAGAAGAGGAACACGAGGAGAATTTATTAAAAGAATTTTTGATCAAAATGTAGAAGCTGCGAGATCGTATTCGTGAGCTAGAAGAAACGAGTTAAAAGAAAGCGCAAGCGGTGCCGTGGAACAAAGGGATGCAACAATTCAAAATTGTGTTACCCGATATGTGATGCTCGAACAAAATCACGCTTTGGCAGGGTGTAAGATATTAAAGTTGAAATCTAAAAATTAAAATATCAAAGATCAGCTGAAAGAAGAAACAACTGAACGAGTGAGAACAAAGGATGCGTGGGTAAAAGCCGCACGACATGTTGATATTGTAGAAAGAGACGTCCGATCCAAAAAGGCTAAAATAGATGATATACATTTCTCTTTTTGGACAGCAATTGGGAGAACCCAACATCGTGTTTTGAATTACCCTGTACAGAGCGGTCAATCTCAATTCGATATGGATCGAAGATTGATGATTCAGATCATGAATCAGGAGTACGATGAAGCAGTTGAGGGTGGAATATGCCCTATAAAAAAGTCAATTTCAACGATAGTGATGACACCAAATGTTACCCCCGACAAGTCAAAGCCGGGTAGTTCAAAGGAGAGCGGTTGTCATGACTTCCCAACAAGTGAGGAACCCAAATGAAGTTATCACGAGTAAGCTTATCATAAACTCTAGCGAAGTCTATACCGTGTTAGATACCGGTTCTACTCACTCTTTTATTTCACTTAGTTGTGTTCAATGTTTGAAGTTAACTCCGGAGAAATTGGACTTTGATTTATCTGTTTAAACTCAGTTGGGAGAAACCTTCGTTACCTCCACTATTTATAAATCTTGTTCAAATCAACACTTTCACGTTACCTATCGATCTTATCTCTTTGAAAATACTTGCATTGATGTGATTTTTGGAAACGATTGGTTAACTACTCATCATGCTTTTCGTAAGGTTGTTAGCTTTCATATTCCTAACCAACCTATTATGCGAATTCAAGCAACCCAAACCACTAAAGTCAATCACTGTCATATCAAGTCATAAGTAAAGAGTTCCGAGCCTTTCGTTGTTGACTTCCTTGTGTGGAATGCACCGAAGCCAGACTTTCCGTAGGCAACACCGTGAGTGACAATGACAAGTTGATAGGTAGCAATGTGACGTGCTATCTAAGTCTTGGGATGAGAGTCACAGTTTTGAATGATATTTCTATTGTTAATAAATTCTTAAAGTATTCCTGAAGATTTCTTAGCCTACCCCTAGAGCGTGAAATCGAATTTTGTATTGACCCCAGTACAAAACCCATTTCTTAAACCCTCAAATATTTCTTTACTTAAAACGAACGTATCATGCGCCAAAGACGTTGGCTCGATCTATTGAAGATTACGATCGTACCATTTAATATCATCGTGGAAAAGCGAACGTGGTAGCTGACGCATTGAGTAGAAGATCATATGCGGGTACGAGTGCGATATTGTCAACCCAAAGGCTTATTCGTACAACTTACAAATGATGAAGATAGAGTTAAAGACTCTTGGGACCCACATGAAGATAACGAATATACGAGTAGAATCAACTTTAATCGATAAAGTTAAAGCCGCTCAAGCTACACACCCGGAGATGATGAATGTGAAGAAGAAGGTTCAAGAGGGCGTTATTTTAAAAACAAGAGTTGCTGAAGAGAGGAAATCTCAACCCTCGATTTAATTGGCCCATTTGAAATCCTCGATCGAGTAGGAACTGTGGCTTATAGACTCGTTTTACCGCCAAGTATATCGCGTGTTCATAACGTTTTTCACTTATCGACGTTACGTAGATATGTGAAAGACTCGAACCACGTTATTGAATTAGAACCGGACGAGATAGCGGATAATTTAACGTATGAAGATGTATCTGTTAAAATCTTGGATAAGAAGGATTACATTCGACACTCAAAGGTTATACCCCAAGAGTTAGAATTTGAAATGAAGTCAAGGTATCCTCACCTGTTCGGCATATAAAGTACGTACGTAAATTTCGAGGGCGAAATTCCATAAGGAGGGGAGATTGTGAGACCCCAGATTTTATGAATAAATATTTAATTTTCTCGAAATATTTTTTTTAATATTATGGTGTGGATTTGATATAATATTATAGTTGTGGGTAATATTTATAAATTTTGCAAATTATGCAAGTTGTTATATTATATTCGATTGGTCAGGGAATATTCTTTTGTGTTTGGAAATATTAAATGCGACGGACACAATCATTAGTAGACCCCCTAGCGGAATTATTGTCGGATTGAGAAAACGACAAAAATATTTTATTGAAAATAATGGCGGAAGTGTTTACTCGTTATCTTGTTGAACTACTCGATAGTAAAAATACGATGAATACGTGTGGTTGCATAAGAAGCACTGCGGTATTGATTATTAATAACCTTACGTGAGAAGTCACTCTATTTTATTCAATTATTGCTATAGTAATTGTTGCATAGTATCTCACGTTATTTGATTCAATTATTGTCAATATTTTATATATTATTAAATCAATAATTGAAATGACAGAGTTATTAATATTATAAATTACAATATTAACGATGTCAGAAGTTACGCCAAGGAGAGGTTTGGTCACCTAATTGCGGCATGATAGGGAGAAATCCTTATTGGAAAGCCCCTCTTTCACAGGAGCGACACAGTCGATTAATATTGTGAATTATAATAAAGATGATAAATGTTGTTAAAATTATTAAGGAAATTTTTATAAAGTTTGCTTATTTTATGGATTCCTATTTACCCATTTTTCAAAATAATCGGTAGAAAATTTTTAAAGATGGGGCTCACATGTGGGGCCCATATGTGTTGGAAAAATGATTTTGAAAATAGAAGAGTATACGTATGGAAGTATATGTATGTATTGAGTATATGGTGAGAGAAAATGATATGTGAAAGTGATAGGTGTGTGATGTGTGTGTGAGTGGAAAAGTGGTAGTGTGATAGTGATGTGTAAGAGTGTAGTGAAAGTGATTATTGGGAGGGTGGGGGAATGATGTTGGATATGGGGGGATAATAAAATCTAGTGGTATATATAATATTGATATATATAAATTGAAAACATGTGTTTATATATATGTATTATATTTTAATTTTTGTTGAAATCTTATTGGTTAGTTGTTTGACTTAGTTGTTAGTTAATTGAAGAAATAATTCTGCAAAATTATTTCGTACTTGAACAGTGTCCTTCCATTCTCCTATAAATAGAAGCTCATTCCTTCATTATTTCTTACGAATTCACTGAAACTCCAGAGAGAAAAATTATAGAGAAACTATAGAAAAGTATTATGCTACTTCCCTACTCTTATATTCAGTTTCTTTTACGGTAAGGGGTGTTATTCTTTCTCATTCATGAAGAGAACTGTTGTTATTCCATTTCTTATTATTACATTGGAATAACTTTGTATCTGTGATCTACCCTATACTTGGTGACATTATTCTATTATTCTGTCTTTATATTCTATTGGAATATCTGTTTGTGTGTTTTTACAGGACTGGTTAAAATCTTTGTTATTATTACATTTGGAATATCACATGCGTGTGTTTTACAGGACCGGTTCCGTCTTTATTTATTATTACAGCCGGAATATCCGCATCACATGCGTTTTACGTCGGACTGGTTCCATTATTTATTATTTTTAGACTTATTATTCTGTTGGAACATCACTGCCGGTGTGAATTTCACGACGACTGGTTCCGTTATTATTATTATACATTGGAATAACTTTGTCTATCTGCCAATACGCATGCATGGTGATTTCTTTTGTTAATCCATTCGTTATTATACTCAGTTGGTTAAAATTTTGACTTTTATACTCCATGAAATTAGTGGAATATCCTTGATATTTGCGCTTCATCCAGTATTTTTCATGGAAATATTCTTCTGAGCATTCTTGAATTTTACTCTACAAAGCAGTATCATGTTGACAATTTGGACGTTATTAGTTCCTGAATAAATTAATTCGTGAACTTGTTTTATTGAATTCTTATATCATTGTCATCATCCTCATGTTTATATATATTTTTTAAAAGTCATCTATGGCCTGTAGAGCATGGATGGACTTGGTATAATTATGATCAGGGATTATACGGTGTAATCATGACCGTAATGTTACAAATGATGTGGTAAAAGTCCTCATTGTCCTGTAGTGCATTGATGGACAGTTGTTGGCATGATCATGACCATTGATGAATACACAAATATCCTTGGCCGTAGTGCATGGAATTTGTGGTCGTGACCCTAATGAATATCCTTGGCCGTAATGCAGGGATGATGTGGATTATTTATTAAGCTGAGTCCCAGCGATAAAAGTGATGAAAAATCTTTTAAAACATAAAAGATAGTAGATTTTATTCTCAACTTGACTCTTTTAATGGATTGCTTGATCCGCTGCAGTTAAACTTGATATCTATTGTATTTTATCAGTTTAACATTGTTGGAGGCTAATGATAATTTATTTTGCATTATCTTAGTCATAATATTTCTTACTGAGCTAGTTGAGCTCACCCTTTCTTTCACTGTTCTCTTCAGGAAATGAGAACATAGCCGGGACTAGTCGGGGAATGGAGTGACGGTCCAGATGATAGTATTAGTAGTCCTCACTATTCTGTTAAAAAGTGTGACAATAAATGTAATGAGGACTCTATTTGAGAATGGATATTGTCTAGAAGACAATATTTGTATTTAAACTCATGAGATGTGTTTTGTCGTATTTTACACGACTGTTGTATTATTAGTTTGTATTTGAATTTTGTACCATGTATTTGGCGACTCAAGATGGGTGATGTATACCTATTTTGGGGGCGTCATAAAAGAGGGAAATAGATGAAGAATGTCTCAGTTTCGGTTCTCACACCTTAAGGAAAATTACATGTTACGCGCGAAAACTGAAAAGTACGAGCATTAATAATTATGTTGAATCTTCATTTCAAACAAACACCATGTCCAAAAACATAGTAATATAACACCATGTCATACATAACTCAATGTTATAGTTAAAAAATGAATACACTGCCTTAATAGTTTTTTTATATCCATTTTTGGCAATTGTTAAGGCATTCACAGTATTACCATAATGCCATTTTTTTTTATTAATGATTATGAAAATGATTTACCGGATGCTAGTACTTAACAAATCATGCAAAGCTATAATCCAGATAATAGAATGCAATAGATGAATAAGTCATAAATAAAAACACCGTGAGATATAATCTACAAAATGAAGTCATAGTCGATGTACTGTCACCATAATATGAAGGTCTCCATATAACTTCTTTGCACTTTCAACAATGTTTAGAATTGTTTGTAACATGAGATGTTGCGTAATAGCTGGTATATAATTATAAGGAGAAATTAGGTTAAATAACGGAGAGTAACAATAATAGTTCAATTTCGACTGAATGACAGTTTTTTTCCTTCAAGTAGCCACCCACTTTCAAAGTTGTCCCTAAAGTTCAATTTTCGTTAGTTAGGTCCTTAAAGTGGTATTTTGTTGGCGTTTCCGTTCTTTCAACCCAATTTAACCTTAACCCGACTCATTTTGACCAAACCCAAAATTTTAATATTTTTAAATATAAAATTATTTTTAAAATAAGTTTAAAACAATAATTATATTTAATTTTCTTATGTAATTTTTTTGAATCTATATTTTATGAAACTTTACTCATTTTTGAAAAAAATAAAAGTTTCTAATATTTTTTCCTTATAATAATAATAATTATCTTTATAACTTTTTTAAAATAATATTTTATTTTAAATATAAAAAATAAATATTATTTAAAATATTAAATATAATAATTATTATTTTTAAAAAATATTTTATTTTAAAATATTAAATATATTTTTTTAAATGTTAAATATAATTATTATTTTAAACTTATTTTAAAAATAATTTTATATTTTAAAATATTAAAAATTTGGGTTGGGTCGAACTGAGTTGGGTTGGGTCAAAATTGGTCAAGATGAGTCGGGTTGAGGTTAAATTGGACTAAAGCCAACAAAATGTCACTTTAAGGATCTAACTGATAATAATTGAACTTTATGGATGACTTTGAAAATGAGTGACAACTTGGAGGGACAGAAGTGTATTCAGTGGTAATGATAATATCATAAAATAGTGATTTTAAAAGATAATAATTAAATTAAAAATAATAATATCAGAACGGTGGACATTACCAAAATAATTTAGATTTGTAGTGATTTAGGAGATTATAAATTCAAAATATTAATTTGAGATTAAAAAAATAGTGATTTTAGGAGATAATAATTAAATTAGTAATGATAATATTAGAATAATTAACATTATCAGGGCAATTTAGATTTGTAGTGATTTATGAGATTATAAAATTAAAATATTAATGTGAGATTAAAAAGTAGTGTTTTAGGAGATAATAATTAAGTAACGATAATATGAATACCGTTTAGATTAAAAAAGTAGTGATTTAGGGGATTATAAAATCAACATGGTAAGTTATGATTGATATTATTTGTTATTTTAATTTGGTTTTAAATGTTTTAAACTGTATAATATTATGTTGTAATATAATTTAATTAATGAAGATAATATCTGCACAGTTTAGATAGGTGGTGATTTGTTATTTTGTTATATACGTGTATTATAATATTATACCATACATGTATGATATAATGTATGGTATGATTATGAATGGTATAATATTAGAAAAATAGTGATTTTAGGATATAATGATTATGTTTAGAAAAAGCGGTGAATTTTGGGATTATAAAATCAACATAGTAAGTTACGATTGATATTATTTGTTATTTTAAATGATTTATACTATATAATATTATGTTGTAATATAATTATAAATGGTATAATATAATGTTGTATTTATAGAAAGAAAATTAGGTTAAATAACGGAGAGTAATGACAATAGCTCATTAATGATAATATCACAAAGTAGTGATTTTAGGAGATAATAATTAAATTAGAAAGAATAATATCAGAACAATTGACATTACCAAAATAATTTAGATTTGTAGTGATTTAGGGGACTATAAATTCAAAATATTAATTTAGGATTAAAAAAATAATTATTTTAAGAAATAATAATTAAATTAGTAATTATAATATTAGAACAGCTAACATTATCAGAACGGGTTTAGATTTGTAGTGATTTATGAGATTATAAAATTAAAATATTAACGTGGGATTAAAAAGTAGTGATTTTAGGAGATAATAATTAAGTAGCGATAATATAAAAATTGAAGTAATGGATAAGCACATTATATGTTACAATTTGAGAATGAGAAATATTATGCAATAGTGTTATGTACTGCAATTTAGTATATTTAATAGTATAAGATTTTTAATTCCAAAGCCTATAAGGTATTGTAGTAACCGTATAAATAATTTTTACATGGAAAAATAAAATAAAGTTCCATAATAATAACAAAAATAAATAAAAAGACAAAAATATATGCGCATTTTTTATATTTGGAAATTAGATTTATATCCAAAATATAAAGTTATCCAAATATCACAAGAGCTGGTACTTTAATTTGAAAAAGAAAACAACCATAAATAACAACAGCTCACTATTACTAGTAAAGATTTTGACCTATTTTTAGTATTAGTCACGGATAAACTATAGATCCATAGCTTGCAGTGACAAAGGCCCAAAAGGCCAATGGCCCAATACTAATGTGGAGAGAGCCACAATTGTACACTCAAAAGGAAGCCTGAATATTCACATAACAAGTGGCGGGATTCCTGCATACAAACGTTTCCAGTTCGAGCGGCGATCCGATAGGCGTGCTCTCTCTCTCTACTCTCTCACGGGAAAGCGGAGAACAACCTCGTCCTCGTCAGAGGAGTCATCGTCATCATCATCATCATCAATGCCCTTCTAAGCTTTCCTTAATTTCTTTTCACTTTCTCTCTCTATACCTGTCTATCGCTTTTATAATATATATCTATATATACATATGTGCGGAAAACCTCTATTTGATTGCTTCAATTACCAGATTCTACTAGTGATTATATTTAATCCTTCGACTTAGCCTCAATCCATGTTAGTCTTCCTATCCTTTTACGTAAACTTTTTGCCTTCTAAGTTTTCAATTCAATGGAGTTTTTAATTCAATTGTATTGTTTTCTATATTCAGAGTATTCAGATTTAATCTATTCCTTGTTTTTGCAGAGAAATTCGTTCAAAATTCGGAACTGTAGATCCACTGTGAGCTGCATTTGCGTGTTATTCGACGTTCAGTAGTTGAAGAAGTTTTTCGAATCGGAAGGCCGAATTGAATTTTAATGGATAAGAAGAAATTTCCAATCGGAGCCGAGCATTATCTTCTGTATGAAGAAGTAGGGCAAGGTGTCAGTGCTTCGGTTTTCCGTGCTCTCTGTATCCCACACAAAGAGGTTGTTGCTATCAAAATTCTCGATTTTGAGCGAGATAACTGTGATCTGGTAATTACGCTGCTTTCTAATTTATCTGTTTATATTATTAACTTGTAGTTTTAATAAAAGTATTAACTTTTTTTTTATTTGAATAACAATGATGCTGCAACTTTTACTGCCTAAGCGGCCTTAAATTTCTAATTACGCTAATAGTAAAATTGGATATTTGAAAGGACAAGTTTTCAACACATTGATTTACTGAAATTATTGGCCTAATATGAAGCATTAGTGTTAAGTGATAGGAGTTGCTTTGAATTTCAAGTTGTCAAATGTCTCCAGACTAAAGAGCTATATGTAAGATATTTTGAGGCTTAGTAATGTGCCTATATAAACGTGTAGGTATATTTAGGAAGTATGCGTTCGGATAAACTTTAAAATTCCATGTTGGGGAGATGGTGTGCTTGAGGGTCTAGTATACATGAACGGTGTCAAGATCCAATAGAAACTTTTTTTTTAAATATTGAGTTTTAGATAGGCTTATTAGATCCTTTTTGTGCTTGGAGGTATGTGGCTCCCTACTCCGGCAATAATTACTCCTTCCAAGATGACTTGCCTTTCACCTTTGTATATATAATACAAAGGTAAGTGACCTTATATTTTGAAACGGAGGTTGTATTATATAATAACATGCTCTATGATTTTAATTGACTAAGGGGAAATTTACTAAAATTTTTAGGGTGATCCCTTAGACTGGTGCATTGATTTAACAAAAGCTAAGGCTGAATTTGCATGTTTTGACTGGCGATTATTCAGCCATTCATAACCAAAGATTAGGACCATGCAGAAATTAGTTACTGTTGTGCCAAAAATTGAAGTTGACATTATGGAAAACATATATGGTGGTAAGGGTCGGCCAACTTGATTGCTTAAAATGCTGAACTTTAGCACGAGCAGAAAGTTGAATATTATGCATCAGGCATGTATGTTTTCATGTACCTTAAATTTTCAGCTCAAATTATGGTGTGATTGTAGCTCAAGTTAATAAGGTTCCTTTTTGGGTTTCTTAGGGAACAAGGAATTAAATTTGTGAATTCTCTTTTTCTTAAATTTGGTCAGCAACAAAAGAGGCATAATTTCTGTTGTAGTATATTATATCAACTCAGAATCTTTTTTATTTGACTAATCTGGTATAGTCCTAGAGTAGTGAAAATAAATTAGTGAAGATTTTAGTGTAAATATATGCTAGAGAGCACGTAATCAATATTGTAACCCCTTTTCCTACGTAACATTGCTTAGGAAGGGGCATGGTTGTTGGTATTTAACTGTTTGTGCATGTGAATCTGTGATCGCATAGTTTTTTTTCGAGTTTATTTTTGTTCTCATAATTTTTTTGGCACCTGCATTTGCACTTTGAAAAAGATTTATGCAATAGTTTGTGCGGTGTCAATGTCTCATTTTAGTTTGATAAGATAAGGTTGTTTTGTGTACTATTTTTTTCTTTTGTCGCAGAATAACGTATCCCGTGAAGCTCAAACAATGAATCTGGTTGACCATCCGAATGTTCTTAAATCACATTGCTCCTTTGTTAGTGATCATAGTCTATGGGTTGTCATGCCTTTTATGGCCGGTGGTTCTTGTCTTCACATATTGAAGGCTGTATATCCAGAGGGTTTTGGGGAGGTTGTTATTGCAACGATATTGCGTGAAGTACTGAAAGCCTTGGATTATCTTCATCATCATGGGCACATTCATCGGGATGTCAAAGTAAGTAGTTGAAGTTGTAAATTTATCCTTTTGTTTTTTTGCTAATTTGGGGGGAGGGGGTTTTGAACCTAGTAAGCAAGAAGCCTAGAAAATACCAATTGAGCCAAAGACTCTCTGTAATTTATCCAAATTTTCACAGGTGGTTTAATGCTACTTTTTCTCCACTTTGTTTATTACTCACTAAATCAGGGATCTTTTATGCACATTTATAGGCCGTAAACTTGTGAAGTTGCAATAACTTTGAATACAAAACACATGCATGCTGGGTTTTGTTTGGATCAGCTTCCTAATATACTGTGGAACGGAAATTTAATTTTTGAAACCGCTGAAAGCAGGTCATGTCACAAAGTTAACCAACCGTATTTTTTGGAATATTATGGACATTATATAAAAACTATTGATGTTGGCAATGTGTCTTTCCTCTTTCCGATTTTTAACTTTGTTATGTAAACTTTTAAAACGAAATAAAAGGAACTGTTTTTAATGGATTGACTGTACAAGACTTTTCCCTGATAAAGTAAAGGGTTTCATACTTCTATGTTCTTAATTAAATGCTAAGGACGATACCGTGCTTCAAGGAATGTCCTGTAAAATAATAGAATTATTCTAATAGTGCTATGTGAAAACCAATTCTTGATACTATGCGCAACTGTCCCCGACTACTTACCCCTGGTTTTTGTTTAAGTCAGCGTACAACTATCTTGAGATATGATATTTGTCACTGATAGCTCCCAATGAGTAATTTCTTGCTGAATAGAAGTGCATGGATTCAGGATCCTATGATATCACCACAAAGTAAGAATATGAATAAACACTGCTATGCACATATCACGGAAACGTTAGTGATGCCAAGGTGCTCTCGAAGTGTGGCTCCCCATTTTTTGGGGTGAAGCAACTATCCTTGCCTTTTTTGAGAGATCATGTTTTTCCTTTTTCCTGGCCTTGTAACCTCAGCCATGTGAGTGTTTTAAATCACTTATGTTTCATATTTATGTAGGGATGGGGGGAGCTGCATTGTTTAGTTTAAGTGTTTTTTTTTCTTTCTTTTTTTTGCTTTCAATTTGTTCTCTTTAGTGTGGATTTATTGTCCTCCCTTGTTGTATTCTCCTTCTTCCATTAACTGAATTATTTTCTGATCTAAAAGTAAAATTATCACATAAATATCATGAATCCACAATCATGTTATCCTTCATATTTTCTATAGGCGGGAAACATTCTCATTGACACACGTGGTGCAATCAAGTTGGGAGATTTTGGGGTTTCTGCTTGCTTATTTGATTCAGGTGACAGGCAACGCACGAGGAATACCTTTGTGGGGACTCCGTGCTGGTATGATTTTCTCTCATTTGTGCTACTCTGCTTTCGGTTAATTTCAAGCTTCAGATGTAATTTTTATTTTATTTGATCATTAGGTTTCTGATCATTTCTCTATCTTATTTCACAAAGGAACAACCTTCGTTAAGTTTGAAATAATATCTTGAATCTTGATATTAGCATAGAGTTGACAAGCAAAGGACAGTTAAAAGTGTGGTTCAAGAAGCAGTGACCTTACATAAATACCCCAAGGGGTGGGAGAAATAGCAGAGGTCTTGAGGAATAACCGTAAATTTCTGGTTCCTATCTCCAAACTCGGGGCCATAATTCAGCAACAACAACGACAACACCTTTTATCCCAAACTAATTGGTGTAGGCTGAAAATGAGTCCGTAGGAGAGCATAAGAGTAAGAAGTTAAGAAGAAAAGTGGAAATAAAACAATAAAGAAGATAAAACAAATAAAAATAAGAAAGAAAAATACATAAATAAAATATGAGTAAATAAACAGATTTCCTTAAAAAAAATTAAAATAAACCCATAGATACTAACGTACATGTATACATACATATATATAAAAAGCTAAAATGAAAATAAAATAGAGAAAGGATGGAAAAAGGAATATAAAAATTAAAAAAAAGTAAAAACTTGTTACACCTTACTTAAATTACCTTTTAAAAATCCACTGGGTTTTACATGTGTTCTAAACTGGAGGATATTTTGTTTTGTAGGATGGCGCCTGAGGTTATGGAGCAAGTGCACGGTTATGACTTTAAGTCTGTATCTTGATTACAACTGTTCGTCCTTTCTTTGGTTTTTTGGTTGTAGGAATTAATATATATAGTTATGTTTGACAATTTTATGCAGGGCTGATATCTGGTCCTTTGGTATAACTGCTTTGGAGCTTGCTCACGGCCATGCTCCTTTCTCAAAGTATCCTCCAATGAAGGTACATATAAATTTACGTATTATGTATTTTATTTTCATAGACAATGGTGCTCCCATTTGTTTTCTACAATTTTAAATTACTTTTGAATTTGGTAGGTTTTGCTTATGACATTGCAAAATGCTCCCCCTGGTCTTGATTATGAGAGGGACAAGAAGTTTTCTAAGGTATAGTTTAATTATATATCATCTTGGCAAACAACTGATCATGTCACTAAATAGTAAATATGTTTTTGGTCTATTTCTTTTCCTTAGTCCTTCAAGCAGATGATTGCTAGTTGCTTGGTTAAAGATCAATCAAAACGACCTTCGCATAAAAAATTGTTGAAGCATTCTTTTTTCAAACAAGCTAGATCAAATGATTATATAGCAAGAAAACTCTTGGAGGGCTGCCAGCGCTTGGTGATCGGCTTCAGGCACTGAAGGTTGGTTTATTACATTTTGAGGTCATTACTTCATATCTGGGCCATTATGATTATTTTCTTGTCTTATTCTGACGGCTATCATTACTAATTTACAGAGAAAGGAAGAAGATATGCTTGCGCAAAAGAAAATACCAGATGGACAAAAGGAGGAAATATCACAGGTTAAAATTTTCTCCTCCAATAACATAATTTAAGGGGAAGTACCACTCAATTTATTTCACTCACCAAGCCCCTCATGGCTAAATGGTAAAAAAACTACTCATAAGGCTTGGTGCATGAGGTCTTGAGATCCATTCTTGCCAAAGGGGAAGAATGTTAAAATTTCAGTCGAATATAGCAAAAAATAATAATTTATTTCACTCTTTTATCTTTATCTTATTATTATTGTGTTTTTTCTATGCAATATTTGACATTCTTTGTTAATCGCTCATTTAAATTCTTTGGTTTGGAGTTGTCCACTCATGCAACATTTTTTTTCTTTATAGCTATCCTAGTTCTATATAATCACCCTGCACCAACACTGCTTATCAGGAAGTACTTCTATACAACGACACTACTTTTTAATGTTTCTTATTTGAGTCTTATTATAGAAATCACCTGAGTGTGGTTATAAGGCAAAACTTTTTCATAATTTTACTAATAAACATTAATTACAAGCCAGTCTGATAGGAGTACTTGCTATTCTCTGCTAACAGAATTTAATTTCTTAGGTGGACTTAGTATATTTTCTTGACATATATTCAGAGTGTTCAATGAAGAACTGGAAATGATGTTGCCAAATAATACTAAATATTGCCAGGGAGATTACAACTTTTAAAATATGCTATAATTCATGCAGAGCTGCAATATCATATCTTCGAGAATTAAGAACAACAGCAGTTTTATGTTACTTATATGCTTGATATCATGATATGTAACTCTTTTCTACTATCATGCTTTCCTAAGATATCTTATTCAATTATGGATCATTACAAAACTCTGTTTTGTGATGCTATACTTTCCCTACAGATGACAAGTTATTCAATGATTTGATAGAACTGTCTTACAGGTTTTTTCCCAAGCAAACCATTTTTTTCTGTACTAATTTACTTCTTGAGCACTGCTTCCAGGATTTTCCTTAGGTGGACTTGTTTTTCAATGGGCATGAATATGATGGTTCTTATTATGCTATCAGTTAATGATATTTAGCGTGCTTACAACTTTTGTGCAGAATGAATATAAACGAGGGATTAGTGGGTGGAATTTCAACCTTGAAGATGTGAAGGCCCAAGCATCCTTGGTATAGCAATTAGTACTTCTCTTCTATTCAATTCCTCGTAAACATATATAATTAAGTTACATTTTTTTAATTCACCAATGGGTGTATACGTTTTTCTTTTGGTAATTAGATCCAGGATGAGGATACTATATCTGACAAAGATCTAGGAGATGGCTCAAGTTCTCTTTCTGGGTCAGATAGGCAAGAGAAGCAACTTCAGTATCAATATTCTTCTCTGAGCCAATCTTCTGAAGCTGCAGATATAGTATGTCAATTTTCTTTTGCTGGTGGCATATAAGTGTTCATGGTTTGGATTCCTTTATTTGCATACTGATAATATACTTCACAGGAAGAAAATAACCTAATACGGAATCAAGCTGCTCCTCTTTCATCAGCCGACTCTACTGGAACTTTTAACATGTACGTTAGTCTAAGTCAATAATTCACCTTTTAGTGAGATGTATTATACCGTTATTTAATTACGTTTATTTGAAATTCACTTACAAGGATATAAAGGATTAGTGCCAGTGCATAAACAAAATCTTGAAGTTGTCCATTTGATATTTTTCTTCTGACCTTGCTGTGAAAAAAAATATTGGTTGAGTTGTCCTGTTTTATTTTCCAGAGCTAAATATGAGAAATCCGATGATGACATGAGCATAGCGAGTTCATCCCATGAACAACAAATCTCGCAGGGTTCTTCTCCGCATAATGAAAATCAATTTGAAAACAATTTGGTTGGAAAACCTGACTTGGAGATGAATGGAAGATTCTTGGAGGGCATGGTTACACATCCTCATACAAGGAGGGGAGGTTCTTCTGGCAGCATTATAGCTCCAGACACTGTTCTTTCAACTAGTAAAGGTGACAGGTATGCTATTTAATGGACATGATCAGCAGTAGGTAGTGGCTGGCAGACACTATCTTTTTTTTCTTCACAACTATACTTGGAAACATCATATATTTTAAGCTCAAATTATTCAGCTTTCATGGTTTACATGTCCTTCATGGGACACTATAGATTTGGTCGATGTACAGCTCTTTGCATTAATTTTTCTCTGTTGCTATGCTTTAAAGACCTTGTTCTTTGACTATCATGATATATATATATTTTACTTATTTTTACCTTTGTAAAAGATAATATAGTGTTAAAGATTGAGGTCTGTGGAAGTCCTTATAAACCCCATGATCTCATGGATAAAAGCAACTATTTTTTATACATTTTTTGGCAGTAATCCTTTGTTGAAACATGAGGAATGAAAAACTTGAGCTGTAAAAATTTCCCTATCCCCCAAAGTTATTCTAGTAATTTTTTAATGAACCCTAAGGTTTTAAAAAATTTGATATCTTTTCTGTATACAGTTGAACCATTGTTAAGTTCATAATTTCTAGGGCACAAGTCAGAATGATAATGTACAGGATTATATACGAACAAGCCACAGCAGCATGTTTCATTTGATTATCCTTTCGGATGGCAAGATGTGAACTAATGAAAGCCATATATGAACATTATTGCCAATATAAATAGGTAAATTAAGAAAGTGAAGAATAGTAAAAAAAGATCATTACTGATCTGAAGGCATGACCTGAAATGGACTTGTTAATTAAATCTGCTTTTTACTAATCATATAAAATTATGCACAGATAATATTTCCTCCATTTTAAGTTCATGACCTGGAGAGTCCTACATAATTGAGAAAGTTTAAGTTCCAAATTATTTGTCATTGATTGGTATTTTCAGTTTACATAAATCATTGTTATTGTGTTGGGTCTGTGAATTAGAATTGGCTTTAAGTTGGATTGCCACAATTTAAAATATTATTTTTGTTCATGAAACTATTGAGGGTTGTATGTGCATGGCGTAACCAGTATATATGTGTTTGTCAAGTGTGTAAACTTTAGTCGGTAGAGTAGTTTAAAATGCAGTCCTCATAAAAGTAATGCAAAAGATTAATATTGTTACCTAAGAAAGTAATATTAAAAAATAAATAAGAGATAAAGCAATCTACTAAAGCTGTTAGTTTTGCATGGTCTTTAGAGAAACTGGTTTTATCTGTTACCTTGGTTTTTATTATATTGTTGAGTAATACTTCTAATATTGGATGTATGCTAGTGACTAAATAGTATTTTGATGCTGAACTAGTAGAAAATGGGGATATCTTAACATGGTTGTGGTATAGAGAAATAAGAGGAAGGGATATGGTAGACAGTATGACAAAGCAAGTATTCAAAGATAAGAGTCTTATTGACGTTCTGCGGTCAAGTTTTTACCTTCTTGATAACAACTTGGTTTATTTGGTGGCCACAAAAAGCATTGATAAGGGTGTCTATAACTAGTGAAAAAAATATAATATGATTTAAATTGCTTTAATATAGATTCCTATAAAACCTGAATGAAGTATCAAAATTTTCATTGTAAAGTTCTTATTAGATTTGCGAACTTGCCTCCAAATTATGGGGCTGAAAAATCAAGTCCTCAAAAAGGATGAGAAATAATATAAAATACTCCCTCCGTTTCAAAATATAAGATCAATATTGACTTCTTAAAAGTTAATTTGAGCACTTTCAATTTAAAATTGGCACGATGCATTTAAGTTTTGAAAACAATAAATTTCACTATTACTAGAACTTTTCAGATTTTATTATCATATTTGTAATTGTATTGACAAAAATCAAATGGATTCATGTCAATTTTGAATTTGAAAATATTTTAAATTGACTTATAAAAAGTCAATATTGATCTTATAATGGAGGGAGTATTAAGAGTTTAATCTTATAATTCAAAAGCCTTTATGTTATGCCACAGCTACAACTCCCATTCAAGTTGTGGTCTGTGATATTTTTAGTATAACATGTATGACATATTTGTATTTGTCATTTAAAATTTTTCTTCCACTTATATTATGGATCATTATTGTAGTTATTATATTAGATTTTTATTATATATTCTATCATACATATCCTATTAATTCGTTGTAGTTAGTGATTTTTTTTATAGCTTTATCAATTCCTCTCTAGTTCTATTTCCACCTGTTATAGCATTACATATTTTTATTGCTATAGTTTCTTAACAATTCTTTGATAAATGTTTTTAGTGATAAGATGCAAACTCATTTTCGGAGTACATCAAGTTTGAATGGAGTTCATATTCCATCAACAATTGATGATATTTCTTGTTCAACTATTTCTAAAGATTTCAAAACATTAGGCGAGTAATTATCTTACTTGTTGGTTTCTTTGGATTTTTAACTTTACATTTGAATCTAAAATCTTTAATTTAATGTATTACCTTATAATTTTAATTTCCCTTATTATATTTTTTTGATTGTGTAGATTAAAATTTTGATCTGTTTTTTTCATTTTAAAATTTTCAAAAACAGTAAATGGCGATGAACAAGATGAAAAAGTAAAACCAGTTGTTCAACAAAGAGGACGTTTTAAGGTTACTTCTGAGAATGTTGACATTGAAAGGGTGAGTTTGATTTTGATTATTTTTGATTAATTTTGGTAAACTTATTTGTAGTTGAATTGGATGTAGTACTTACAAATTCTTTATAGGTTGCTCCATCTCCTTTGTTGCAAAAAAGTATCAGCATGCAGGTTTGTATATGTCAGCAACTCGAGCCAATATTTTAGTAGATTATAGTATCTTATTGTTTTATATTTTTATGGTTTTTCTAAATTTTTTTCATAACCGAAAAAGAAGAGTGCTCAGATCCTAACTAAATTGAATTGGATTTTTTAATTGTAGTGAAGATTTTATATTATTTTTTATTTTTCTTTTGAATTACCATCTAAATGTCGATCACAATGAGAACTAAGGCGAGACTTATGCCCAAACATGCATTGTCATAAGAGATTTTGGCATTTTTTTAACTTGATAAGTTATAAGTTCTTAGCTATATATGTAGGCTCATAAAGACATGACAAATGGCTGTGACATTTACATACATTACACATCTAAAGGGGAGATTCCTTGTGCAATGATTAGTTGGCCATTGCCGCTTACGGATATTTTGTATTCAATTCTTTCTATAACATTCTTAAATGAATTTTCTTTTCTTTTAGTTTTTTTCTCCTATCAATGGTATCCCATCCAACATAATTATAGTTTGGAATTCAAAACTGTAGTCAGTTGAAAACCAGTGCTGTAAATTACTGAGCTGAAAACTAATGCATTAATTATAATGATGCAACAATGGGGTCTAGGTAACAAAACTGAAGTTTCAAATCTGATTATAATCATTATTTATAATGATAAAATAATGGGGGTTCTGGAAGTCATGGATTTATCTGTGCTCATTATATAGAATCTCTAAGATAAGTATTATTGTGTAGGTGCTTCCCCAACACCCTGGAATTTCTTTACAATCACCATCTGATGCTACATCATCAAATCATTTGGGACTTTCAATTTTCCCCATGTTGCAGTCTGTTTTGCAGACAAATATTCTTCAAAGGGTATCTATCAACCCCACGTGATTGACTTCTTTACACTCTTACTCTTTTGAGAACTGTTATGTTGTTCTTTGAGCAGGAGGGTGTCCTAAATTTAATGAAGCAACTCTCTTATGGTGACTCTACAGGTGTGAACAGTTCATACCTCTTGAGTTTGCCTTAATTTATTGAAATATACTGGTTTTTATATGTTCAGCTATCCCTGCAGTAGATGGAATCTCGATGAATACAACCGGGATGGAGAAATCTTTGGTACGTAAAGTACAAATTTTTTACTTGCCTAATATTACTGTCTATGCAAATTGCCATGTTCCTGAAAATTTTATTTTTATGATTTGTGCTCTACCTACTACATAATAAGGTTTGCAATACGTTGTTAAAATGTAAGTAAACCTTCTTTTACGAGTTTTTATACTTTTTACACCTTTCTTATACTACATAATAAGGTTTGTTTTTGGTTTTCAATACCTCAAGACATAGAGCATAGGCATACAAAATATTTGCTGGTAGACTCGTATGGTTGAAGAGTTGCTAATACTATATATGTGACGGACCTGCCTAAAAAGCCCATCATGTAATGTCAGAATCACAAAATACATCATATACAGTTTTTGTTTGTTTGTAGTTATTTGGTGACTACAAACTTATAGCATCAGCAATTCAAAGAATGAAAAGAAATGGCATCTATGTAACAAAGGAAAAAGGGAACATCTAGCACTGCTTTGAGAGTGTGTTTTGTTTCCCTCCTTTTCATTATACGGAGAGAGCTGCGGTAGACACGATATATTTTATTATTGTTATTTGGTTTACTACAGCTAGAGGCAGCTCATGATAGGGAGAAGGAATTACTTCATGAAGTAACTGATTTGCAATGGAGGTAATAATGAATAATATCCCCTTGTTAGTTAATTGTTTTCGGATGCTAATAACTTTAGAACCTTTGTTTGTTTGTTTTTTCTTTTTCTCTAGGCTCATTTGTGCCCAAGAAGAGCTCAAGAAATATAAAACAGAAAATGCTCAGGTTTATGTTTTATTAGATTGAATTATTGTACAGTCTTCTTAATTTTATACTCCTATTTTGTGTTGGGGATGTGATATTGTAGATCTTTGTTCTCAGGTATGATTCATGAAATCGGCATTCAACCCCAATAAATTTAAAAAAAAAAAAAAAGAGAGAAGGAAGTAGAGAGTTACAATGACAGAGATGATTAATTATTTTAGCTTTTTATCATATGTAGGTTGGTTTCTTTTAATTTCCAGTAGGTGAAGAGTAATTTAGTCATATACGTGCAGATATTGATGAAATTACTCTTGTGAATGCTCGCTCTTCATATTATCTATTTAAGCTGCTCGTGTTATTTAATTTTTACAGTTGTATATGCATATATGATCAAATGTATAACAAAGATATTATTAAAGCTCAATTTCATCTACGGGCTACCTACCTACTCTCCCTTATCTTTATTTATGTCATAATTTTTCCCACACCCACAATTCTGTCGTCTGGAGTCTTTTCACCTTATATACATGTTTTGCTACTTCTGCACATTTTAAGGTCGGATATTTTTATCAATGAAACTTTACTTTGGAAAACAAAAGTTCAATTTTTATTTAATTTCGCAAAAGATATTTAAGTGGTAACATTAATACTCAAAAATCCATTAGTGGCTTTGCTTCTCCCTTTCTCTGTCTAAAGTAGTGACTGTTAAATTCCGTTTTGTTAGATATATATTTTTGTGCCTGAAATTGTTAGGCTTATGGACTAGAATCTACTACATATCTTAATCATCCATTAATTAGTAGTGAGTTGGGAGAGCAATCCATGGTCATTAAATTTTCTTCTTCCTTCCTACTAACACAATAATAGTATGTTATGTTGAGGAAGGGGCATCATTTTGGTGTTTCAGATTATTTATTGTGTAGTTACCAAGTTTATCAAAGTGTCGTCTGTCCTTTGTTTACTTCAATACCGGTATCACATAAGCATGAGATTAGGCTTTGTCAATATCCTCCAAATTTAAAATATATTTCCTCTCCGTCATCAATCAAAAATATGAACAAACGTATAATTATTTTTGTCCCTAAAATATTAAAATAAAGTATATGAGTGGGGTTTATTAGTAAAAAAAAAAAATCATCACTTGTGTAACCACTAAAAATAAATTTAAAATTTTATTTGCTCTACTTTCTTTTTTTATTTATTATTTTTTTTAATGTGTGAAATTTAATCATGTTTTGAGAAAGAAGGGAGTATGCAAAGTTGGCCATAGAAATTTCACCAGCTATACATACACTCGTACACATCATAGGCTTCATACAAATTGTAAGTTTTACGGTAAAATGCAATATTTGATGGATAAACTAGACGGGCAGCTAAACATGTCGAACTCCCACCAAAATGAAAATTACAGGCTCAAATCTTGTTATTTATAATATTAAATCGGATAAAAATTATTGAGATTTTGGAAGAAGGGTAATTTTTATTTATTTATTTATTATTAGTATGGTTGTTTTAATAAAACTATCCGAAGGAAAATGAAATTGTATTTGTTACCAAAATGTTAAAGTAACAAAATATTTATTAATGAAGTTGGTAAAATAATTACTATTATTATTTAAAATTATATCATTTTAAGATGGTTGTCACAAAGACTTGCAACCATCAAAATCATTTTACCTCTTAAATAAATAAAAAGATTAAACCACAAGAAATAACTCAAGTAATACAGTAATACTAAACCTAGAGATAATTTTCTTTCCAAATATAAGTTATAAATTCAATATGTCGCAAAGACAATAAATATGTGGAGTCAATCAAAATATATATATATATATATATATATATATATATATATATATAATGATGAATATTTTAAATGCAAAATCTTTACCCCTTATGTCTTGCTCATTAACATTGTCATAAAATGGGATAAGCATCTCAAAAGTGTTTTTTTTACTTAAAATTTTCATTATATTTTATCAAAATTTCATCTTTGTAGGTAGTATTGAATTCTTAATTTTATCAAAATGAAATTATTAGTAGTAGACAGTAGTATTGAATATGGAGTAGTAACATAGTAGGAGTTTAAGGAGGACGGTTGGACCTAATACTCCTACATAGTAGTAGTAGTAGTACTACTACTAATGTTTGGGCATTAAAGGCTCCCGTCTAAATCACTTTTCATGAATTTGTTGGAGGTTTAGCAGTTAGCAATAGCAATTAATGCATTAGTAGTAGTGGAGTACAGTAGTATCCTATCTATGCTATGACTATCCTGTATGATGTTTAGAAGAGCCGTAACCGTACATAACATTCATAAACTATACTCCACGTAGTCCAAGGTGTTATGTGAAAAGTTGATTTCTCTTTTCTCAATGAATACCTAACTACTGCTCTCTCCGTTTCTTAATATAAATTATTTTAAATAAATATTTTTGTTCCTAAATATAAGTCGTTTGAGAATTTCAAGTAACTATTAATTACTTAGTTTTCAATATTGCCCCAAGTAATAAATATAACTTTAGTTCTCTCATTATTTTTTGCCCAATAAATAATACTCATTTTTCAATACAAGGGCAATATAAACAATTGATAGTATATTTAATGCTTTACAATCATTACCTTAATACTTGTGCACAACTCTAAAACGACTTATATTAAGGAACGGAAGGAATACTTTTAACATTTTTGTTTTTATTTATATAAACTTGCAATCATCAAAATATCTCCTCTTTAAACCTTTTTTTTTCCGAGAAAAATCTCAAACAATAGTGTTGAAAATTTGAACATAGTTTAGGTAGTAGATCAATATATATATATATATATATATATATATAGAGAGAGAGAGAGAGAGAGAAAAAAAAAAATAGAAGTGTACAGTTGTGTAAATTTTAAATTTATACATGATGACTTAAATTATAAATGTGTACATTTAAGAGTCTACACAACTCCATTAACTATATATATATATATATATATATATATATATATATATAAATAGAGGTGTACAATTGTGCAAATTTTAAATTTTATACATGGCGACTTAAATTGTAGATCATACACTTAAGTGTCTACACAGCTCCATTAACTATATATATATATATATATATATATATATATATATATACAAGGTCGATCTTAAGTTCCTTTTTGACGGACTCGACGACGATTTTAATAAATATAACCGTAAATCATACTTTTAATGACACTATATATTGTCTGTCGCTAAAAGTATGTATAACGTGTATGTATGTATGACCAAACATGTCATGGTCCGTCCGCTAAAGAAAAGGGTGACTTCAGTGAGTTAAATAATATATATATATATATATATATATATATATATATATATATATATATATGCAATGATCCATAACATCTATTTGCTATGGATTAAAAAGTGACATATAACATCTTAATCATCCATTTAAAACATGAAGGGTTGGGATTTAATATTAACATACGCCATCCGCTAGAAGTATTAGCGGACTTGATTAATAAAATTGCTAGACAAAAATATCCCTAAATCCGCTAGTACTTCTAGCAAAAGCATATGGAAGATAGGAGATACCGTATTAATCTGTTTTACGAGCCTGTATGCTCTCTCTTACATGATGGTAATGTTGTTTCGGTACTGTTAACGCCAGGATCTTTTGCCACGTCCCAATCACGTAAGACGTCCCCGATCCGCACGACAAGAAACACTCAGAACATCACAAGCTCGACTACGGCTCCGCTTGGGGATAGCTCAGGCGTGAGAATTAGTATGTGTTCACAAAGTTAACAATGGAGGAATGTATGGTCTAGTGTATTGAGAGAGATAAAAATTCTCAGTTGTGTATGTATGGGAGAATATGAATAATCAATATATGTGAGAACCTCTATACGATGGCTTCCTTGCTAGGTTATATTACCTTTGCTTGGATTACTGTGCCACCCACTACTACCTGACACCCCCTCTGATCTGATGGGCTCTGCCGACTATATCAGGTTTATCTACTGCTTTTGGCCACTATTTTCATCACGTGGCAATTATGATCCCATCCACATTAATGCATGGCAGGAGCCTTGGTCAACTATCATGCTTTTTCATCATCACAAGTCAAAGTAACAGATATTAAAATATCTAATGGGTCGATCCAATCGGACCTAATCTTTACCCAATAGGATTAAATAAAGTTGACACAATAAATGGGCTCAAAGAGTCCCATGGCTTAATTATAAAAGCCCAACAGATTAAACTGATAAATGGGTCCAATCTACCCGGCCCAAAATAGGAGAAATATTATGACCCAACATTACCCCCTAGTTTTTTAGTTAAACAAGATGTTTAATGGAAAACTATATATGATTCATGATATTTAGAATTTAATAAAGGCCCAAGGATAGAAATAAGTGAATCATACCCACTTTTAACATAATGAAGTGGAATAAGTGGAGGTTGGATAGTGGATACCTGGAGAATAATAAGCCCAATCGATAAAGGATTTGAATTTGAACAGGATGGGCCAATAAGATAGAAATCCAACAGTCAGGCCCAATCTGATAGGATATTCAAAGGTCATCCAAACGCATTTCACTTTAATTCTCATTATTACTGACATTAAATGCGCCTTTACCGCTTCCACGGTAAATCACAAGATAAAAGATAAACCTCACCAAATTTGGCGGTTTTACCCATCGATTTGAAATTGAACCTTTGAGCTTTCTTCATTCTCTCGAAAAACCTCTCTTTAGCTTTCGAAACTCAATAATGGTGAATCCAAGCCAAACCCCTTCAAGTTCTTTCTCGCTCAAACCCTAACCAAGAGGGTTCAAGTGCCAATCCACCATCTCCAACCTGATTTCTTCAAAATGGGGAACAATTTCCTCATGCTAATATCACCTCCACCATCTCCGAAATCAATGCGAGCTCTCCGGATTCGATATCATGTTCAGGATAACTTCTTATGAGGGCTCCAAATTACCGAGAAAGCGAATGTACTGTGGGACCAGACATTTTGGTCATTTATGCTGACGACTACTCTTTGGAAAAGGGATTCGCTACCCTCCACGCCTTCATAGTTACCTCTTAGGATTTATCGGAGAAGCCGCACAAATGGTGCCCAACTCCTATATCCATATATTGGCGTTCATCGCCGCCATGAATTAGGGGTTACCCTCTGTTGATCTCTTCTTCACCCTTCTCTACCATTTGGCAGATCCCGAGAACGAGGGTTCAAAATGTCGAAAGCAAACACGGTCCCCACGCCTAAACTCGAAATTCGAGAAGAGGCCCTCGATGAGCACCCCTCGAGCAACAAAGGATGGCACGAGAAATGGTTCTTCGTCATTTGGTCCCGAATCTCCTCCTTCCCGATTGGACCACTTCGGAGCAGTATCTCTCACGACTTCGGTGACATCCCAGGAGCGTGTGAGGGAGATGGGTGACTTCATGAATAGGATCCTCCTCAAGAGTGGAGCTTCACTCATCGACCAAGCAAGCATGGTTGTATGACCATAAACGTAAGTCTCGGACCATTCTCGTGATATAATTTTTGAAATGTTTATGTGGTAGTGATTTTAACTTGTGATTATTTGAAAGTGTCTTTGATCAAACCAACTTCCTAAGTAAAAGACTTGGAAGATTTCTTGGCGGGGAGGATTATCGATGCAAATGAAGAACTCCTTAACGAGGAGCCTTTCCGAACTGAACCCCCTGCCCCCGAACCAACAACAACCCCTCTTCGGGATGATGACCCTAAAGCTGACAATCCTATCATCCCTCAAGCGGTTCTCCGACCTCGTAGAAGAAGAAGAAGCGCCAAAAGGGCCAAGACTCTTCATGAGATAAACTCAAAGCGACGAGGAGAGGTACTTCACGAGGTAAACCCACAACCAATTCCTTCAACTGAACCCACAACAACCTCTGAACCAACCCCACCAACTTCTGAACCAACTCCACCAACTTCTGAACCAATCCTAAAAAAGAGGAGTCTCCTTGACATTCCTCCACACGATCGGGCGAAAGTCCTTCGTGCTAAAAAAATTAAGAATCAAAATAATTCTCTTCATCGCCGATGAACTCGCGTCCTCCTCCTTCAACAACCAATCCTTTAAATGAAACCCCAACACCTAATCATTGAAGAAGTCGGGTTTAACCCTTCTCCGTCCCGAAAAGAAAATGACTTTCCGGACGGTCCACTGGTTCGACTTTCCGAACCTTCTTCAACTCCCGAGCCAATGCCGGCTCGATCACCTTCTCCAGAGGCAATGACGCGGATCCTTCACCGGCGATTAGCATCATGCCTCCTCCCTCGTGGGACCAATGACCTCTGAATTTCAAAGACGACGCCATGGGTTCACCGATTGTATGTAGCCTCTGTTCAACGCCAATTTCCCCTTTCAACTGCTTTGAGGCCTTCGTCATGAGACCGATGACCACTTGTTGAGAGGAACAGTTCAAATGGGGACTTGCTTCGTGAAGGCATGAGCTACTTGCTAAGGTAAATGACTCTTTCTTCCTTTGCTTACTTATTTTCATACTCATACATCCGTCGATTGAATAACACCGAACATGTACAGCAAATGTCAGATTCGGACGTCTGCGGCCCCAGATCTCTCAAGTGAATCCGAGGAGGAGGCGTGAAGAAGGAAAATTCCTCCTAAATCTGCTGCCCTGGCTCGGGAAAGGACTCACCGTGAAGGCCTTCTTCATACTAACGAAGGTCTTCAGAAAGAGTTGGCCCAAGCTAAGGGAGAAGTGAAGGCCTCCAAGGAAGAACTAAAGTCGACTAAGGCTCAGCATGCTGAAATTGTCAACATGAATGTCGACTTAGTTCGGAGGAGTGGCGAGGATGAATAAGATCAAGAAGTTGAAGTCCAACGCCAAAATCTTGACCAAGAGGCGATCCATAAGATGGAGCAGGATGAAAAGCTTCAACCGAATATATAAGCAAGAAATCGAGCAAGAGATCCGAGAACTCAAGGCTCTTGGGACCTTGGGCCTCCTTTAAGCGATGCTCTTCAAGAAAGAAATTTGTGAAGAGTATAGAACTCAGACGAAATAAACGGAGAAATCATGAGGATTCACAAAGAAAGCTACGAAGCTCGGCCAAGTCTTGGCAAGAAAGGTTGATCAAGGCTAACTTAGATCCTTCACCTCTTTGGACTCTTCTGATGATGATGGTATACTGCATGAAGCACAATTTTATGGATTGTCTTGATGGCCTTATTATGAATATTTGTAAAAAATTTTATGTTATTTCCTTATTTGTAAATGAACTTAAATATTAATGAGAAATGATTTCCTTCCTTATGACTTCAGTGCACTTTTTATTTTATGTCAATACTTCAATATCAGTAAAATGAACCTAAACAGTGAATCAGTTAAGATATATAATAGTTAATGTATGAGACGAAGGGAATTGAATTTTATGGACATGATTTATCTTAACTGAACAGAAAGGACTAAACTCAAACACTTCGAGGATTTAACTCAAATTGTTAATTAACAATTAAGCATGTGATATAACAGATAAAGTGATGTTAAAGAACGAGGCATTCTGAACTCGACACTTAAATAAAATAAAGTACCACATACTCATCGGTTCCGAAGTATGAGATCGGTCATTTGTTTACCACTCGAGGTGAAACAATTATATATGGACCAAGATATAAGGATCAAGATATAAGGATCAAGATATAAGGACCAAGATATAAGGATCAAGATATAAGGATCAAGATATAAGGACCAATTGTGACCATTGACTTACCACCCTGGTAAAATCAATATAGGATCCTTCGCTCACCACGGGGTAGAAACGACAAATGGGGGTCGCCATCGAATGGCCAATGAGTCCTACCATACCTCCTTACACCAAGTGACCATAGGACAAAATAAGATCGGGACTAATAGTGACCATTGATTTACCACCTGGTAAAATCAATATAGATCCTAAATCTACCACTCGGGGTAGAATCGACAAATAAATGGGTCGCCATCGAATGGCCAAATGAGTCCTACCATACCTCCTTACACCATAGTGACCATAGGACAAAATAGGACCGGGACCAATAAAGTGACCATTGATTTACCACCTCGGTAAAATCAATATAGGATCCTTAAATCACCACTCGGGGTAGAATCGACAAATGGGCTACCATCGAATGGCGGTGAGTCCTACCATACCTCCTTACACCATAAGTGACCATAGGACAAAATAGGACCGGGATCAATAGTGAAAAAGTGTCTTTTTATTGATAATGAACAATAATATCTGAGACTTAGATGAATTAACTTGATCTTTATTGAAAGTATTTAAAGGCGCCATGCGTGCCAAGTGTTTTTGATTTGGAACCATCTAATGCCCTTAACCTAAGTAAGTGTTCGGTTTGGATACTTGATCACCTCATATGGTCCTTCCGGTTTGGCATTAACTTTCCGTGTTTTGAGGTGTAGAAGCTTGGCTACTACTCGAGGATTTAAGTCTCCTACTTGAATCTGTGAAGCAGCTCCTTTGTTATAATGCTTAGCTACTCTTTCGTTGATAAGCGTACCAATTTAATGAAAGCAACCTCTCTAACTTCTTCTAGCAGATCCAAATTGGCCTTCGGTCCTTCGTCATTGTATATTTCTTTGTATTGACCGACCAAGACTTGAGATCCGATTTTGACGGCGGGACTAAGGCATCGCATACCATAGGCCCGGTCGAAAGGGTGAATCCCGATGGTAGTCCTGGTGTAGTCCGGTAAGCCCACAACACGCCGAAGCAGCTCCTCCGCCATCTTCTTTAGCTTCATCTAGTCTCAAGCTTGATCCCGATTCGGCCAGTCGTCTGTTGGTCACTTCAACTTGGCCATTCGATCGTGGATGAGCCATCAAGTCTTCTTATGTTGAATCCCAACTCCTTTAAAATGCTTCAAATTTTGATCCTTTAATCGACGTCCGTTGTTGTCAGATATTAATACTCTAGGATCCCAAGCTAAAAACACTACGGACTCTTTTATGAACTTCAAACATTCTTGCTCCGTAATTAATCAAGTGGCTTCGCCTACCCACTTAGTCATGTAATCAATAAGAACTATGACAAAGCTAACTGACCTTTAGCTTTAGGCAATGGACCCAATATATCTACCCCTGCATAAATGAAGGGTATAGGAGATAAAATCGAGTATAGCTCATCCAATTGGTGATGTGGATCTGGATCAATTTATTGAGTTGGCACTTTTCACATTTTTGACATACTACTGTAGCTTCCTTGAAAATTGTAGGCCAATAGTACCCTTGTCGAACTACTTTGTAAGCCAAAGATTTAGCGACCATATGATCACGGAAATGCCCTCGTGAACTTCCCGAAGAAAGCATATTCCGCCTCGAGATGGGACCAGCACTTCAAAGAATGGTGAAGAAAAGGCCAATCGGTAAAGATCCCCATCAATAAGAACAAAGTTAGCGCTCTTGTATTTGATCTTCTTTCTAACATCGATCCGGGAAGGAAGGACGCCATCCGCCAAATACTCGATGTAGGGGTCATCCAAAGAAGTTAGATCGCTTTCGATACACATCACGACTTCATGTGAACACTTTATTGCTCGCAGAACTTCTAAGTAAATCGATCCGTTAAAAATATCTCAGATCCGTAGTAGCCAATTTCGACAATGCATCGGCGATAGAATTGTCATTACGCTCTATGCCCAAATTGCATGCAAGCGAAACATGAAGTTTCGATCCTTTAGCTCGCCTAAATACTTGATCATCCGATTTCCACGAGCTTCATAGTCCCCTCGATAACCGCTTGACAACCAACCGAGAGTCATCGTAGATGATAAGGTTTGGGACCTCTCAGACTCTTTGCCAATCGAACACCCGCCAAGACCGCTTCATACTTTCGGCCGTTGTTTGTCGCTTTAAATCCAAATCGATGGCTGTTGAACTTTGAACCCGTCTGGACTTGTCAAGATAATACCGCCCTACCAACAGCTAGGTAGAGGAACCATCTCAGATATAGAGTCCAAACATCGCGCCTGTTGAAGAATCAGAATCGCCGACGGAGGATTCAACTTCCCAGGTAAGATTCGGCTTCGCCGGTGAGCGAACATTCTCTTATGAAATCGGCCAAAGCTTGGCCTTTGATAGCGGTTCGTGGATGGTATTCGATGAAAATCGTGACAACTCCATTGTCCACGCCATTAACCTTCACGAAACTTCGCTTCCCCATCACCTTCTTCAATGGTTGATCAGTGTGACAACCGTGAGCCGACCTTGAAAATATCACCGCCAAGCTTCCTACTAGCAATTATCAAGGCGAAGGCAAATTTCTCAACATTTGGATACCGGTTTCAAAGATCTCGCAGACGTGGATCGACATAATAGGCCGGATCTTCGTCTTCCACCGATCTCCGAACCAAAGATCGCTTCCAACCGCTAACGAACTTGCCGCCAGATATAGATATAAGGTCTCATTGGAATGGGTTTCACCAATAAAGGAGCCAGAAGAAAGATACGCCTTTATGCTCGGAAGGCGTCTTCACACTCTGAAGTCCACTTGGAACGTCTTTCGCATTCTTCTACCCTTTCAATGTATCAAAGAAAGGAAGGCACCTCTCTGCAGATTGGCGACGAACCTCCTTAATCGCCGCAATCCGCCACGACGTTGGACGTCTTTGAAAGATCGAGAGTCTTCATGTCAAGAATGGCACGAATCTTCTGCGGATTGGCCTCGATACCCCTTTGACTAACAAGATAACCCGAAACTTCCCCGCACCGAGGCCGAAAGTGCACTTGGCCGGATTAAGTTTTAGTTGATGATGACGGATAATCCGAAAGCATTCTCTAGATCGTCTAAATGACTGAACGCGCATGCTTTTCACGATCATGTCATCAACGTATACTTCCATGTTCCTTCCAATACCGCCTATCGAAGATGAAGTTCATCATTCTCCGGTAAGTGGCTCCAAAGATTTATAAGGCCAAAAGTCATCTTCAGAAGGCGTGACAATCGAACGGTGTGTAATAAATGCGGTCTTTGGGATGTCCTCTTTACACATGGATATTTGGTGATAACCTGAAAAAGCATCCATAAAGCTTAGTAATGCATACCCCGAAGTGGCATCGATAAGCTGATCAATATGGGGTAGAGGATAAAAATCCTTCGGACAAGCTTTATTGAGGTCGGTGTAGTCGATGCAAACCCGCCATTTTCCATTCTGCTTCTGCACCAACACCACATTAGCCATCCATTCGGGATAATCAATCTCATATATAAAGTCGGCAGCCAACAGCTTTGCTATTTCCTGATCAATAATTTTCTGTCGTTCAGGCGCAAAGATCCGTCTTTTCTGCCGAACCGGCTTCTTCAAGGGATCTACATTCAGGCTATGCTCGGCTATCTTCCGACTAACTCCAGGCATGTCCCTTGGTTCCCATGCAAAAATATCCGCATAGCAGCGTAAGAGTTCTATGAGATTCGTCCGAAGAGGTTCTGGTAGTCCTGAACCGATCTTCACGGTCTTGTCCGGCTTTCCAAGGATCAATTCGACCTCTTCCGTTCCTCCGGCAGGAATCACCATCGGTTCAGAACTACTTTCGATAAAAGGCTCGATCTCAATTGTCATCGCCTGCTTTTGTTTGTCGAATTTCACTCCGAGGAAATAACAAAGATTCCGACAAGCATCGTCGGGCTAGATCCAAGTCCCCCGCCACCTCTCCTACTCCATGAGTAGTGGGGAACTTGATTTTTTGAAATGAGGGATGGAGGTCACGACTTGAGAAGCGATTAAAGTAGGTCTTCCCAATATAGCGTTGTGGTGAATCAACGGCACAACATAGAATTTACACACTATTTCGACGATGGGGTCTTGTCTTCAAGACAACCGGAGTTTGATAGTGCTGCTGACTTTGACAGGATCATTCTTTTGGCCGTATAAAGGAGCTTTCCCGCCCGACCTCCATTTTCGCCGTCACAAGGTGTATCCTCCGACAGTACGGGCATCTGAGGATATCCATCGAAGATCCATTATCTATCATCACGCGCTTCATGTCCACCGTGCCCATCATACGCGTGGATCACCAAGGCCCCCACGCGGCTCGATGGGCTTCAAGGATGGTCGGCGTCGGTGAATGATATGACGATCCGGGAATGGTCTATCCGCCTTCGGGGAGCATCTATCATGATCATGACCGAATTCAGGTAACCCTTCTCTTCCTCCCTATCAACTTCCCCGCGGACCCACCGGTTATCACATCGATAACATGACTTGGCGTAAAGATCTTTGGAGCCCTCGAACCGTCTCGAATAAAGACAGACGGTTAACGTTTCAACGATTATTTACTACCACATATCGCACCAACAAGCCGTCTTTAATCTTCCTCTCCACAAAGTCTTTCAAATTGCAACACTCGTTAGTGTCGTGGCGGTGACTGATGATAGCCACAATACTTACGAGTTATCGTGCCCGATTCAAGAATTATCACGGGGTGGCTCAAAGAAAGGTTGTTTTCGATTTGATCCAAAATTATCGATCTATCGTTGTTTAGTTTGGTGTAGATCTTATTCACCTTCGGGCCGGAACGGAGGGATGACCGCTTCCTTGCCGCCAGAATTATTGTACTTTTTCGAATCGCCTCCGTCCGATCATTATACCCCCTTCTCTCCTCCATTCAACTTGGGCTTAGAGCCACCGACTCTTTCCCCGACCGAAAGAGGATGTTTCAGTCGTTTCATAGCTTCTTCCACAACGATGTAACCTTCGCTTTGTCAAAGGCTTGGCCAAGCTCTTGGATGATTGAACATCAACTTCTTCACCAACTTTTTCGGACTTTACGGATCCAATCCATTCGGAACAAACCTACACTGGAGATCATTAAGATCGGACACCGACCGATCGCTTCTCGAACCTCTTTACATCTGGCCCAAAGATTCACCAGTAAACTGCACGGATCTGTGCCAAAGAACCCGTAAGCTTTCCTCTTCGGTTGTTCAAAGCGGGCATGGAACTTATCACAAAGTTCGGTCCACGAGGATATGGACCACAAGGCAAAGTTCCCAACCACCGCCTCGCATCTTTTCTTAGTGTCGTAATAAAGGTGTGGCACTTGGCGACGTCACAATGAAGTCGTAATAGTCCATTAAGCGGAATTCGAACGCTCGCTATGGTCATAAGTGGTCCCTTGCCCATCGTAACTTTCCACGCGAGGCAATTTTTAGTGATATCCGCCTTTTCTTTGAGAATATCCGAGGAAAAAGGGATGCTTTCTTTCCGGAACGCCCTTCACTCCGCTTTCTTTGGACCTCACCAGGTTGTTTTCTCGAGCTCTTTAAGCTCCTTTACTAGAAAATCAACGCCTTCAGTCGCTGGGAAACCTCTTCTCATGAACAACATTATGTCTCCGAGAGGATCGACCCTTCCGCCGATCCCACCGCCTAGAGGACTTCTTGATCCGCGCTTGATACATAACTTTTTCCTGTGGTGAGAATGATCACGTTGATAGTCCATTACCCGGACTTGGCACGACCTCCTTCGACCGCTCCTTTATTGATAGTCATCTCGATCGTCGAGAGGTAATTCTACCATTATCGCTTTCTTCGAGGCCGTGGGAGTTCTCGCTTCTCGATCTCCTCCTACTTCGAGAATGATCTAGAAACACGCGCTGAACGCTTCGGGCCTTACCCTTTCGCCGAGTCTCCTCCTTATGCCCACTTCGTCTTTCAGATTGATCATGGCTAGATGCTTCGTCCTGCTGATTCCGCCCACCAAGCATCTGTTCTGGCTATATCTTCTCTTTGCTTTAACAGACCGCCATGGTTTCTATCTCGCTTCGTCCGCCATCTTTGCCAACTTGGCGACTCTAACCTCCTGGCTACTTTATGATAAATCTTGGTTGGTGAGCCTTCCACCCGTCCCTCACCATGATCTCGCTCCTCATTCGCATCGAAAACCAATCTTCGTCGCCCCGCCAGAATCTTCTTGACGGAGATCCCACGAATTATGCTTAAGCCGTGTTTCGTGAGCACTCTTGGAAGAACCAGACGATCCTTCATCAAACACGAGGCGTTGACGAGTTAATGACCATCGCCGCCTCTTCCGGTGTACCATCCCTACTCCTCATCATCTTCCAAAGTAGGTTAAACGATTGTGATTGAAAATTTTAATGACACTAGAACTCAAACGCCTCCTAAAGCGCTTGATGTTAACGCCAGGATCTTCCGCCACGCCCCAATCATGTAAGACGTCCCCGATCTCGCACGACAAGAAACACGCAGAACACCACAAGCTCGACGGCGGTTCCGCTTGGGGATAAATTTCAAAGCGTGAGAATTAGTATGTGTTCACAAAGTTAACAATGGAGGAATGTATGGTCTAGTGTATCGAGAGAGATAAAAATTCTCGATTGTGTATGTATGGGAGAATATGAATAATCAATATATGTGAGAACGCACTCTCATACGATGACTTCTCTTGCTAAGTTATATTACCTTTGCTTGGATTATCGTGCCACCCACTACTACCGACACCCCTACGATCGATGGCTCTGCCGACTATATCAGTTTATCTATAGCTTTTGGCCACACTGTTTTCATCACGCACGGCCATGATCCCATCCACATTAATGCGTGGCAGAGCCTCGTCATTTGTCATGCTTTTTCATCATCACAAGTCAAAGTAACAGATATTAAAATATCTAATGGGTCGATCCACTGGACTGACCCGGTCCAATAGGATTAAATAAAGTTGACACAATAAATGGGCTCAAAGAGTCCCATGGCTTAATTATAAAAGCCCAACAGATTAAACTGATAAATGGGTCCAATCTACCCGGCCCAAAATAGGAGAAATATTATGACCCAACAGGTACAAACAAATGTCTCAATAAAAAAATCATCTACATTAAATAAAAATGCCATCCATGCTCTCTCTTACATGATGCAACACCAATTATGTGCAACACCTATAAATTATTTATACACACAAAAGGATAATACATAATATTACCAGAACTAAACTTCAGAATCGAATTATATTGGTCGAATTTAATTCTTATTAATATATTTCAAAAAATAAAAACTATCCAATTTAGCTTCGATCTTCATATTCTTTAGACATTAAACTACCGATAATCCAATCAATCCTGATTCCTTATATCGATAACCGGTTTTGTACATTAAAAGAACGAGCAAATCGCATCTAAAACGAAATCGAAACATAACGGACGGAGATAAACGAAAACAATACCTTAGAAGGAATACAACCGACGTTGAGGCAAGATCACCGAGAGTTCCACGCTTCTCGATGTGGTGGTCTTGAGGTCGAGCTCATTGCTTGATGATATGCATGACATAGTAGTCGGACCGCCACCAATAACGAGGATGTCGTTTTCATCGGATCTGAAAAGCGAAGCCTCGGGAGAAAGAGAGAGAAAAGAAAGTAACGAAAAAACATCGGAATGATTGTTGGAGAAATGCTTCGGAAGAAGCGTAGCCTTCTTCTTCGATAAAGCTCGCCATTGCCATTTCCGCTTCTCAATTTAACAAATTGGATTGGAATACAAATACTTCTTCTCTGAATATCGTGACCTTTTTAATTTTATGAAATAGCAGACTTTTTAGTTTGATTATATTTCGTGTTTTTTGTTTACCAATGCTATTTGTTATACTCGGTACCTCTCTCTTCCTCGATATGCATCCGCTGTAAGATTTAGCGGATTTAGGAACATTTTTGTCTAACAATTTTATTAATCAAGTCCGCTAGTATTTTTAGCGGATGACGATGTTAATATTAAATCCTCGCTTTCATGTTTTTAATGGATGGTTAAAATGTTATATCTTTCTTTTTTTTAATCCATAATAAATAGATGCTTTATGGATCATTTATATATATATATATATATATATATATATATATATATATATATATATATATATATATATATATATATAGTTTCAAGAATCTGAATTGGTCTGTTAATCGGATCGATTTTAACGGTTGATTGTCTGTCGCTAAATTTCATAACATTACATGTTTATGGGATTTAATGACGGATAATCCGTCGTTAAAGACTGATCCGTTAACGGATCAGTCCGTTGGAGAACGGCTATATATATATATATATATATATATATATTGTTGTTTAATAAATAGAGAGTATTTGGAAGGCAAAGAGTGCCCCAGTTTAACAGGGTGTTTAGGTAGGGAAAGCAGTTAAAGGTCAGACGTTTATCTTGCAGTCCCGTGCTTGTTGGTATACCACTTGGCATCTCATTAGTAAATAAAATAAAATAAAATAAAAAGAAAGAATAACAGATTCGCAATCACACAAAATAGATGAAGAAACGTACTCACTCACTCACTCACTCACTCACTCACTCACTCACTCACTCGTACTGCCATTTATTTAGTTGTAATACAAAACCCATAAAACACAAAAGTTGATTGCTTCCCAAACCCATTCCCCCACCCCCAACCACAACCCACCACGACTCGTCTCAAAATTCAAAATCTAATGTAATACTCCCTCCCCTACCCTACCCTACCCTACCCTACCCTACCCTAATATTAGTTTTAGAAAAATATTCTTCACTCTTAATATTTGTAATTTGAGAATTTTAAATAATAATTAATTATTTAATTTTTAATATTATTTCAAGTATTATATATAATTTTAAGGGAGGCCTTAAGGGAGCGAGGGAGTACCCCAAATCTCTCTCTTCCTCATTCAATTCTCTCATATTAATTGATGGGTGCAAGTAATGTGGCACCACTCACAGCTGTTAGATAGAGTATCATGTTGTTAGAACATAAAATGTGTGGAAATTCAATACCCTCTTCCTCTTGGTCTTGGCGTTGATTTTAAGCTGTCGTTTTCGAGCAACAGATAAGAAAAAGAAAAAGATCCCACTACTCACTGCATACTGTGCCTTCTTTTTTCTTTTTTTTTTGTTTGGCCAATCACTTTTTATTTTATTTACAATTATTTTAAATTTTTAATGCTCTTATCTATCTATCTATCTATCTATCTATCTATCTATCTATCTATATAAGTGGAGCTCCTGGGGTATTGGAAGGGTGGAGCCAAAGGCCAAACATAGAAGAAAGAAAACAAATAGAGTGATTTCTAGTCTTTATTTCCTAGCTGCACTTATTCAACTTTTTATATGTAGTGAACCGATTCAATCATTTGTTATTTCTAATCATTCGGGTGGTATTTGAAGTATTAGAAAAGCAACCAACTTACATATACACAACAGGATGGAGAGAGATAATGAAAAGTGGAAAACCTTAAAAGATGAAAGAGTTTGTTTTCCTGGGAAAAAGGGTGCTCCTTTGTTTGCCTGGCCATGGGACAATTTGGGCAGTTACAAGGCATGAACTAAATTCCTACGTACCCTCATTCATTCTTGATTTGATTTGCTACTCTTTATTTTATTCTCTTGTTTAATCTTCCAATAATATATGCTTTGAGTGCAGCCTTCTTTCATTTAATGATAATTTTTGGGTATGAAACAGTATTTGCTATATGGGCCGTTGGTTGCGGAATTATATTCAAGATTTTGGGAGGAGAGACGGGGGCATAGTTGGTGCATGCATATTTTAATATTATGCGCGCTAAGAAGCCTTATTCATCAGCTATGGAGTTCTTTTGATAATATACTCTTCCTTAATCGTGATCGTCGTCTATCTCAAAGTGGCATAGATTTCAAGCAAATTGATAGCGAATGGCATTGGTAATATTGCTTAATTATACTGTGAATGGGATTTCTTGTTTATGTTCTATTCTAGTAATTATATGCTTATATTTTTTTCACAGGGATAATTTCATTATTCTTCAAGCATTTGTGGCTTCCATAGCATTTCTGACCTTTCCTTCTCTAGCTAAGCTTCCAATTTGGGACACAAGGGGAATCGTCTACTCTATAATCCTCCACATAATGCTTTCAGAGCCACTATATTATTGGCTACATAGATTATCGCATTCCCCCAATATTTTTCCACATTACCATTGGCTACACCATGACTCTAAAGTGCCGCATCCCTTTACAGGTGAAAAGCATTAAACAACTCTACACTTGGGAACTATGATTTATGTATGTGTAATGGCTGATCTTGTTTCAAACTTTTATTTGGTGCAGCTGGGCATTCAACATTCTTGGAACATCTAAAACTCTGTGTAATAGTTGGAGTTCCAACTCTTGGAACTACTTTAATTGGCTATGGTTCAATAAGCGTGTTCTACAGCTATATTTTGGCGTTTGATTTCCTCAGATGTTTGGGACATACCAATATTGAGATCATTCCTCATCAATTCTTTGATACTTTTCCACTTCTTAAGTATCTCATATATACTCCGACGTAAGTTCATCCCTGACCCTAACTCCAGTTGTATTCTCTTCTTCAAGTTTGTTGTCTAAATGTGGAAAGGAGGGAGTGGGGGAAGCAAGAGCAACTGGGGTAGAACAAGAACTAGATGTTTTGGAAAAGCTATTAATTCGCAATGACATAGAAGGGAAGTTCTTATTCTTCAGAATACAAGATAGAATGAGTACTTAGAACACCTTATTAGTGTAATAAATCTCGGTTTCTAACTAATAGTCATGTAATTTGATATAAACATATTTATCCTCATAGTCACAGTAAAGGAGAAAAAGTTATTGTAATATTGAGTTGCTAAGTTCATTTTTCAAGTTCATGATGATGCAAATGACTCTGAATTACTCATCCATTCTGTTGTTTGCCTCAGCTAATATTACTAGATTTCATATGAATTTTAGGTAAGAAATTTTGCAGCTTGAGACATTGATTGATAGATTTTTCAATTTTAGATATTGACTTTGTCCTTCTAAAAGTAACTTTTGCATAATTTTAATTATTTTTCCCCCTCATTTTCTACACTTTCGAGTGTGGTAGCTTTCAAACTGTTTACTAACCGCAATACAAGAAAAAGTGATTTGTTATGAAGGCAATTGTTATGTTAAACTTCTTTTGATGCCAACTAAAAGGCTCTTTAGTTGTTCGCAACTCATGGCAACAGGCAAATGGGCTCTTCTCTAGATATAAATATATATATATATATATATGTATATATATATATATATATATGTATGAATGTATTTATATGTGATTGTATTTGTGTATGTGTTTATCAGCTTATGCATGTTTGGATTTGAATTCCAAAGTTTCAAACGAAGGTTTCATTAAAATTTGCAAATCTTCTTTTATAAATGTGACTGCAGATACCACCGTATACATCACCGGTTCTTTACTTGTTATCCTTTCCATGTGGGCCATATCCAAGACTTTTGTGTTTAGTTTCTATGAGCTTAGAGGGAGGTTGCACCAGACGTGGGTTGTGCCAAGGTTTGGTTTCCAGGTAGCATATTTGGTTTTTTTTTTTTAAATGTTGGAGGACTTTGTATGAAAAGAGGAGACTTCAATGTATGTTGTTTTTATGTAAACTTAATTCAGTTTTTCTCTTTAGACATGCAACAAGGCCAATTTTCATATAGTTATTTAGAAACATGCATATGCTTACGTGAAGTACTGCATGCCACACACTATTTTCATGAATTAAACTAGCTAAGCAAAAGGCCAGATAATCTTACCATGTCTGTAACGTTTTATTTTGCAGTACTTTTTACCATATGTTGCAGAGGGCATAAATAAGCACATCGAAGATGCCGTTCTTAGGGCTGATAGACTTGGTGTCAAGGTCATTAGTCTTGCTGCATTAAATAAGGTCAGTACCTCTAGCCAACCCTTTCTTAATTATACTTTTAAAACATAGGAATCTAGCCAGCAAATAAGATGCCCAAGCATAGGAATCTTGCCAGCAAATAAGATGCTGATACTTTTTCCATCAAAATTTACTGGCTTGATTATCCAAAAAGAAGGAAAAAGAGAAAAAAAGGACGATCCTTCTTTGGAATTAATTGTATGTTTGGTTTCTTATCAATGTTACAGAATGAAGCTCTAAATGGAGGCGGAGCACTTTTTGTCGACAAGCATCCCAATCTTAGTGTCCGAGTGGTCCATGGAAACACCTTAACAGCAGCTGTGATACTCGATGGGATTCCTCAAGATGTAAACGAGGTCTTCTTGGCAGGGGCTACTTCTAAGCTTGGAAGGGCCATTTCTCTCTACCTAGCTCGCCGCAGGGTTAGGGTCCTGGTAAGGACTATTTAAGTTTCCAACTACTAATTAAAATTTCGGTTTATCTCAATGAGAGTAGTTGTTAGTTGTGTATTACCACAGTAAAAAAGTGGAAATGTATATGAGACTTTTTTTTAACAATATATGGATTATTGTTAAGATAATATGATGTGGTGTTGGCATGTATGTGAGACGTTTTAACAATATATGGATTGCTATGTGTCACTTTCTTTCACTATAATTTAACTACAGTAAGCTACAAATGCAGATGCTAACTCAATCTACTGAGAGATTCACAAGTATTCAGAAGGAAGCCCCCATGGACTGCCAGAAATTTCTAGTTCAAGTTACAAAGTATCAAGCAGCTAAACACTGCAAGGTTAATTTAATGAATGCCCGTGCTTGAGCTATACATAGAATTTTTCTATGCGTTCCTTTCTAAATACTATGGCATCAACAATTAGTTCCATTTTATTCTGATATATAGCTTCTGTGGAATTGTTAGACATGGATAATCGGTAAATGGACTACTCCACGAGAGCAATGTTGGGCTCCTCCGGGGACACATTTCCATCAGTTTGTGGTTCCACCTATTATTTCCTTCCGTAGAGACTGTACTTATGGTGCACTTGCGGCCATGAAACTTCCTGAAGATGTGGAGGGCCTAGGCGTATGTGAGGTATATATTCACCTTTATATTCTTATTTTTTGTGTTTTATCTCTGATGTTCAGAACTATGCGTTAACAAGTTTAGTTCTCCAAGATGTACATTTCCTAGAGATGAGATGACTGCAGCTATTCAATCCTTGGAGGTGCTTGGTATTTGGGCTTCAGTTGGGATTAAGAATTAAGTTCAATAGAAAGTGAATTTTATGTTCTTACATGAAAGTTTGTAAATGTTTTCTTTAAAACTTTTAGGATACCATTTTGTGGAAAGATGCAAGTTAACCAGCATTTTAACTTAAGGAGCAAGTTTCTGATGGAAAACCATAACCTTCGTGCCATATCCAAATGTAGGATCTTCCTAGTGCAATTTCGTCTTCTTCATCTCTGTGTTAGGAAATATTCCCCCGATAATGGCATGGTGTTAGGAAATACGAAAGGACAATGAGAATACTGATATATTAAGCGAGTGAGTCACGGCTTCACATTATGCATTTATATCACATGTTTTAATTTTTCTTGAATGTTGGAGCAGTATACATTGGAAAGAGGTGCAGTTCACGCTTGCCATGCTGGTGGAGTTGTTCATTTTCTTGAAGGTTGGAACCACCACGAGGTCGGGGCTATTGATGTTGATCGGATTAGTGTTGTGTGGGGTGCTGCTCTAAGGCATGGCCTGAAGCCCTGTTAGTTCTTCCGTCCCTATATATATGTATCTATCTTTTTTCAATCATAGTTTGCTCACGAGGAATGTATCAAGTTGTAACAAGCTCATAAATAGAATACTTACTTTCTTTTTATGATTCTTTTACTCTGTTAAATTTGATATTGGGACAAAAATAATGTACCCCTTGGCTTGAAATTGTGAAAAGATTTATACCTTAAAATAAGTGACTAACAGCAGTCCTCTCCGTCTCACTCTGTCAAACTTATATACATGTATATACACACACACGCATTGCCTATTCAGTGGTACTATCTTTTAATTTGGTTATGAATGGAGTTCTAAAATAATTTCAAAAAATTTGGATTGATGATTCTGCTATCAACCCGGTAGGTATAAAGCTCAAATATATGGAAGAGACCAATTACTACAAATTAATTTAGTTGAATTACAAGTGGATCTAATTAATAAATAAATAAATACTACTATAAGTTATTGTTGGAAATATCTGAAATTACTTTGAATTAAGAATTAGACTTGAAATCGATATATTAACCTTCTTAGACCTGATAAGTTTATTTCCCAACATGTTCGGAAACTAAAGAATGATGACAAGAGGTTAAAAAGAGGAAGAATGACCGGACCGGGTCCTTTTACCATTCTCTTAGATGTCGTGTCCAAAATTCAAACAAACCTATTTAAAGAACCTCAATAGCAGCAGACAATGGCATTTGGCACTACCCGCTTTATACTCTACTCTCTAACCCAAACTAACCTCCACCATATTTGGCGGGAAATAGGACTTCCTCTTCCTCAAGTCCCCACTCATTTGCTTATAAAGCCAGCCTGCTGGTCTCCACTAACTCCTCACTCTTTCCCATTTATTTACCTATATACTATAATAACCCCCCCTCGCCCTCCCCCTCCCCCTCCCCCTCCAATTTACAAAAATGAGTTTGAAAATGTATCTCTTCTTTGCTTTTTTTACCCTTGTCTTGTATTCTGCTGCTAATGCCTTCAATGTCACACAACTCCTCAACCAATACTCGGATTTCAGCAACTTCAATAACTACCTCACTCAAACTGGACTCGCTAGCCAGATCAATTCCCGCAAACGATCACCCTCCTTGTGGTCGACAACAGTGCCACTTCCCGTTATCCGGGAAACCAAACAATGTGCTCAAGAATATCATGAGTGTTCATGTAGTGCTCGATTACTACGATGTGAAAAAACTCCAAAATTTACCTAATAAGACCCATGTTCTCACCACCCTTTTCCAATCCAGTGGATTGGCTAGCGGTCAACAAGGCTTCCTTAATGCAACGGATTTGAGCAGCGGAAGCGTCGTTATAGGCTCAGCTGTTAAAGGTGCAACATTAGGAGCTAATTTGGTGAAATCCGTCGCGTCTCAACCATACAATATATCCGTGTTGCAAATTAGTAATGTCATTATTCCTTTTGGCATTGACAACTCAAACCAAAATTCATCCTCATCCTCTCCTTCTCCAATGCCTTCATCTCCACCAGCACCAACCCCTAAGAAATCATCTCCACCAGCACCAACCCCTAAGAAATCTCCGCCACCAGCAGCCGCTCCTGCTCCGGCATCTTCTGATGCACCGGGTTCCCCTCCTAAGCCGGAAGGACCAACTGCAGATGCACCAGCTGATGACAAAAAATCTTCGGGAGGCACTGCTCTCAGGCTTAGTGTTGGTGTTGCCATGGTGCTAGTATCATGGACTAATTTCCTTCTAACATCAATAGTTTGACAGGAAATTTTTGCATCAATGGTTTTTGTAGTCTTGTTTTAATTTGGGTTTAGTTTTCCAGTTGAACTGTTTTGGTTTTTAGAGGTACAAAATCAAAGTGATGTATTCTTTTCTTTGGTTTGTTTTATGGAAATGTCTCTTTAAGAATGATATTTTTCACACTTCGACAGTCTATGGAAACTGCTATTTTGATCTTTGACACTCTTGCAGTCCTTGAGAAAGTGCAGAAAATTACTAAAGAAACCTAACACAAGTTCTAGCACAACTGTCTTGGAATATTTTCAGATAAATTAGCAGTGAATTGATATAATTAAATGAAAATGTAAACGCGACAAATAAATGTAGCACACCGATAGTTTTTTATAACCCCCAAAAGATTTGATCATAGCATAAACAACGGTAGACTCTGATAGGGTTTAAAATGCCAAAATCCCGGACAAGGAGAGAAATGTACAACACATAAGGAAGTGATCAAGAGCTTAGTTGAAGAAATCTTAGGGCCATAGGATGCTTGGCTTGGGAGAGTTGCTCAGGTTTTAAGGCTTCAACAATCTCACCATCCACAAGAAGGCACACTACATCCGCAATCCTCTGGATCTGTTTAATGCTGTGAGAGACCATAATAATAGTCATCCCTTGATTATTCTTCAGCTTCACTAGAACATCCTCTATGTTTTGTGTCGATATTGGATCCAATGCACTTGTGGGCTCGTCCAACAACAAAACCTTCAATCAAAATCAATATTGAGCGGTTGATTATGGGTTCAAAATTATGAAATTATTATGTAAATGGGGTTACCTCTGGTTGATTAGCCAGGGTTCTAGCAAGTGCAACTCTTTGAGCTTGGCCAACTGATAATTCACAGCCTGGTGTATTGAAGAATGAGGTTTCAAGGTCAGCAAGAGCAAGCAACTTGTGCACCTCATTGTCACTTAGCTTCTTCCCCCTCAATTGTGGTCCATACCTTATATTATCAGCCACCGTGCCTGTTGTTAAAGAGTTTTTGCCAGAATAAAGTATGAGGAATCCTATAACTAATCCGAAAATATATTTCAAAAACAGAGTTGTAAGAAACTGGCCTAAGAGTTCTGTCCCGGGTCATCGCTCACCTATTCTTCTCCCCTCTTTAATTCATCAATCAATCAGCCAACACGAAATCCTAACCTAGCAAGCTACGATTTCCTTGCCCACATATTTACAAAAAAATATCCAAGCAGCCTCTCTCTCTTTCAAAAATATATATTAGCTTCTAAACCCTGAATCAAGCATATATATATGCATTATATAAGTAATTAAGAGTACCTTCAAAAAGAACAGGAAGCTGGAATAGCATTCCAACTTTGCGGCGAAGTGCAAGAACATCAAGATGAGAAATATCATGACCATCCAAGAAAACAGTACCGGAAGGTGGCTCCCATAACCGATTTAGTGCCCTCAACATGGTTGATTTTCCACTGCCACTAGGACCTATAACCCCCATGATCACACCTTTTGGTATCTCCAAATTGATTTTGCTCAGAATTGGAATACCTTTATCCGATACTTTTATCAAATTCCTTATCCGAATCTTGGTTTTGGGTTGACTTGCATTTTCATTTACATCCACCATCAATAAATGTTCTTGTGCTTCATCTATATACGTACATATATGCAACCAAAACAAGTGACAGAATTAATAAGTGTTTTTTTTTAAAGAAAAAGAAAACTCTTATAAATTTCAATTTAGAGAATTCAAGAAATTAAATCATGACATGATCATATATAAACTCTAATTCAATGGGAAAAAAAAAAAGAGAATTGATCTGTCATACCATATACTAGCTCTGAAATACGTACTATTATTAATTTGCATTGAAATTACTCTCACCTTGAAAAGTCTCCATGAACTGAAGGCTAAAGAAAGCGGTAAGCTGAAGAAAGAGGAGAGGGAGAGAGAGGTGGTGTATTCTATTTCTGGGTGATATTCTTCTTTTGTAATTCTGGAAATAGAAAAGGCCTTCCCCAGATATTCAACTCCTTCCGACTAATTTTTGGCTATTATCTGAATAAATATATTCTTTTCTGTTAACACTTGGTACAAACTACACTAGGACCTTTTTAGATTCTTAAACAACTGAATAAAGGACAAAAATGTTCGAGGACCTTTTTGGAGGATGACGTGTTCTTTATTGTTTTTAAAATTGGAGATATATTATAATTTTTAATAAAATTCTATACATATTTTAATATTCGATTAAAAAAAACAGTAATAACATATTAATACTCGATCTACTTGATATTAATCAACAATAATTAAGCTTATTAAAAGTTGTCTTATTTGATTTCAAATTCTGTTAAAGAGTTCGAAAGTTTTCAGGTTAATTATAATTGTTAGGGTGTTCACGGGTAAAAAAATTAGGTCAAATCGGACCAAATATGGAAAGTACTTAAAATAGGGTACTGTATCAATGCCGATTGAACCAGTATACCGAACCCAAACTAAAACTCAGCCCAATTTTTAAACAAAAACCGGCACAATAAAAAATAAAAAACCCAAGGTCAAGCAAGGCCCAACCTACTTTAAGCTAAAATTCGGCCCAATAAAAAATAAAAGACTTGGAAGTCTTTTTATAAAAAAAACTTGTGGGACTTGACTTTTATTCTAACTTTGGAGCATATCTTTTCCAACTTATTGACAAATAATTTAAGTTTGTTTAATTTCTTTTAATTTTACCAATTTAATCAAATATGAAACTTATAAACCACCAACTATTGGTACTCATTTTATAAGAAAAATTTACTCAAATTTTTACCAATTAACCAATCTGGGACTTGAGTACTTGACCTTGGTGGTTTTTTATAAGAAATTTTTTTAAAAATTTTTTTAATCGATGTGGGACTTCTAAACAACCATATATATATATATATATGTGTGTGTGTGTTCTCTTATCTTACCAATATTTTATATTGTCTAATTTGTGTTCTCTTGTCTTTAACTCTATTTTATAAATAGGGGAGACCACCAATAATTTTATGAAGTCCTAAATATTTTATCATGTCTTTTCTTGTGTTATTTCTATTTTATAAATAGAGAAGACTGAGAAGACTTCAAGCCAATTCTACAAGGCTAAGTAAAAAAATTATTTAAAAACAGTTTTTGATCGGTTTGGTCCGGTATGTATCGGACTTATGAAATTGGTAATCGAAACCGATACCGAAAATTGATTTGAATCGAATTGGTCCTGAACTGATTTTTTTTTGTATTGAACCGACCAGTTTGGATCAATTCGGTTCACTTAGAAAATTGAAATTACCGAAATTGGTGAACAACCCTAATAATTGTAACGTATATACATACATTGGATATATAAAAATTAAGAAGAGTATCACTTTAATTTATCATTGTATTTGGTTGCAATTTAACTTTGTCAAATATTTGTCAATATGTATATTATTTTTCTTTTTTTAATGCTTGTTGAAAATTTATCAAAGTCACTAAACATAATTTTTTTTCACAAATACATGACAAAATATGCTCTAAACAAACATTAAAATGGAAATAGTGAAGGTTTATTTTCATAAAGCAAAAACATGTACCATCTCCTAACACAAGTATGGTACCTAATTTTGAATTATGTGGGCCCAAGTATAAATTTGGGTTCACATGTGACTTAAAAAAATTGAATGGCAAACAAAAATAACGAAAATAAATGAGCATTACCTGAGAGAAGCATCCACGTGTCCCAAGGTAGAAGACTCATGAAGGCAACTTATTTTGTCTTATTTTATGAATTGATTGAGGGATTGAATTGGTGGTTAGAAGGACATGACGATATGAGCATTATTCTGGTGACTAGGGATATTTCTGAAATTTTTCTGAGGTCATATGTCCGGCACGTGACCACTTTTTAGGAAACCCTATAAATACTCAATTGTACTTTTCGTAAATTTCTCTCTTTCTCAGCCAAACACGAACTCTAATCTTTCCAAATATAACTAATTAAATATTTCCATGTAAAATAAATAAGGGACTTTAATAATCGCAATTAAGAAAAAAAAATTCCCTTTCTATCTTATATCTAATCTTTGGATTTTTGTAAATTACCAAATATATGGTAGGAAAGTTGCATACCTTTTCTCGATTAAAAAAAGAAAAAGAAAAAAGAAGAAGAAGGAAATGATTTCAATCCTATTTATTCCGGCTTCTTTCGTTCACTTATTAATTCTATTTTTCCCCTTCAGGAGTAAAATAGGATTTCACTTTCATGGAATAATATCAGAAAAGGTAAGAGAAAAATTGAAAAAGAAAATTTAGAAATTATTATCCAACTTTTATTTATCTGGTTTGGAACACCCAGAAGCACTCCTGTTCTGTTTATTATTATTGGCAATGACAGGCATTGTTATATATGGAGCAAGAAGATTCTAGGTTGAGAGAGGTTTGTGGCAAAGGTACGTACGTACATACATATACATACAAAATTGTTGATGATTTATTTCGAGATTTTGTTATTTATGATTACTTATGCTGCTCTATTTTGATGAATATTAGCAGAAAATTTCCCTATATTTGTCCAAAATGAGGTTAACCTAGCTTGATTAACATTCTGTTTGGGAAATTTAATAACCATTTCACAGCCTTTGTCATTGGCAATGATAATGTTTTCCCCTCGAGGGGCCTTTTCTATTGTTTTTACTTTCCCCCCTATTTATATTAAACTTTATTTGTAAAATAAACAAGTTCATTATTTGTATTCTAGAGTTGTCACCAAAATAATATCCTTTATTAGTTCTTGGTAGTGAGAAACTGGTAGTAAGTGTGTGATATTAACATTTACTCATAATGGTAACACCAGAGTAAAATCGGGTAATGAATCTTTAATGCTTGATTGGTCTAGTAAATACTCCATCCGTCCCAAATTAATTGCTCAATTTTGACTTTTTAAAGTCAAATTGACCATTTTTAAAGCTAATCTTTTTACTATTTTTGCTAAAATATAGGTGAAGAGATTATAACCAAAAGAAAGTATATACAATTTATTACTAATCCTAATTTTATAATTTTAGAAATATATTTATATATACTTAATTATTAATTCTAAAAATAATCAATTTGACTTAAAAAAGTCAAAACTGAGCAGTTAATTTGGGACAGAGGGAGTAATTATTTGACATCATAGTCAATACTCTTCCACGTGTGCATTGACTCCTGAATTCAAGTTTGTCTCTGTGTGGTTGTAACTACGCTTTGATAATAATCAATGAGTTGATTATTTTCTAGTCGAAAGAAGTCGCATTCCATAAAAATTATTTGTAGCAATAGCAGTTTATATTAAAGTCTGGGCTCTCAAGGGTGACATTTGATTCTGAAGCACTTCTCATAATTCTGGAAAATATGACCAGGACACACTGTCTGGAAGCTCAACAAGTATAAGCTCCTTCAGCTGTCAATATAGACTTTCCATGTACTTGTATATTAATTCGTTATCTGCAGTGTAAATATCAAATAATGTTCTGGTCTGGCAGCTCTTGTCTTCACCGTTGAAAATTGTATATAAACTTGTCATTGATGACGTATATCTCACGCTATTCTCCATTCTGAAAGTTGTTATGCTGAAGTCATATGCAAAGGCGTGATCAAATCCTAGCCTCAAGATTTTACCAAGCGACAATTCATTCACCGAGTCAGCTATAATTGAATTTGAATAGAATTGAGTAAACTTAGAATTTCTCTTCAAACAGAGTCAGGAATTCCTGGGAGAAGAAAGCAAAGCAATGTTTGAATCTGGGAATGAGAAGAAGCACATGTGGCAGCTGTTATATGAGGCTGCAGCTCGGGTTAAAACACATCATCTTGAAGCTGGGTGAACAGTGGAGAGGAAGGGAGGAGCTGCCAGCTTTTCCCTTCAGTTTTGTAGCGGACAATTTGATCAACAAAAATGATAGCTAACTTATCAGTGGATTTAGTGCATTCCTTGTACAGGTACTTGATAATTTTTCTGCCATGTATACCTCCATTGGCTGTTTTGTTCTTGTAGAGATTCAATTACCATTTAACTTTTATGTTATTTTGTTTATAGATATTCACACCATTAATAGGTTATTAAATGTAAGTTATTGTGCACAGTAAAAGCCTTGAAGCTTTAATTACACGCATCACATCTCTAATTCTGAAGTTGAACATCGTAAAGAAACATCCAATACATGTTGCTAGCATTGTAAGATCTATAGCATTGTAAGATCTATAGGATAGATATATGCTCCCCGCTCACTTTGTGATTGAGAAGGGATTGTTGTAAAACTTTATAGAGCAGCCTTATAGTAAATGGGGATAGCCATCAGCATAATATTCATATGCAGAATTATTTTTGTCTTTGACTTTTCTTGATAATTATAATCGACTGATATGCTGCCAGTTGAGAAAGAGTTATCTACTTGTCTTGCAAAACTTGCAGCGTTTGGCTAAGCATTAAAGTTTGAACATTCAAGATTTATAGTCTATCCTCTGCCTCGATGTTAGCTTTGGTAAAGCTTCTATCAGTTTACAATTATAGGATGTAAAATACTACACATAACTACAGTGAATATGTTTCAAAACAACTACTTGTGCTGCAATTAAGCTTATCGTCATCAAGGGTGAGTTAGAGGCACCTATTGTAGTTACACCAAAATGAAGCTTATCGTCATATTCAGTAGAAGTTCTTGTAAATTACCAGATCATGAACTTCTGATGATTCTAGTTCCTTTTTTTCCTTGTGCTTCATTGTACATATTGCCAAGATTACTTTCTTGGAAAGCGAATCAGTAGCAAATGTAATGCATCTTCTGGAGAAGATGGAAGAATGGATTGTGTTGTCATTTTTATACTTGGACTTGTATTGAATTGTGATTTTTGTAGTGTAATAATGGCATACCTGGAACAGAATGGGTCTTAATATAACCCAGCACAGCACCTTCTTCCTTTTATGAACGTGTGGTGCTATATATATTTTGCATCATCTAACTAAATCTGCATAAAAATTGCTTGTAGTTTCATTTTGGCTGGAGAATTTGGCATTCAGTAAAGGAAAATTTAAAATTGGTTTCATATATTTACATTTTTCGGACATGTCCCTCAGCATTATGGAAGTTTATCGAATTGACATCTTTATGATAATCTTAACAAGAGTAACTGAGGATTTATAGGAGTTTTTTTAATTATTATTATTATTTTAAATTTTATTTATATATATATATATATATATATATATATATATATATATAAGTATATATTGTTAACGCCAAGATACTTCGTCTCGAGTCAAATCATCAACCAAACAAGCTAAATTCATAATTGAGAAGTGTAACTATTTGGAGTGTTGGTGTAGTTCCGGTATAAGCGTAAGTAAGGCTGAATGATCGTTTACAATAATATTGCATAAAATAGACAAACATATTGTCACGTGGAGTAGTGTGCGTGTCTGAGCACACAAAATTATGTCCCAACATATATATATATATATATATATATAATATTTTTTACATATAGAATTTATTTTTACCTTAAATCTAAACTTGCATTGATTAGTAGGGTATTGGAATATTTGCTTCTCCTTCTATGACTTGATAAAATTTTGTAAAAAAAATTTAAACACTTGCTTAGTTATTGCCATGTTTTTTTGATTGAAATATAGGGATGGATTATGATAGAAAATGATTAACAAATCTATTAGAATGATTAACCAGTCAGTCTTGTCCCACTTCACTTCTAAGCTAAGGTGAAAAGTTTAGCAGTGAGAATGTAGAAAAGTGAGTTTAACGAAGTCCCCCTGACACTTTGGTCATCTGCTATTGGCTTTATTATGCATTAGTAGATTATACTACTTTAATGCTTAGTAAGATAAGATTACCCCAAAATAACATCTACCTATCCTTCTAATCTTCACCCAAATATCATAAGTAATGGTACTACATCTTTTAAAAAAAAAACAGAATAATTTTTAAAATCAAATATATATATATATATATACACACACACACACACGTCTTAAGATGTCTTAGGTTAACAACATACTTATCAAATAGAAATTTGAGAACCAATGATGTCTTAGGGATTGTTTGTTTAAAGCTGAATGGCTGAATCGGTCAGTGCGTTTGTTTTGGTTTGAATGACTGAATCGGTAGATGTATGAGTTGAATGGCTAAGTCAGATTTTTTTAGTTGAATGAAGTAAAAAAAAATTAAAAAGAAATTTAACTATTATATCAAGTAATATTAAATAAATTTACAATAGTTTTAAATTTTTTTCAGACGGATAAAATAATAAAATTTTGTCATTCAGATATGTCAATTATCAAATATTTTTTTATATTCAAATTTAACTTATTTAGATTTAGATTCAGCTCATTCAAATTCAAATTCAAATTTAAATTTAAATTTAAATTCATTCATTTTTTATCAAACACCCCTTTTAATTCTATGAGTATATTTGAGGCAATGGGACCATTATGTTCGTACTCAGTAATCACATTACTCGTTCCAAACGCACAAATTCAAATAAACTTAAATTCATGGTTCGAGGAGTTTTTTTTTTTTATAAAAAAAGAAAAATTATTTAGTTTTCCGGAAGTCCATAACGATATTTAAAAAAAATTGTTGAAATATGAGAATTCGAGTGAAATAAATCAAACTTTACCTTCATTTTTTTTTTCTTCTTCTTCTTGTTTTTGTCTTTAGAATCTTACTTGTTTTCATTTCAATGCCAAAATCTTTTGCGCGCTATTAAGTAGCATGAGAAACACGACTCGGTTACAGATGAACACGTCAGTGTCATTACCAATAGCATCCTATGTATAATCTACGTGCTATGTCTGCGCGTGATAAATAATCCACTTAAGAATTAGAAGTTTCCAATTTAAGGCCGCATAGACGACGAAAGTAAAATTAGAATAACAAATAAACAAAAAAAAAACAATTTACTTTCTCTCTTTCTTCCTCTCTCTCTCTATACGGACACAAACGAAAAAAAAGAGCCCGCAGGAGAGAGAAAGAGGAGAGAGAGTATCGAAGGATCGATCACTGGGGTCTTTTCCATCTCTGATTCAATTTATACAGAGAGATATTTGAGAGCGATAGTATCAAACAGAATCGAAATGCCAAGCAATTTGAAGAAAGAGAAAGTGGATATAACACAACGGGAAGATGTGTATACGTGGGTTCCAACGAAGAAGCCTTTGTGAATGCTAATTCTGAATCTGAATTTTGATTCAGTATTGTGAAGCTAACAATAAGGTCAGAGTTCCAATTTCCTCTCTGTATAAACTCGAATTTTGTCTCGCAGAAGCTTAAATCTCTTCAATGTCTGCTGTCTCATTCCAAATTTGTTTGAAAATTTTAAACTCTGAAGCAAGAAACTCCAGTACTTCATCTGTTTGTTACATTTGAGTTTGTTTGAGGTATACTAGAGAGTCATATTGATAGCGTGAGCTTCTTAATTTGAATAAATTGAAGTTTACTTGGAGTGACAGAGAGGTATCTTTTTTATGGTTTTTGGATGGTATGCCTTAAGATAAAGGGTTTTTTTTTTGCAATTTAGTTTTGGTTAGATAATAGGTTGAGTTTGGTGGATTGGAAGTTTAAAATTTTGGCAATTGAGTTTTGGAGGGAGAGTTAGTTGGGAACTGGGATCTTTGGTTATGGAAACGAAACCCTTGTAATCTTTGTGCCATTAGGGTTTGGTTTTTGAAGATGGGCTTTAGTACAGTGTTAACTTTAGTGATGTTGGAGGGGTTCACTCTAGTTTGGGAGATGAGATTTTCGAAATGGACCAAACCCTAATATAGTGCTTGTGTTGGGTCTCAAAATTTTAATTTTTTCAACAGTGGAAAATTGATAATCCTCTATGTTGTGTATGGATTTTATGTGTTGAGAGATGCAACCACCACATCAGCACTCAAGGATCAATCTTGCTGAATTGAAAGCTCAGATGGTAAGGAAACTTGGACCGGAGAGGTCCAAGCAGTATTTTAATTATTTGAATAGATTTTTGAGTTTGAAACTAAACAAGGTTGAGTTCAATAAGATTTTTCTACGGATTGTTGGGAGAGAGAATATTCAACTGCACAATCAGTTTATTTGTTCGATTCTAAAAAATGCTTGTATAGCAAAAGTTCCTCCACCCGCTCATGAAGTGGAAGTTCTTAAAGCTACAAGAGCAGTTGGAAATAAAGAGCCTTCAAGTGATCTGTATCATAAAAATGGGTCCCATCCTACTACAAACCCGCCTCCAAATCATGTAGCTTTGTCAAATGGAGACATGCTGCCACTATCACCCAAAAAGGCCAGAACTGGAACTCGCGATCGGAGGGTTGGTGACCGTCGTAGTGCTCTTGGTCCAAATGGGAAGACACACTTTATTTCTCAACAATCACCGAGCGCACAGTGCGGTGAATTTAATATTATTTTAGAGAATGGGGAGTTGGCTCCACCTGATATTCAAAGGGCAGTGCAGCATCATCAAGGACTCAAGCAGCAAACAGAAAATGAAGAGGAACTTTTAGGTGACCACCCAGCTAAATTGTCTACAGTGTCAGCAGATGATACGGTTTCTGTACATAGCAAAGACCAGACGGAATTGCTCTATAAAACAGATGGGAAAGAGGCAGCAGCTAGGAGATTACTCCATCCTCCACTTGGCATTCCATTTTGCATTTCTAGTGTAGGTGGAGCCCGCACGGCATTGCCTTTAGCAAGTAGCAGTAAAGTTGTTAGCTCGTGTAATAGTGGTGGTTTGTTGGATACTATGACACTGAGGGAACACATGGAGCAGATTGCTACGATACATGGTCTTGAAGCAGTGTCAGTGGACTGTGCCAACATGTTGAACAATGGTTTAAATGCTTACTTGAAGGGTTTAGTTAGGTCTTCTCTTGAAATTGAGGGAGCCAGATCAGGGCGTGGGCCAGCGAGCCACAAACCCCACAAGCATCAGGCTCTGTTGAAGCTTGTTAACGGCATGCATGAACACATACCCCGCTTCCCAATTTCTTTGTTAGATTTCAAAGTTGCAATGGAGCTAAATCCGCAGCAGCTTGGCGAGGACTGGCCCTTACTGCTGGAAAAAATATGCACACATGCATTTGACAAAGAAATGTAAGACCACACTTTGTTGTTTTCCTGTTGGGTTTGGATCGGTCTGTAATGGATCAAAAGCCATGCTGGTTTCTTCATCCCTTGGGCAGTCTTGATGCAGTGAGTTCTCTTTCATGACCTTTTAAACCAGTCAACTGCCCTTGGACAAAAGATGTATCCCTGAGAAAATAATGGAGACGAGATCAGGAAACCTTTGTATTATCCTGCAGAAGAGTTTCTACTTGGTCAGAAAGCATATTTGACAGCAACCAATCAAAAGGGACTTGAAAAGAAGAAAAAAAAAGAATGCCTATACAGGTTGTTCTGTTGTAAGATTAGCATATTTTTCACTGCATATTTTTCTCAGTTTCTTTGTAATTTAGAGTCAATGAGGAAATTTAGAACAGTTTTGTAGGAATAATTTGTGTAGCTCAGTATTATAGTAAAAAGCTGAAATTACATGATGCAGTAGTTCTTGTGCATGTATTTTCAACTGTAAGCATTGATTGGAATCTCAACATTAACTACACGGTTCAATGATTAATCACGATTGATGCAGCAGTAAACCTCTCTGAGGTTTTAAACTCTTTACGGTCATTGGATAAACTTTGTCTGCCATTCTTGCAAAATCAATTGTATACTGGTGTCAGGATATCCGTATACTCCTACCCACGGGATTTTAGAAATAACTGACGGAATGTGTCTCTGTGTTTCCTCCCCCTACTCCTATCATCCCCCCTCCCCCCTCCCTCCAAAATAAATAAATAAATCCCATCATCCCAAAAACAGATCTGATTACTTTTTCTTATTGAATGTTATCACGTAGGTTCAAAAGACTGAATGCTTATTCATCCTTTTGTTTGTTGTTTCTAATGTTGTATTTACCTCATTCCTATAGAATGCTGAGACATGCTTGTTCCAAATCAAGAAGTTTAAGGATACTTGTTGCAGTACTATATTGCGTGCTTCTTCCCCTTCCCCCTGCCTTCATGTCACACCTTACTTGAAGAAGCTACATAATCATATTGAAGAGATGAAAACATTTGTTGTAGTACTTCATTCTTACTTTATCTTCTAGTTTTGGTCTCATGCATGTACACTGAGCTGATACAGGTCTTCTAGCCGTTTTTCATTTGTTTTTGTTCTTATGTGGCTTTGTCCTCGCTCACCAGAGTCTGGTCAAAGGCATACTTTTCCACTAGTACTAGGGGATTCACAAGTAATTAATCATGGCATGTCCTCAAGGGGACTTGAACTAGCGACCTCAAGGTTTATTCCTAGTAGGTCTTCTAGCCATTGAGCAGTAATTACTGATTATATAGGTGGATTAGCTGTTGAGAGGTAAGAACTATTTACTGAAATGTCATTATGGTTTGTTAGTTGGTGTTTACTTCATTTTTATTCAATTCTGTGGTGTCTTATCGGTAATACCCTACCAATCTGTTAACATTTTCTTATTTTTCTTCTGTTTTTTTGGATGCATCATGTTTGGATTCTGGATATTGTTCCTGTTAAATGCATGGTCAATGTAAGAGATCTGAGCAATAAACCTGCACATAGTCAACTGAGATTTTGAACAGTGCAGTAGAGAATCCACCCCCCCCCCCCCCCCAAATCATCGTTTTTTCCCTGTTTAAAGTTGAAAACAAATGCAAATATTGTTACTAATAACATTACTTCTTTATCCAATTGAAAAAGACTGCTCATAATATCCTTGTGTTGTGTGACGAAAGAGCTTTTCTTAGGGGATATAAAGGTTGCCTCTTTACTTAGGCTCAAAACTACCTATATATATAAAGGGAAAACACATCTTTCTTCATCTGTTTATTATCTTCCTTGTCTGGCAACATGATGAATTTCTTCTTCTTTAGATCTAGTGAATCTTTGGCTCACAACTTCTTTTTACCTGTTTTAGTACAGGTTGGCATCTAGTTTTGGCGATTGACATTCTTGCTACATTGTGAGAAGATTCTGTAAGTTCTATGACTCTATGTATCCGCCTAACTCAAATTAGCTCTCTTTGATGTTCTGTTATTATTGTATCTTGTGGGTTTCCATTTTTAAGTTGAACTTCTATAGTTTATTACATTCTCATTATTGATTTTCAAAGCTGTAGCTTAATGTTTTTAAGGTTGTGTTTCTTTTACACTGTTATGGTATTTTTAGGGGTAGGTTTCATAATGGTAGGCAATTAGTAACAGTAAATATATCCTTACATGGTTACATTGTATATGATATAAAATAGCATATGGAGTTGGTGGAGTTTCACTGTGTGTGCAGCTCCACAAACTTGTAACTTGGTATATTTTATGCTATGCTTGCTTTAAGCTTTCATGGTATCTGTATGGGCTGGTGTGTAGTATACAATTAGTAACAGTGAATATACCCTTTCAAGGTTATATTGTCTATAATTTATGGCAGAAAATATCATGTATCCTTGACGTGGCTTCATTATATTTATTATATTAGGTTTAAAATACCTTTCAACTTAAGCAGTGTACAACGTTTAGGAGGTTTTTACTGGCTTATTGATAATCTTGGTGGAGTTTGGGACTTGAACCTTTGCCTTCACTGAGCACACAGAAACCTTGGGATCAACTCCAGGTCCACCAAAATTGGCAAAGTTAACTCTACCAAAATTGGTTCAAGTCTCTCCCTCATCTTCATTAATTCGGGATCACCACCAGATCCAATAAGGCCTAAGAGGCTGAGAAAAAAACCTTCACTGTATGCTTAGATCTAACATTATTTCGTGTGTTTTAATTTTTACTTACATTTTGTTTTTTTCTTTCCCGTGTTTTTTCAAGTTCCAAATAGTGCCTTGTAGATTTCCTTTTTGTTGATGTGGTTTACTGGGTATGGCCTAGGTAATAATTTTTTTCCCCCTTGGCTAGACCCCCCTAAATAGGAACCAATCAAACCATGTGCCACGTAGGACTCGTCCCTACAGAGTAAACCCCAGCTATGTCTGCCAATACCACACATACTGGACAATTGCAACCACTACGGATTGGGACTGGCCACCTGAGGATCATTCCTCTTGGTGTTTTGGGCTCTTTGACAGTAAAATGAGATGATGTGAAGTGGTGTGCTTGGACTGATTTTACTTGATGGCACAAGTTGGAGCTAAATGTTGAATAATTTTTTGTGAAAAGATAGCTCTTTCAGTTAATGTTCCAGCATGTCGGTTTGAATACTTGAAATAGTATCATCTAGCTAAATAGGGACTATAGAATTAGTCTCTACAAGTGGTTTTACTTACAGGTTGAATAGTTATACATGAGTATACAGGTAGCTGGTGAGATGGTATTAGATAGCTAAACAGATGAAATTTTAAAGTGCTAAATTACTTTTTGGTTGCTCATGTACAACAGATGTTCTCATCTACACATCAGTCACAGATCACCCAAAGTTTTGACAAAAGTACAATATTGAGTTCACTAAATTTTCCACCCTGTATGACTTGATTTTGGATAATGGCAAAACATGGTATATTTACAAATGACTTCACCATTGTGACAGAATTCTTTATAATGGGAAATGGCAATAAAGGTGGACCGGGTATACATACTTAATATCATTTAGATATGGACACAGTTCCAATTTCTCCGATCCATATCATTCTCAACTGTTATCCGCAAGCTTGTGAATACTGATGCCATCCATGTTTTGTTGCAGGAGATTAAGGAGACAACTACTATTGTAGTATGAACCAGAGACACTTGTTAAGCTTGGTTTATGGAGAAGGATGAGGCAGCATCATGGTTGTCCCATACAAAAATCCTCCAAAATGGTCTTTGTTTCAACTTGGGGCGGCGTGAAATCAACTCTGATTCTGTTCTCCTAAGCATTTCCCACATCACCTGAATATCTTCATATCCACAGGTTTGTATATCATTGTGAAGCTTCAGAAGACCAGCACCTGACCAGAACAACCCCATGATGGAGACAAGAAGTAAGTATGATCTGTTCGAAACTGTTACTTTCTGATTTCATAATAACAAAAAGTTGATTGCACATTAATTACACCCAATGTAGATGCAATAGAAAGCATGGCTATATTTTTATTAGTTCAAAATTCTTTGCGAAATTTGAGCTGCTCCTACACACACCAATAAAGAAGAGGAAAAAAAGGAAGAAAAAGTAATTACCCATTATCAAAAGTAAGTAACATCCATAATTAAAAATTCTTCCCTACTCTGTATTCCACGTGCATCGCACTGTATTTGACTAGTATAGGTAATTTAAATAGACACTTGCTAGTATTAAGTAAGTTTCTGGCTATATTTATCTCTACTAAGATGGGTATAAAGTGGCATTCAGAAATGCAATGGATCCCAACTTCAGGTCAGATCATTGAGTGATGAACAATCAAGGTATCCCATACCATCTCTTTTTAGCTTTAATTGCAGGATATAAACATATAATACAAGATTCAGACTATAATTTGTTTAGTGTTGTATAAAGGGGTATAGAACTGAATGATGCAAAGGTTTGAGGAACATACTTTATTGGAAAGAAAGGTTTTTTTTTTTTTTAAGTAGGAAGGACCTAAGAAAGTAAAGGAGTCTTGATTAATATACAAGGAAGAGTGAGTTATTTAAGAGGCAAAAAGGTCATAGTTAGGGAGCTATCTTTTCCTCCTCATTTTGGGATGAAATGAATGATTTGGTGGGTCGGGAAGGAATGAGTGGGTGCCTTCCCTTCTCATTTTTCTTCTTGGGAATTAATTAATGTTAACACTATGCTATTTTTCTTACTTTTACTCTTTCCTCCTAAGTCCTACCTAACAGAAATGACTCTCAAGTTAGATCTTTGATTGATTGGTAGATAGTCATTAAAGTTGGTCCCCAACTGGCAAGCTGTTCCATACTTTCAAGAATCATAACTCGAGGAGTTGTGCTAGCCTAGTAGATGTAGTCAACCATTGTTGTATCTTTATTAAGAGCTTTGTTAATATTATCTCGTGTGTCAAAAGAAAAGATAAGAGAAATATCATCATATATATATTAGAAAAATGATTGAAACGGAAAAAGCTTTCACAAAAATGGTTATGAAACATGTTTGTCGAGATTCCTAACTTGCTAATTGGTTGTTACAGTGATTTTGAGTATTATTGAAGTAGTTAATTTGTATAACAATTTATAGTAGTAGAATTGTAAAGTGTGATTAATTATAATAGTTAATCTGTTTAAAATTTATGATAGTAGAATTATAAAAGATCTCTCTATCTGTGATCGTTTCAATATAGGAATCACATTTCCTAAGAGCTTCCAGAAAATCAGAAAAATATTATTATCATGACTGACAAAATAATATCATAACTCCTATTTTTATTTTCTGTTGAATTAAGTTGACATAATTTCTACTTTATATAATTTTTATTATATTTCCGGGGGGCGATTAATTTGAATAAAGTGGCAATGATATTGGAATTGCTTTAAACGGGTTACGGAAGCAAGAAAAGAAAGCACTTTAGATAATTGTGCGAAGTTGAGAAAGATCGTTTTTGCTAAGCGCGAAGCAGCAAAGGGATCCTCGTGCCTCTGTTTTCTTCTAAAAATTAATGCTGTTATACCTGCAGTATGTACATGCATATCCGATCATCCGTATAAGAAAAAAGAAAAGTAATTAATTAAGAAGGATCGAGTAATAAGTTATATATATATATATATATGTGTGTGTGTGTGTGTGTGTGTTGGTAGCCAAGAGTGTTTGGTCGTCAAGACTCAAAACATTCGACTTATCCCTCCGATTCGACTCGGTATTTCCCTCGGCCAGACCTACCTAGGTACTAGCTCTTGCGTACCGTTAGTTTTGGACAGAAAGAGAGTAGTACTACGGAGGAGCAGACTTATGTTACCAAAACGTACGAGATTAATTAATTTCATAAAAAATATTAAGGCTTTGTTTGCAAAAATTATATTTAGGATAGAACTATTAATTACAAGTGTCTTGTTTATTTTTAAATTTGAATTTTAGATTATTAGTCCAGAGATTATAAAATGACTTGGGTGGTGTTTAATGCATCTTATCAACCCATCTTTTATTCGTTAATAGGCAAGTTACTATAAGTAGTAACTTGGAAGATTTCTTAGTACTACAACAAGGAAATTGTTAAATCCACAACAGAAAATGTTATTTGCACAACAAAAGTGTCCCTACAACAATTGTTGCTCCATTTATGTACAATTTTGTCATTGTACGTGCATGTGATGCATCTTCTAATTAATTAATCTACATAAAGTTATAGCAACTTCTTTACAAATTAGTAGAGATAGAAGATTGATTCAAAGGGGGAGAGGGAATGATTATTTGAATGATACCATAAATCATGACACTCAGAGACAGCAACTCCGAATGAATAGGGATACATATGACGTGTTATGTCAGTTACTTCGTACAAATGGTGTTCATGATTCAAAACAATTGTCCTTTTTTGCATATATTTACTGGCCACCATAAGAACAGATTGATCAAACATACCTATCGAAAGTCAAGTGAGATTGTGAGCAAGTATTTTAATAATGTTTTAAAGGGGGTTTTACGTTTGCAAGGAGTGCTTCTTAAACCAACTACTGACGCATGCACTGATTATAGGTGAAAATGTTTTTAGGTAAATTTCAACTTAGATATTCAAAATAATTTCATTTGCATGCAAGTGTGTTCTTCTAATTAGTTTTGAATTTAATTTTTCTTTGTTTAGAATTGTCTTGGTGCACTGCTCTCTTAATGGAACCTACATTAGGGTCAGGGTGCCCCGAAAGAGTATCCAAAGTTTAGTAGTAGATTGCGACCAACGTGTTGGGAGTATGTACGCCAGACATGACATGATGTTCACTTTTGTCTTGTTGGGTTGGGAAGGCTCTGTTGCGGATGGTAGAGTGCTTAGAGATGTTATAACTAGAAGGAATGAACTACAAGTACATAGTGATAAGATTTAGTTTTATACCAAAAAGGTCTTGCATACTAGCCCAATTGGAAACAAGCCTTGAAGCATTATTCTATAAATAAATAAATAAATAAAAAATGTAAGAAATTAGAAACTGAAAACTTTTTTGGATGGGGCAACTTTATTCTTTCCAACATTTATTTTGGTTTTTCTATTTCTTTCCAAATGTTGCTTTAAAGTTGACACAAATATTTTCTACTTCTGCTGATGGTATAACCGTGAACAAGCCTGATCAATATATTCAATCAGAATTATAGAATTGTATCCACAAAAAAAGTTAGATTATGGTAAAGAGGGAGAGTTGGAATTAATATATCCTTGATGAAACAGTTACTTTACCAATAAAGGTGAATCCTTTCAGCTTCACAAATGTATTTATTTTAATTTGGAAGATCACCGGTTGCTAATCTTGCTCTCAAGTCCTTCCTAAGAATTTTACCAGATGGTGATTTTGGAATTGCATCAACGAAAAATACGCGATATATTCTCTTGTAGAACACCACCTGCATATATATATATATATATATATATATATATATATATATATATATATATATATATATATATATATATATATATGGTGATTATATATTCTCTTCAATTCGTCTAATAATGGAGGCATGAGAATCGTTTAAATTGGTATTGATCCTGACCTGTTTTGAGATGAATTGCTTGACTTCATCTTCTGTTATGGTGGAACCGTTTGATCTCACAACAAAACCCACCGGAACCTCTCCGGCTTTATCATCTATCATGCTGAAAATATATCAAAAATAATGTTAAATAACATATCATTTACTTTCTGTAAATAAATTATAAAACAAAAAGGGAAGCATAAACAAAACTACTTATTACGGGACAACTGCAGCATCAGAGATATTAGAATGAGCAAGTAGCATAGCTTCAAGTTCAGCAGGGGCTACTTGGAAGCCTTTGTATTTGATTATTTCCTTTAATCGATCAACAATGAAGAGCTCATCATCGTCGTCGATGTATCCAATATCTCCGGTATGCAACCAACCTTCTTTGTCTATTGTTCTCTCTGTGGCCTCAGGGTCATTAAGATAACCTGAAATTTTTTTTATTGCTAGATGGTTACAGTTTAGGCAGCATATTAATTATCATGTATATAGCTTTAAAGGGAAGGGAGCACTTTGCGCTTTACAGAATCATTGCAACAAACACCACAAATATTACTAATAATTAATGGGTTGATGGGATGTCAATGAATGTGGACGATTTTGTATGTCAACAATCTTGCACGGCTGGTTGTACCTCTTAATTATAAGTTTGCATTGCAATTTATACCGTAGACCCTAAGTATAGTGTTGGGAAAAATCTCTCTCAAAAATTATTGTCTTTGATAAATAAAATGTCAAAATTATCGGTACATGCAAAACAGATTAAACTAGTTGATAACCCGTGCAATGTACGGGCTAGTTTGAATAATGATTTTAATAATTTGTCAGGTATTCATGTCAAAAAAAACAATGCATAATTCAGTAATTATTTTTACCCGTAAGCGCCTAATAACACTAATCAAATAGTGATATTTGAGTTTAATTAGAATACTAATTCCTAATAAATTTTTGTGCTAAATTAAATTGATTATAGTAATATTTGAAAAAGAAAACCTACACTATATATTTTAATTAATTAATTTAATAATGGTATTTTCAAATTTTAATTGGCTATATCTAAAAATTGAATATCTTAATAAAATTATAATAATTAAATTATCTTTCATAAAATTGCTCAAGATATATTATCTTAAACAATTTTTTAATAAAAATATTATAATAAGTTTGATAGAACGAAAAATAAAAAATATTTTAGACTTACCTTCTCTTGTTAGAAAATAAAAATAAAAAAATTATTTATGTGTATCATCATTTATGTGTATTTATATATAAGAATAGAAGAATAGATGAGTTATCAAATTAACTGAGTTAACTCACTTAATTAATTAAGAGTGGACTCAACGATTTTTTCAATTGATTTGATTTGATGATGTCATCATTTATGTGTATTGAAGTATTGAAGTATTGATTGGGTGTGTTTGGAAGCCATATTAATTAATTGATTGTCAAATTGATTTTAATTGATTGTCAAATTAATTAATTGATTTCAAATTAATTGGTTGTGATGCCTTTATATATAAGAATAGATTTGAAATAGAAATAACCAAGCACAAGACACTTATATTTGTTTGCAAGAATTACACTTGGGATTAAACACTTGAGATAAGACTATTAATCTTAAGTGTCTTGTTTGTTTTTAAATTTGAGCTTGGAATTATTAGTTCAAAGATTAAAAATGACTTGATATAAGGGATTATTTAATACCATCTCCTACCATGTATTATAATAAATACCATTTGAGATTAAAAATTGCTAACAAAATTACACTCAACATTTTTCTACAAATATATTACCTAATTATAAAAGATCATACCATCGATCTCGATATTTTTCTCTTGGAAACTTGGCGTCAGCCAGATATGATATACCATTGATCTCGATCTGCCATCATCCCTCCACTTTGAATTGAATTTTGTTTTCATCTATCTTGTGTAATTTGTAGGGGTGAGCATTCGGTTATAACCGAACCGAAATGATTATTCGGTTATAACCGAAAACCGAATTAACGCTAATTTCACTATCCGAACCAAAAACGAAATTTACAACTAACCGAATTACCGAATACCGAATTATCGAATGTACAATTCGGTAATTCGGATAATAACCAAACTTGTGCTCAACCTAGCATAATCCTTCAATTCTGCTCCTCGTATACTCAACCCAAATTCAATACACAAAGAAGAAATCCTCGTAATACCCCTAAATCCCTGTAATACCTATAAATCCAAGACACAACAAAGAACTAACATCGACTCTAAATCCACAAATCGATAAAAATCGAAGACATCAATGAAAAGCAAGTAAGTTACGCAGTCCGATTGGGACCCAAATCAGGCTCAAATCGAATCAATGGGGTGAAGAATCAATGGGCTCAAATCGAGAATCAATGGACGGTGTCGGAGTTAGAACTTCCGATCGATATTTTAGAGAAAAAATGAGGAGATAGAGTGAGAGCACGAGGGAATGTCGAGTGTGAGAGTGAGAGAGGAGGGGTTCGGTTGAGGGGAACTGTTTTTCTTATAATGCTCAAATGGGTTGAAGAATGGGCTAAAGAATGGGTTGTAGTCTAATGGAACGTAGAATGGGTCAGAATCTGAAGAATGGGGCCGTAGTATGTAGTCATGTAATGCAATGTATGGGCAATAAAGAAAACAATAAATTGTAATCTTGATATTCGAATAATCTATTTTTTAAAACCGAATCCGAAACCGAATACCGAACAATAAATCGGATATAACCGAAATTAGAAAAAAAAACAAAAAAATTGAAATAATTCGGTTAAAAAAATTCGGTTGTGTTCGGTTATTCGATTTTATCCGTTTTTTGCTCACTCCTAGTAATTTGGAAAAAAATAATTAAAGATATTCAGTAGAGGATGAAGGACTTGCATGCAGTAAAAGAAATTAAATATTGGAACTCTAACTTTATCTCCTAGCTAGTATGTATGTCTAAGAACTTAATTTGCTTCCAGAGAGGTTAATTTCAGGAGCTATAATATATCTGAGTTTTCTAAAAGATCAAGAGTTGCAACGATACAATATATATTACGTAATTGTATTTTAATAATTAAAGTTAAATTATATAATTAGTACCATTGAGCATTTAATTTAATAATATAACCACTTATTTAAAAGTTTATAATTAATTGTTCATCATTTTTTGATGTTTAAAATATTTTATTATTGGTAAGGGTATAATAGTCCAAATAATATTTTTTTTATCCAATTCTTTAATTAATCCTGAAAAAAACAAACATAACATGAGATTATTTTAAGTTATCTCATGAATAATCTCGTAAAAAACAAACATGTGACTGAAATTATTTAATCCCATATATTATAATCTCGGCATTATAATCCTTGTAAACAAACATGACCCGAGATTTTTACATGAAAAACCCTCTAAAATTAAGAGCTAAAAACCGCGGTCCGAAAAATCCACTATGATAAACTGAGAAAATACAAAGATACCTTAATTTGAGTAAACACTCAAATTACCTCACTACAATAACCCTGTGATGGAACACAAACAACACACCCAGTTATTTAATCTTTTTCTCTCTTGACTTTCTTTAATTTTCTCTCTTATCTTCCCTTTCTCTTTTCTCTTTTCTCTCTCAGATGGGTTTAGTTCTCCCCCACTCTTTGCTTAACTTGCTTTGGATGGATGTGTCCCTCTATAAAAAAAAAAAGGCCAAAGCCTTTTCTTGATTCTCCACCTCCTTTTTCCACCTTGAAATTACTACATATATGTATACCACATGTTCATACACTCCTAAGTAGCCTACAAGAAAAAGTGAAGACTTAAGGCCAAGAGCTTAAGGCCATTTAGTGCCATTAACTTCCTTCTGACCCCCACAATTTATTTCCTTGATTTATAGGTGAGAATCCAACAATCTCCCCCTCCGAACTCATAAGAGAAGGTATTTACTATGACCCTGTTACTTCGAGTCGATTCTTGTGTCAAACAAAGATCTTGAAAAAATTGTTTCAACCATGACATTTCATTTCCAACTCAGTTGTAGATAAAATAACACACTTATGCAATTTAAACTGCCATAACATAGCTCCCCCTACAAAAGTAAACAAATACTCTGAAATAGATTTCTTCTCTTTGGAACTTACCATGTCTGATTCTGTATAACCTTCCAAGACTGAATTTGCACACCAAACCACAACTCCTCACTTGGAGTTAATCTCAACGAAGCCTTGACTCAACTCAAGCTTCTTGGAATTTTCAATTTTCTTCATGCCCAACTTTATTTCATCGACGTGGCTCTTCTTAATGGGAGGATCTAACTCAAACTTGACAAATTGTTGTTTTTCAAATTCTTTCACAACCGCTTTGTACCCTGGTTGCGAGTAATCACTTTTCTTCTTCACTTTTGGTACCCATTTAAAGGGAAGAGCTTTCTTCTCGTGGTTCTCATATAAGGTTTTTCTTCCTTCTTGCATGACCACATTTTTTTTCGCCCAACTCCTCATCTTCAACACCTTCCACATGCGCCCGCATTGTGTAAAGAGTGTCTACCTTCTTTCCTTTAGTCACCACTAGAGACCCATTAGTGAGCTTCCACTAACTTTCACCAAAGTAACTATTATAACCATTCTCATCAAGCTTACAAATAGACATCAAATTAAGGCGGATATTCGGAACAAGTCTGACTTCTCTAAGCATCAACATGCCACCATTTTTAGTCATCAGATAATATCTTCAATACCGATAACCTTGGATGCACTAATATTTTCCATCCGCACATAGCCAAAATCACCACTAGTGTAACATGTGAAGATCTCACCATGCAAAGTAACATGGAACAAAGCATCCGAATCAATAACGCATTCATTAACTTGGGCACTTGGGTTTACCATCACTAACAATGGATACATCAACGTCAAATAAATACACAATTGAATCTTTATCCTTATCTTTTTCTTTAAATTGTACCTATTTTAAAAATCCGCACTCTCGCCTTATATTACATGGCGGTGAAAACAAATTATCTTTTTTCCTCTCAACCTTCTCCTGAATTTTTCATCTTCAAGAGAGCGCTTCTCTCTGTTTCTGCCACTACTCTACGCGACAAAAACTTGTGTTTGTGTCTCAAAATTCATACCATGCTCTTTTCGTCTTGTCTAATCATTATAGAGACTATCCTTAACCATCTGCATGATCAGCTTTCCTTCCGGAGTTGAATTACTTAAAGACACCACCAAAGTCTCCCAACTATTTTGCAACGAACTGAGAAGCAAAAGAGCCTAAATCTCATCATCAAAATTCAACTTCATGGTGGACAGCTGGTTCACCAAACCTTGGAACTCACTCATATGCTCCGATACACTGCTCTCATATTTGTATTTCAGATTCACAATTTTTCAACTCACAAAAGTTTTATTTTGTACACAATGCATTCTTCTTTTCGTACATAAACTCAAGTGTTATCCATAGAGTATGAATATTTGTCTCCTGCAAAACACGATGAAACACACTTTGATCAATCCACTGTCAGATGTGACCTATCTTTCTATTCATCTTTTTCGAATCGACCTCAGATTTAGTCGTGGGCTTCTTTCCCTCGAGCTCCAACGGATCATACAAATCCTTGCAATAAATGATATCCTCCATTTTGAGCTTCCAGATCGAAAAATTTGAAGAGATCAATTTAATCATGGTTCCGACTAATTCCTCCATAAAATTGATCAAAAATAATTGAGCAAATAAACTTTAACTCTAATACCACTTGTTGAGAAAAATCACCTCTCAAAAACTGTTGTCTTTGATAAATTAAATGACAAAACTATCGATACATGCAAAATAGATTAAATTTGCAGTTCCACCAAAATAATAATCACTGCAAAAAATATTGAGATAGAAATAACCAAGCACAAGACACAGAGATTTTTAAGTGAAAAACCTTCTAAAACGAAGGAATAAAAATCACGGGACAATCTCCGAAAAATTCACTATGATAAACTAAAAGAATACAAAGATATTTTAATTTGAGTAAACACTCAAATTACATTAGCACAAAAACCATGTGATAGAACTTAAATAACACACCCAATTGTTTAATCTTTTTCTTTCTATTTTTCTCTCGTCGCTTTCTTGAATTTTCTCTCTTTCACCCCGTCTCTTTTCTCTCTCAAATAGGTTTAGCTCTCCCTTTATCCCTCTTTGCTCAACTTGCTTTTTTGGATGGGTGTATCAGTTTATAACAAAAGGCCAAAACCTTTTGTTGATTGCTCGCCACCTTTTTCCATCTTCATATTACTACACACACACACACACACACACACACATATATATATATATATATATATATATATATATATATATATATATATATATATATATAGTCAAGGCGGATTTATTAAGAGGGCAATATATGCAATTGCTCCTGTTTGAATTTTTTTATATAAATATAGGAGTAGGGGGAAATATATAAGTGAATAAGTTTAAGGGACAGATTAATGGAAGAGTTAAATTTGGAAAGGGCAAAAAAATATTCATTCATATTCTAAATAGAAGTACAAACAAACGTATATTCATTGTGTATACTAAATTGTATCTAAATATTTTTTTATTTAAAATTTATTTTTTAATTTAAATTATGAATATTTATTGCAATTTATAAACATTATTATGATTAGTTCAATTTTTTTATTATTTAACTTCAACAAAAAATTTAGTTAAATTCATCTCTGTTGTGAAAATTTTTTGAATTCGCCCCTACCAGTTACATGTTCATATACTCCCAAGTAGCCCCCAAGAAAAAATGAATGCTTAAGGCCTAGGGCATTTACTTCCATTAACTTCCTTGTGACCCCCGTCATTTATTTTTTTTGAAAGTGCTTAGCATGAAGTTAACTTTGATCAATTGATCAATATAGTATCGACACGCAAATCGAAAAGTGATTTCTCTCTGCATGTCAACACTATATTAATCAATTGATCAACTTATCATAAAATTAACTTTACGATAATCAGATACATTTCCTTAATTTATGGTTGAGGACCCAACGTATACTTCGCAATCCAAAATGTACAACTTACATTGAACGACTTTCAAAAATAAAACCATCCATAATCATTTATTTCCCTTTTTCACTTAACAACTAATTGTTTGATCACAAGCTAAAAATTAAAAATTAAAAATTAAAAATAAACAATTGTTTGGTGTATATTACTTTCTCTGTTTCTTAATATAGGTCGTTTTAAAGTTGTGCACAAGTATTAAGATAATAATTGTATAGCATTAACTATAATATCAATTGTCTATATTACTCTTGTATTGGAAGAAGAGATTGTTATTTATTGGACAAAAAATATTGAGAGAACCAAAGTTACATATAATATTTGGGATACGATTGAAAACTAAGTAATTAATGTTTACTTAAAATTCTCAAACGACTTATATTAAGTAACAAAAATATTTTTTTAAAACGATTTATATTAAGAAACGGAGGGAATACTTTTTTAATAATATCTACGGGTTTGAACATCGCCTTTATGGACTTGCTAAGTAAGCCTGCAATGCTGACATCCACTGGGTCGGCCACCAGTCCACTACAACCTTTCGTGCAAGAAATACATATTGCTCAACAATAACGCCAACGCCCCCAACAACGATTGTTTATTTAAAAAAGAAATACATATTGCTCAAGTAAAATTATTAATTTTATATAACCTTTCCATTCAATTTTAAAATTTTATCCGGCTCAAAAAAATAATCCTATTTGTAAAAAAATCGTGAATTCATATTTGTGTATCATGTTTATCTTAAAATGTATCTAGTGTCTAACTTAATAATAAAGTATTATAACGACAAATTTGAGAAGTCATTTTACACCAAGTAAAAAATGTTACTAGCTTTTTAAAAATAAATATTTTTAGATGAGATTTTTTTTGTAAAACGAATAGACTATTATAATAGTTTAGTCCAATAATACTTTGGTGATAAAAGACTGATTACAAAAAAAATGATATAAAATTATGTGTATAGTGGTTATTGGTTATAATCATTGGGTCCAACCAGGTATGTCCACTAATTATAATCCTACACATCATGTTGAATATAGTTTTTTGTAGTCATATTTTGTAACCGTAGCATTACTCTAATTTAATCTATTTTTTAATACAAAAATTTCTCTATAAGAGAGTAGGGATTAATTATTAGGATTTAGATAAATCTCATATTGATCTTAACCTCGTTAACTGGTCGCAATTTGGATGGGATACACTAGAAGAAAGATGACATTTTAGTAATAAAAATTTTCATTGTTATATAAGATCACAAGTTTGAGTTACAAAATACGACTATGTTCCCAAAAAATTCTCCTTCTAACCCCATCTCTCATGTTCCCACATCCTTATGGTTAAATACAATAACCTACTACTAAAAATAAGTTGGGATACATCAATTATCTAGTGTGACAGACAAATACGTACCTAATGAAACAAAACAGCACTAAGTTTTACGGATAATCCAATGGTGTCATTAAATTGTAATCACCGAAAAAGAAATGGTCATCTTAAATTGTCAAACTCCAATTGGGGGACGGCAAGGTTGATTAAAAGTGACAAGTGTGTGAGATTGAGAGGACGAAGAGTAAGAGAGTCGATATAACTAAACTTGGAATCCCACAAATGACTAACAAAAACAATTATGGCATTCATTTCTCTACCAATTACGCCGTTCAACTAAGGTTTTTTAATTGAAAGTTCAAGAATCAAGATTGGCGCGCGAGCCCATCCCTTTTTCCCAATCAAATTACTAAACCCAAGCCAACATGTACTAATATACACAAAGAAAATTTTCAAAATAAATGATATAGTAGTATATCAAAATTATAAATTTTCAAACATAACCAACACCTGTTCCATTCAAATTTCTGAACCTAGTATCTAAACAATGTTATATAATGTGTAATTTCCGAGGAGAGTTAAATTTTTGAACTTCTAAATGATATAAATCCAAATATTTTTATCACAATATAAATCTTTTTCATAATGCAAATAACAACAAAATTAGAGTACATACCTTTCATTATTTGGTCACCCCTAATGCAAATCTCTCCGGGTTGATTCCGTGGAAGAGTGGCACTGGTGTCGGGATCCACAATCTTCATTTCCGCATTCCTTACCACAGTCCCACACGCACCCGACTTCATCTCAAATGCTTCCTTCGCAAATGCCAAGCACATTGACAGCACCGGCCCTGCCTCAGTCATTCCATATCCCTGCGGTTTTTTAATATGCCACTAGACTCATTAATCAATATCAATTAATTTACTATTATTGCTTCATCTACAGACTACAATTAATTAATAATATAGATATATGCTGTCCAATTCAAAAATCAATAACTACTGGACAAGAAAATGAAGTTCTGGTTAATTCTAAAGTTCTCATATTAAGTTATACTTATTTGATTTGCACTATTGTGTGAATTTATATTTCTCTTTTATTATGTTTTTTTTTCTCCCTATTTTACGATCGATGTTGATTACTCCTTCCTTTCCACAAATCACAAAAGAGCCTCACTTAATTCTTATTATAATTCATTTGTAAATCCTAAAATTCAAAGATAAATAAGACGTTAATTTTTTGTGAAACTTGTATGAAATTCATATTTATTGATATCCCAAAAAAATAAAGGAAAAGGGGATGAAGTCGGGTCCGTACCTGACCAACTTTAGCATTAGGAAACTTGGCTCTTGCAGCATCTTCAAGATCCTTTCCTAATGGAGCAGCTCCAGACATGACGGTCCTCACTGAAGACAAATCGTAATTATCAACAAGTGGACTTTTAGCAATTGCCAATACGATCGGCGGCACAAACGGTCCAATTGTCACTTTATACTTTTGTATCAGTTCCAAAAAGGCAACAATATCAAACTTCTGCATAAGCAAAATCGCGGCACCAGCCCTAAGCCCACAGAGCAACACCGAATTAAGCGAATATATATGAAACAAAGGCAACACACAAATCATCACATCTTCGCTATGCATATACAAATTCGGATTGTCCCCATCAACCTGTTGCGCTACACTTGTAACAAGTCCCTTGTGTGTCAACATCACCCCTTTCGGAAGCCCCGTGGTCCCGGAGGAGTACGGCAGCGCCACCGTGTCTTCGGGATCAATGTCCACCTCCGGCATGTCTCGTTCGTCCGCCTCCGTCAGCACCGAGAAATGCAAACAACCCTCGGGAGGCGAGTCAATAGTAATACACACGATTTTCAAATTATTTTCAGGAGCATAGTCTTTGACTTTTGGAACGTAACAAGCTTTTGTAATTATTAGTTTTGCATTTGAAGCCTTGGCTTGTTTAATCACCTCGGGCAGTGTGAAAAAGGGATTAGCCATGGTTGATGTGGCACCGCGATAGGATGCACCTAGGAAAGCGAAGACGAATTCGGGTGTGTTTGGTAATAGGAGCATGATCGTATCGCCTTGTTGGATCCCGAGTTTGTTGAGGCCGGAGGAGACCTTTCGGGAAATGAGCTCAACATCGGAGTAAGTGTAGATTTCATCTGTGGCGCCATTTATTAGACATGGTTGTGAACTAAATTTGGAAATATTTCCGAAACAATATGAATGTAACGGCAGATGTTTGGGGATGTATATATCGGGGAGTTTTGATCGAAATATTATATCTTGTTTGCCTGTGTTGGTATCCATTGGAATTTGGAAGTGGAATGGAGAAAAAATAAAATAAAATTGGGAGCGAGAGCAGCTGTGTGCGAATTGGGTTTTTCATGGTGAGGAACATAAATAAAATGCGGAAATAGCAAGGTTGGTGTAAAGGAAGGAAAGGGTAGGGTGATCATTCGGTTATAACCGAAGGCGAGATAGTTTATGACCGGTTATAACCGAAACCGAAATAATGATGATTTTGCTATCCTAATTAATAACCGAAATTTAATAATAACCGAATTACGAATACCGAATTACCGAATTGTAATTTGGTAATTAGGAAAAACCAATTATCGTTATTATTATTATTATTATTATTATTATTATTATTATTATTATTATTATTATTATTATTATTAATTATTATTACTATTATTATTATTATTATTATAAAATTAATTTTTTTAATAAGTAAGGTTCGGTTATTGGATACGAATAATAACTGCTTTTTCAAAACCGAAACCGTGAATGTAGAATAGTGAATAATACTTCGGATATAACCGAAATTGTAAAAAAAATCGAAAAATCGAAATAATTCGGTTAAAAAATTTCGGTTCGGTTCGGTTCGGTATTTCGGTTTTATCCGTTTTTTGCTCACTCCTAGGAAACGGTGTTGGTGAAGGGGAGTTGATGGGGATTTTGGGTTTTGTTGGGGGGTAAAAAAAAAAAAAAAAAAGTGAAGGTAAGTTGTGGAAGTTTGGCTGGTGGGAAGGTTTGGGGGAAGGGGGGGGCTTAGGTCATAGGTGGTGACGAGGATGTAAAGTTGAGTAAGGAGGAGCATGTGATGTTAGCCTTACCGACCGTGCTATAAGCCGTTTCCGGTGGGGAGTCCTTCTACGGCACGTTGTTGTAATAACATTCTAGTAATATTTTTTTTATTTTTTTTATTTTAGTACGTTTCAAAAAATGTATAGTTTTTATTTTTATACTTAAAATATTATTTTTTGTAAAAAATTCGGTTAAAATAAATACTATATATTTTTTGAGAGATACTAAAAAAAAATTTCGCTAGAATGCACTATCCCCCTAGACTTATTGTTCCGGTGGTAGTGGTAGCCGTAGCGGTAGCATGTGATGATCGGCCTATAACTTTTGGTACTTGTCGGATTCGAATCAAATAAAATAGAATCTCAATAGTCAATATACATACTACAGTTGAATGGAACCGATCACAATATGATACTGCATTTTGGAGATTATTATCAACTCTTTTACATCGAATTAGTTTTATTTGCAAATTATATAAATTCTAAAGATATATTTACTCCTTGGGTATTTAGTTTAATAATGATGATTTAATAATATAAAGTAGTGATTATAAATTTAAAGATATAATGTTATAGAATTTCCTTACTCAATCCGTATGGCTATATAGTTTTCTTAATAGTAGTTGTAGTTTTTTCTTCAAGGAAATTGGTTTTGCCTAGGTTTTGATAGAAAGTGACATGAACGGGCTAGATTCATATTGGTAACTTGCAATGTTTTAAGGAATGAAATGGAAAAAATGATGATTCCAATCATTCCTTTATTACCAACACTTAAAAATCATTTCAATGATTTAATAATAATGACGATTAAATGAATGGAATGGAAAAAAATGATTGGAATGATTTTTTAAGTATAAGCATATATTTGATCGGTGGTGGTGATGGATAGTGTGATACTCTCTCCATTTCTATATGTAAGTCGTTTTAGACATGGGCACAATAACTAAAAAAATAATTGAAAAGCATTAACTATACTATGAATTGTCTATAATACTCTTCACCTCACTTATCTCATTATCTCATACTCTCTCTTCAATACTAACAGATTAACAATTTACTAAACTTACTCCTAAAAAAACTCAATAGTCATATTTACTCTTTTTTTCCCCTTTCTCTCTCCCCATAAAACACCTTAATTATCAGATTTTTAAACTCCACTCTCTCTCCCTCACAATTTAATTTACGGTAGTACCCCACTTAAAAAAACTTTGTTTCAGTACTTATTTTTCATTTTAAATTGACGCCAGCACTATAAATTTTTTTGTTTAATTTTTGTTTTTTTCAACTTTCCCACCATTTTTGTTTATAAAAAACTATGTAGGCCACATGAATTTTTAAAAGAAAAAATACAACTAACTCCAACATGATAACAAGTAGAATTATAGATTTAAATATTCTTCCAAGTGATGAAGAAAGTCCAATGAATGAGTTGAATGAAAATCAAGAATTTTTGAGAAATAATTTTGATTTGAATGTTGATATTAATTTTTGTAGAGAACTATCATCTCAAGGTAGCAGAGAATTTTCAGATTATATTGATACAAATTTGGATGGCGGAGCACGTGCTAATAGAGAAATTCAACCACATTTTGATTTAAACACTTCTCCCTTGCATGAAGAATCAGATATGTTATTTTTTATTTTATTTTTCTATTCTTTTTTTATGCAATATAAGTTGAGATCATACTATTCTATAATTCAACTTTGTTTTTTACTACTAGATCAAATTTTTTTTTTCTGCATCTTCAACACAGACCATGTGGATATATTAGAAAATATTTTAGTTACACAAAACATTGGCTTGAACGCAGCTGTCTTTTCCTCTCGCTTTGCCAAATTGGGTCTCCATGATGAACTAGCATTAGATTGTCCTCGTTGTCCTCCTCGCCTCTTGAGTTGTTTCTCTATCTTAGTAGCCATATGGACCAGTTCCTCCAACTCTAAATAATGTTGTCGTTCAACCAAGTCTGCAATCTCCCAGTTCAATCTCTGCCGAGAACCTAGCCATCGATGTTTCATTGTCCTCAATCAAGTTAGCTTAGATCCTTCAACATCTCCATCTCCCCGTAATATTCATCCACACTCCGACTTCCCCTGTTTAAGAGTTTGTAAATTACGAATGATCTCCGATTGATAGTATCTTTGGTACAAACCTCTTTTTCATTATAGCTTTCATCCCCAAGTTGTAATCGGCATTTCGTCACACCTTCTCTCCGATTAGTCATCAACCGATCCCACCATATCAATGCATATCCGGAAAATTCAGTAATGGCCGGTTTGACTTTCTTGAGGTCCGAATAGTTGTGATATCAAAGATTCGCTCCATCTTGGTTACCCAATCTAAATAAGCCTCGGGATCACCCGTGCCTTGGAAAGTTGGAATCTTCATTTTTATGCTATCCAAATTGCCATCTTCTCTGTCCTGACCTCTTCTTTCCCTAGCACCTCCGTGTCCTCGTCTTGTTTTGCATCCCAAGAGTGTTTTGGGATAACTCAGCCATAGACACCCTCATCTCTTCTAATTGTTCTTGCATTTGCTCCAAAGTCTTTCTCAATCTTCGATCCCATTCTTTATGCATGGCCTCCATCTGGAATTTCAATTCAGCTGTTGAGGGTTGTTCCTCATAAGTTCCTTTATACTTCGACATATTTCCTGCAAAATAAGGGTTAGTAACAAAATAGTTTCCTCACCACTCCCTTACGTGTTTCGCTCGAATCAATGGTTCACTCGTGTATGCTCTCAATAAATTGGCTTTTACCCTCGATTAATCTCACCACTAAGCCTTTTACCTCAAGTATTCTCTCTAATAGGTTCTTATTGAATTCCCTAGCAAAATTCTTAGTTTTACTAATCAATTCAAAATTACTTATCACTAAACAAAATTATAGATGGTGTGACTATCAAATACCACAAAATCACCGATTGATTGCCTTGTATTCCTCTTGTATGCCTCAGATTTGTAATTTGTAGCTCCGTTTCAGAATTGACGATGATGGCACAGTATGAACTCTTGGTTGGAATTTGATGATTTGATGGTGTGCTACAAATTGGGTTAGCACAATAGAATATGAGTTTTTTTTTATTATTTATTTTTTTTGCTCTTTTTTTTTTGTAATATATATTTCAACAGAAAATTAAAGATAAGTAACTTGCTAGAAAGGCTTAGCTTTGATACCAAATGATAGACTCACGACATCGACTTTGCGTGAGGTGGTCGTCGCCGATCATTTCTAAAGACAGTTGTTGGGTGAATTACTCATAACACCTTAACCCCTCGCCTATATGTAGACAATAATCTTGGTACAATTGCTCGCGTTCGGAATTCTGCATTGAATGGACACCAACGACACCTTGACCCTCGCTTATATTGAAAGCGGTAATCTCGATGACAATCGACGATTGATGCGGTAGAAGACGCCACACACAACTATGAATTGTTGTATGATAAGTCAAATTGAATCTCAAAGAAATAACTAAGAAAAATACTTAAAAATTCTTCAAAGAACCAAAAGTAGAGAATAACCTCACAAATATATTGAATAATGAATAATGTATAATATGTTTGATTACATAACTTGGACCTCTATTTATACTACTCAAAACAATTCAAATCCTAATAGAAATTTATAAACTATAACCCTAATTTCTATAAGGAAATAGAAATCAATTTGGAAAAGAAATTCTAATTAAAATAAATCCTAATTACAATAGAATTTAAAATTAAGAATCCAAATAAAAAAATAAAATCCTGCCGTGTGAAAGTTGTTATTGCCGCGTGAAGCCTGTTATTCCATGCCTTTATAACCCAAAATCCGAGTACTACTGGAATTGATATTCCATGCTAGCAGTAAATGTAGAAAAATAAGGGCCCATGTGATAAATAATATGAAGAACATGCTCCATGCATTAAAGTTGATATGCTTGAATGTGAGGTCTGATAGCTTTAAAAATATGGTCCACGTGTATATTAATGTTGTTGCACCAAATTGTAATGATAAGCCTGTTGACCCACGTGTATAGTAATATGGTAAGCTTGAAAAGTCTGCTGAAAATTTAATTCGTGGAGTATTTAATTTGTGGGCTTTACTAGAATGATCAAAATTAGGCTTGTATTAAATTGACCGAAATTTGTGTCTCTTGCTCTTTTACCTCCTCTGTGGATTTTCTTGCGTTAGCTTTAACCCAAATATATTGGATCAATCCATTGAGACCTTGTTTGAACCTCTTTATTCTAGCCTTGCTTGACCCCCACGTCCCTTTAGTCTTGTTTGAATCCACGCATGCCATGTCCTCATCATCATCTCACTATTCCAAATTGGTCCAAAATTAGCAATCTATGTAGATTGATATGCCCTGTTTTTCATTTCTATATGCCCTGTTTTTCAATAATAGAGACTATATGCCCTGTTTTTCATTTCTATGTAGATTGAATGTTTACTAGGATCAACTAGCAATCTCATCTAACTGTTCCAAATTGGTCCAAAATTACTCATACTATGAACCCAATACTTTTTCCTTTTGGTATGCTTAGAGAGTTGAACTACACAAGTGCAAACAACAACGTCATAGATACCACAGTAGTAATCAGCAATTTTCGTTTGGTAATTTAACTATATTTTTATATTTTTAGAGAATTTTAATTTTTTGACATGTAACTTTGTTTAAATTTTAATTTATTTAATCGAATTCTCCTTTTGAATATTAATTTATTTTGTACTTCATAATTCTTTGTTAGGTGACGAAGAAGTTCAAAAAAATATATCGGAAGGAGAAATTCGACCTAGAAAGAATTTGTCCAATGCACAACGTCGAGCTATGTATGATGTCTTGTCAAGAAGAAGTGTTGATGGAAAATTAAAACGGGACACAACAAAAACAGTTGCTTCATTGTTTAACGTATCAATTCGGACTGTTCAACGCATTTGGAAGCAAGCAAAATATAATTTTGTGGAAGGTGTGGTTGATGTATCACATAAAAGAACAAAAAATTGTGGTCGCAAAAGAGTTCAGATTGATGTTGAGAGCATTCGTGGAACTTCTTTACATGAGCGAACGACTTTTCAATCCATGGCTTATGCCACACACTATAATAAAACATCATTATACAGATTTTTCAAGGCTGGAGGTGTTAGGCGTCACTCAAATTCCATCAAACCATATTTGAAGGAGGATAATAAAAAATCCAGGTTACAGTTTTGTTTATCGATGCTTGACACAAGTACTTTACCACATGATCCAATGTTTATTAACATGTACAACATTATTCACATTGATGAGAAGTGATTTTTTATGACAAAAACTTCAGAAAGGTACATACTCCTCCCAGATGAAGAAGAGCCTTTGCGCACATCTAAGAGCAAAAATTTTATTGCAAAAGTTATGTTTTTAACTGCTATAGCTCGACCAAGGTTTGATTCACAAGGAAATGAACTGTTCTCGGGAAAAATTGGTATATTTCCATTCGTTACTAAGGAGCCTGCTAAAAGAAATAGCATAAATCGAGTTGCTGGAATATTAGAGACAAAGCCAATTAACTCAGTTGGAAAAAATATGGTACGTACATTCTTGATAGAAAAAATACTTCCTGCCGTTCGAGCTAAGTGGCCAATTGATGATTTAAAAAATCCAATTATTATTCAGCAAGATAATGCAAAAACACATGTTAGTCCCGATGATGAAGAATTTCGTAAAGCTGCGTCGCAAGATGGTTTGGATATTCGTTTGATGTATCAACCTGCCAACTCTCCAGATATGAATGTCTTGGATCTTGGATTTTTTTCGTGCCATTCAGTAATTGCAATATCAAATTCCTTCAAAAACTATAGATGAACTAATTAGCGCCGTTGAGAGATCATTTGAAACTTTCTTGACTACAAAGTCAAATTATATATTTTTGAGTTTACAACAATGCATGATCGAGACTATGAAAGTGCAAGGCTCCAACAAATATAAGCTTCCACATTCAAAGAAAAAAACACTAGAAAGAGAAGGTCGTCTTCCTATTCGAATGAAGTGTGATCCCGCGTTTGTACAAAATGTGCTCAGTCAGTTAAATTGAAATTTTGTTTGAATGGAGCGTAATCTCAAAAAAATGTATTGAACTACAGTATTGATATGCAGTCTTGATGTTTAGTTTGCAACAAAAGGTCACCATCAAATACACGCTTTATGTTTGAGTTAAGTTGAATGTATGTTTTAGGTATGTTCAGTTGGTCTTTTTCATAATTGCATTCTAGTCATAAGTTAATTGTTGCTCCATCTTTTGTTCTTTTCTCTACAATTGATCTGTACATGATAAGTTACTCATGAGGTTGTCTTTCTGTGGTTTCATTATCTTCTTGTCCTATATTAATCATATAAACAATAATCTCATCAGGATATGTTAGCTGAATATTTGACGAAAATAGCAGGGTCATTCACTCCCAAACAATATGGCTCAGATAAACATAACAAAGCTGCGAGTTTTTACAATACGAAGCTACAGTTCAAATTTTTTTCTCCAAAAAAGCCATGATTCAGAACTATATTTCTAGGGAGGATAATCCAGAAACTATATACCCAAATTTAGTGTTCTAAATGTTGCAAAAGCTCTCTTGATACCTAGCTCTCTATTTCTCTTTTATCAAACTCTTGTCCATATTCATTTGATCATTTGAATGAGCTCAACTCCTTGGATTCAGTCAAAATAAGGCATGCCAAGAACATAAAGATTCCCAAGAATTTGGAATTCAGAAGCAAAATTCCAATGCCTGCTCACATCTTGCTCGTCAAATTTAACAATTGCTAATTTTATACTAGTTATGCAAGTTTGTCATTCTTTATGTCAAACCAATGGATTTGGAAGGCATTGTCGACAAGTAACAATTCAACACAAGCTACTAGACTTTTACATTATACTGCAACTGGTACAATATTTCAATCAACAAATACCCAAAGTGCTGGATTGAGGCATAAAAGGCGAAATTCAGAATGTGTAAATTTGTAAATTAAAAAAAATCAAACTTTCATTACAGGAATAACACCAGAGGTAAAATCAAAATTTAACGGAATAACACCAGAGGTAAAATAATCTTCATACCCAAAAATAAAATCCATCACCATTTCATCCCCAAAAATCTGTAATCCATTACAATTGATTTAAAATAATAGATGGGCCCAACATCATTTTCAAAATTTAAAGCAAATAAATCACAAAAAACAACATGACAGTAAGTTAAAAAAAGTGGGGGTAAAAAATTCTAAAATTCTCCAAGAAAACCTTTTGCTTTTTTTCCTCCGTAGAAAGTTCACCTTCGTCATCTGGGATCTTGTTCAAATCGATGCCGGTATCTGCCGGTAAATTCAAATCGAAGTCTCGTGCAACTTTAAGAGTCTCACCAGTGGATTTATCTTGTAAATCGGAAGAACAAAAAGCCTCGCCTTTGTCATCTTGAGGATTTTCTTTGCAATCCATGGTGTTTGTGACTAAACAAATTCTGTGAAAAGATCTCCATTAAAGAATTCATATATATGGAGGCAAAAAATATTTGAAAAATGAAATTTTTTAACACCATAATTAATCTGAGAAGAGGAAGAGACCAAAAATTGCTGAAAATTAAAGACATGATCTACTAGAGAGATAGAGAGGGGAAAGAAAAAAAATGAAAAAGTTTTGTTGGGAGGAGAGAAAGCCTTAAGATACGATAATGATAAATATGCATCAAAAAATAAGGTGGAGTAATAAGGGATAATTTGGGAAAAAAATAATTAATTTTCTTAGATAACTACAAACGACAAATAATTAGGAATAAAAAAAAAAGCCTAAAACGTCTTACATATAAGAATGGAGGGAGTATATAGTAGTATGTCAAATTAATTATGACATATTCCATCACCTCTAACATGGATTCCGGATGATTTGTCAACTAAAATAATTATGAAATACACTATTTTTTATTTTATTTCTTTCTGTATTTTAGTATTATTTTAATTCAAACATAACATTAAGGTATTTTAATTAGCTTATAGAGGATTTTGTGTCTTACTATATTATTTGAAGCCATCGGCCTATTATAAATATTTTATAAATATTATAAATATTTTACAAACGATTGATGTGTCATATTCTACCTCAGGATATTGATCAATAAATTATTTTAATATAATATTTGGCCCCACACAATATATTGAGGTGGAGTATATCACATCAGTAATTTATAAAATATTTATAAAATAGTTTGTATTAAGATTACTGTTTGTTTGCAAATTTTAAAATCTGAATGGGATTAAATCAGAAGAGAGAAGTTGCGGTGTTTGGCTTTTTTTTTTAAAAAAAAAATAGTTGAATGGGCTGAATAGATCTGAGCACCCGATTTTATCCAAATACCCAACACTGCTCTCTTCTGCTTCGATGGTTTGGTTCTTCGGTTATCCATCACCGCTCTCTATTCTTTTTCTTCTTCGCTTACCTACACCGCAACTTCGATTCGTCTCCATCTCCATCCACAATTTCTTCTTCGATTTGACGGATCTGATTTTATTTTTGATTTACTCATTCGAAATCAGCTTTCTGCTTCATTTGATCCCGCTCTAATTCTAATTATATTCTTCTTCTTCATATCGTATTCTGTGTATACATGTAGAGAGAGCGGAGCGAGAAGATTGTGAGAGAATACATGCAGGACCATACGGAATGAATTGAAGAAGGGTGGAAAAGCCTTGGATAAGAAGGGTTCTGCATTTGCGGACATTTTCGGCCAAAGGAATCATGGATTTTACTGGATAGTCTTTTGTTCGATTTTTTACCCTCTCCAAAATAAGTGGTCTCAATTTATTTATGTCCGTCTTCCGATTAGAACTACCGTAGAATCGGTAAAAATACCCATTTAAACCCCTTCTTTCAGCATCAACATAATACTACTTCTCCATAAATTAGGACTAATTTGGGTTTTATTGATGATAGATATAAAAGGATTGTATGTATATCATTTCGGAGGGGCAATGGCAACTCGCAGGCAGGTACAGAAGAGCGAAAACTATTTTGAGCTAATGAGGAAAAACTTTGATTTTATTTTAAATATTTCCTATTTTTTGTTCTAATTTCAAAATTTTAAAGTTCATTGATATTGTTAAAGATTAATTATGTGATTCATTCTACTCTTGCTAATGAATATTGAATTTATTTTATTTTTTAGTATGGATATATAAAATTATATATTTATTCAACATAGTTTAGTAGAGTAAAATAATAAAATAATATTATTCACATATTTTAAATATATCAATTCTTAAATAATTTTTTTTCCATTAAATATGCAGTATTTAGTTTTATTCAGTTTTATCAAACACTTCTTAAAACTAATCATATTCATTACAGTCTTATAATTAAAATTTTGCCTGTGCTAAATAAAATTAAAAAAAGAAATCTGCATTTTCAAGGCCGATTCAAAAAAAAAAAAACAGAGTATGATTTCTATGCCCCTAGCGGCATAAATTAATTGGGTGATGATGCTAATAGCAAGGTAATAAAATAATCATTGTTGAGTGAGTATATATAAAAAACCTTAATGAAAAGCTTAATAAAAAAGTGGAAAAAAAACAACAAATGATGAGATAATCACTCACCAATAAAGAAGGTGAAAACATTTCATTAAATGTGTAAATTGAAGGCGGTTGAGTGGTGAAATTAATTAACGTTATAAGCTTAATAACAAACATATATGCACATTGAACTCTATTTTAATTTTTCTTTTTTCTTCAACCAATCAATATTATTAAATAATTTAATTGATCCAATACAGTAAACACATAGATACAGCAATAAAATTATTTAAATACAATTTTCATGATTGGAAAATCAATTAACTTCGAAATTTTTTCCAACTTTTAAAGGAACGTCTTTCATTATTTTCTCTTGACCTTCAGGATAATATATGCCAGTACGATGATCGCGAATCCACTGATTTCCGTCATGATTACCATCGGAGCTCTTTGCCTTCATTTCTTCTCCATTTAGCATTATGTCACTTATTTTATCTGGACTTTTTTTATGGTAGGCTTTTCGCAGCATTAGCCTATTTATTAACAAAACAAAGTGAAATCTCATGTGTGATAAATAAATAAAAAAAAGGAATTTTAAAGCGAAATTTCATATTAGAATTTCTAAAAAGGAGTATCATTTTTTAGTTAAATACAAAGAGGAATATAATTCTCTTTCCTGGATTATAAGAAACACATAATGCCAGTAAATTAAAAAAAAACAAATAATGGAAAATATTTTTAATGCTTTTTATGTTTAAGTCAACTTAATTATTGTTTAGTGGGTAAGTGAAGTAATGGATTATGGATGATGAGCCCGTTACTCTGTTAGTTTTTGAAAAATTACAAATATGCCACACACTTGACGCACAAGGTCAAGGCTCAGTGCCAGGCCCATGTCTTTAAAGTAGTAATATAGTATATACTATTTTCAGCTCTAATGACATGTTCGGCCGGGCTTGATGAATTGGATTTGATGGGATAAGGCTAGTAAAGAATCAAATTGAAATCCAAATCGTATTAAAAATTGTATTAAAACGGTTCTGACGTATTTGATAATTTTAAGTAGGTTGAAAAATTAAATTTACAATTTCAGTTTGATTACTAGTTAAAACTGCAGCATGTGTTTATATGTATCCTAAATGCGTGATCTTGTTATCTTTGAATGTATGATTGTAATGAAGTCCAACATGTTTAAAATTATTGATCACACAATTAAAGGTTCCAAATGATTGTTCATTTGATTAGAGTGGAATTTTTTTTATTGAAGACTTAAACTTTATTGGAAAAATGACCTATTCAAGTCACTACTAGTTAGATTGAAAGGGAGGTTTACAAGTATCGGATGACCATAGAGTTGGTCTAAGATATAATTACACTAGAAGTCCGCACTAAAAAAATAACAGGCTCAAGAGATAAATATTTTTCAAATATGTTCACAAAATTAGAGTAGTGATGCTAAATTATATAAAATTTTGTTTTTTCAATTGGTTTTGGAATCAAAATCGTACCAAATGAAATCGCACCGCACCAATCACAAGCAATTTTATGTACAATTTTAAATATGTCAAACCGCACCTAAACAGTTTCAGGTATGGTCACCCTTAGCTATAGATAAAGTCCAATCCAACAATGTATAAATTTATAATTTTAACCCGGTGTGACGTAGATATCTCAATCTGATCCCATGAACCAATTTGGTCCAAAAAAGCAATTTTGAATGAGGTAAGATAACTTATCTGTAGACATTAGTAAAAATAAAAGTAGAAAAAAATCTAAGATCGACCAAGTGTAAATAAACTTACAATAAATCTCTCTAAATTAAATATTGGATCGAGATTGATTTTTTTGAGTTAAATTTAGACATTTTAAAATTCAAAATCTATATAATCTATTTATATTTTAAAAATAATAAATCTTGTAATGAATAGTTAGTATCTTTTGGATAATTTATATTACTCATGATAATTATATTGACTAAAATAAATAAAAACATTATAGTTAAAAAAATTGAGTTCAGAAATCAAACATATGATTTTATATTTTGAAGCATACATAAGGAATATATATAATTTTGTTTCTATAAAAATGTAGACAAGTAGCTAAAGTTGTTTCTGGAGTGGCATCTAATATGAATTACATCAAATTAAAATGTATCCATTAATTTTGTAGGTGTGAACAAATAAGAAATGAAATTGATCGAGCCTCCTTACTTGAGATAGACGGAGTTCATTGTTTGTGCTCCTCTACCAACTGCAGCTGGCATCTCGATCTCCTGATCACACGTACAGTGTACAGACAAGGGTTTATAGATATATTGTATATATGTATCCCAGCCCAGTTACCTCCTTTTATATTAGAGCTAGAAATACTGATGATGATATATACGGTGGATTTATGTATATACTATATAGATATAGTAGTGGAGTTTCCCAAGAAAAATAAAGGAGGACTGTTTTGAGCTAGCTTACATCATTATTAATTGTATATATATATATATATATATATATATATATATATTGGATGTTAGCAAGAAAAATAATTAACTGCATGCTGCACGCAGCAGTACACCATTTCTTTGGTTCTAGACAAGCAAAGGAACCTTCCCCATACCGCCATACGTGGACGGGGGACGGTTCATGGACATTATTAGTACTTGATGATACAGGTTATGCGTGTGTAAATTACATGCCATGAAATAAAAACCCGAGAAGATTAACGCAATTAATTATATATCACGTGAGAGCCGCTTTATAAGATAGATTGACGTTATGGGCTCGGCCTAGCCTAGCTAGCTACTTTCACTCGTAGAGCCTCAACCGGTTCTGACCTCCACCATATATATAAATCCGGATCGACTTAGCTAGCTCCACAATCCAATATCACAAAATTTCCCTGTCCAAAGACTAATGTTGCGTTTGTATCAAAAGAATAGAATGAAGATCGAAATGAGTACTCTTGGAATGGAATGAGTTATTTCATGTTCTCCCTCTCCCAAGACCCTCATAGTTCAGTGATAAAAAAAATTATTCATAAGGCTTTGGGCATGAAATCTTGGGAAATAATATTAAATTTCAATCGAAAATAGCAAAATAAAATAAAATAATGGTTCAATCCATTCTAATCGCAACCAAACACAATTTTTTCCATTATATAGGAATGAGTCATTCCATTCTCACATTTATTACTTCAATCCAAAACGTAGCATAATATTAAATACTTCCTCCTCTCCAAATTATAACATTACTACCGACTTTTTAAAGTAAATTTAAATTTAAAATTAATAATATTGACTAAAAATTAAGAAATAATAAATATTTTAGTTAATAGCATTTTTTACATAATCTCTTATATTAACTAAAATTAAATAAATTTATATCAATTTTAAGTTTATAATTATTTCAAAAAATAACTTTAAAAAGTCAATAGTAATTACTCCAAATTATAAAATTATGGTTGATTTTTAAAATTAATTTAAAATATTTTCAAACTCTATTAACAAGTATGAACCAGTAATCTTATAAATGGTAATACTTTTTAAATAACTACGAATATATATATATATATATATATATATATATATATATATATATATATATATACAGGAATTCTAGTGAATTAAAACTTTACTAATATACCCTCCGTGGATCATAATTATAAAAATAATAATAATAATAATAAAATAAATTTGAATAAAAATTATAAAAAAATATATATATATTTTTAATTAAAAAACAACTCAGAACTCAACTAGGCACGCATAACAACAGTAGGCACAGTGCAGCCTGGGCTGTCGGGCCTTGAGGCTTTGATTGAGCCAGTAGTTGACTTTTTGGCCTTGAGCAGTGCTCTGGTCTCTGGTCGTGGCTCACATTTGCTCACGCAGCCGAAGTCAGTCAGTCAGACCACAGGCAGACCAGGCCCAAGGCCTTGGCTGGTCTGGTCCCTTTTTTTAATGTTATATATTAAATATTAAAAATATAAATAATAAAATATAAATTAATAAATTTTGTAAAAATGATGCAAGATTTTTGAGATTTATTTTATTTTAACATTCTGCTACACACCAATATAAATTGAATGATTAGAACAAAAATAAATATATTCATCTTAAATTACAAAAAACAATGTAATTTAGATGTAACTTGAATATAAAACAAATTGATTTCTTAAATATATGTTTAATTGTCTACTATGCACTTCGTAGAAAATATTGTAGATTACTTAAATACTGTAGATTACACTTTTATTTTTTGAATATAAAGTTAGTTTCAATTTTATTTTCTTATAGTACGTATTAGGATCGGTTGGACATATATTTTGTAAAGTTTAAACACACATATATCTTTTCATTTATGATCATTAAACTCTTACATGGTTATATCTCAAGTATTAATTCCAGTTAGTTTTCAAATTACTTTATGAAATTTTTATTTAAATTGGTACAACAGAATACCTAAAACATAACCAAAATCATAAATCCCCCCAAGAATTTAGCATATCCAAATTAATGAAGAACTTGAGTATTTACAAGAAATAACCTTATTATTAATATTTAATATTAAAAATTAGTTTATTGATGTATTAATTAATGTTAATATTTAACATTAAAGTAACAAAAGAATATTACTAAAATTTTATTGTTAAATATTAATACTTTAGTATTGTTAGAGTTTATGCCACAGAGGCCAATTATTTGATATAATTGCTTAACGCTTTGATATTATATTTGATTGAATAAATATATGATTTTATTATGGTTTTATTTATGCGTAATATAATTGTTAACATAATAAAATTCCTTAGAATAGTGATACAAATTATATAGTTTCAAGTATGTGACTTGAATATGAGATTATATATTACCATTAGTATCGATTGTTCTTAAATGTCCCTAGTCGAGTATCATTGTTGATGGGACAACAATGATGCATGGAGACTAAGTATGTGGATCGATTGATGACCAAATCTCATTGGTCATAAATATATGAGATATTAAGTCAATGCATAGAGTACATGTTGAAGAACGATGTTTGGATGGACCCACCATGAGAATTTATATGGAGCATTATGCGAAGTGTCGTTAGCAATTCTCATAAGTGATAATGATGTAATGGTCCTCCGACACGAAATCGCTATATTACTACACGAGAATTTATGTACTTTGATATCATCAAATGTCACCTTTAATAGGGTGGACTATAAAGGTGATTATTGGGTTCATCATTAATCGTGTGAGAAATATGAGTGATCTAGATGGAATTTAACCATCCTATATATTATGGGTGATATCCATAGTTTTTGATTGAGTAGGACTATGAAATGCATGGTCATGCTCAAATAGTGATTTGTTCATATATAGTCTACTCATTGATCAAGAAAACTCAGATTAAATTATGAAGAGTATGACACATTCCATGACTCGAGTTTAATCTAGGATATTAAGGTTAAAAGGATTAAATTACATTGAAACATTGGTCACGAAAAGGTTGCATCGAATCATCGATCTTATTATTACTTGGGTAGAAGTTGATGCATTACTAGATCTCATTTCAACGTTTATAATTTTATAATATGATTTTAAAATTATTGCCAACGTAATAATAACCTATAGGTCACACACATGTAACGTTATTTAAAAGGGAATTAATTTAAATTTTAAGGATTTAAATATATTAATATGATTAATAGTATTTAAATCAATTTAATTTAAATTAAAAGGATAATTAGTATATATGTATATTAATTAAGTAAGACTTAATTAAGATATATATATATATATATATATATATATAAATTCGGATTTTATAAAATTAGGTTTTGATTTGATTAATTTCTTTTAACTACTATATATATGATATATAGCACTACTTAGGGTAAGATATCATAATTGAAAAACCCTGGCCGCTTCTTAGAGAGAGACTAGAGAGAAAAGCATTTGTAAAATCTATTCCTTTTGGTGGCTAGTCTGCATGAAGTCCTTCTTATGCGAGAATCGTTCGACGGTTAAATGCGGCGTTCGATGTGGATACCGTAGTAAGTATAATCGATTTGTATTGTGTTGGAGATTCGAGGTATGATCGGTTTGATTCTCGTTTTTTGTTTATATCCGTATAATCTCTAAACCTCCTGAATTAATTGATTTTCGCATGGATCCTGTTTTAGGTTTTGAAATTGCTTTAAAATTTTAATTTCACAGACGTTTCGCGTAGAAGCCCAATAAGTATTTACAATAAATTAACTTATTATTAATATTTAATCAACTAAGTAACTAACTTATTATTAATATTAAATATACTAACTAGTTATATTCATTGAATATGTATAGTAATTAAATGTATCAACAAGAAATCAAGAATAAATAATTAAAATTTTAAATTTTATTGATGTATTAATTAAAACTAATGTATTATAATTTATAAATTACAACAATGAATAAGTAAAAATTTATACTTTATTGATGAATAATTATAAATTTAAAGTTCAAAAATTACAAATAATTAAATAAAAAATCTTGTAAGTCTCGTGCCGTGCCAGCCTCACGCCAGCCAGGCCAGCCAGACTTTCTGAGTCAGCGCACAGATTTTTATCAAAAAAAAGTGGTCTTTTCAAGCCTTCCAAACCAGGCCTGACCGGACCAGGCCTTGATCAGACCAGGCTTTGACCAGGCCGAATCCAAACCAGACCAAGACCAGATCACAGGCCTCAGACCTTTTGTGCATCCCTAACTCAACCCCTACCCGTCTCTCACTTTTCTTAAGAGTTACATTTTATAGTACATTTAAAAATATAATTACAAGAAAAGTGCCCTCATTAAATATTTACATAATTAATATCTTTAAAATTTTGTTTTCATTATTAGTACATATTTATGATTCCTTTAATTATGGGATGTGTTTTAATTCTCAACCATCTCTCCCACAATTTTCTCCCCATCTCTCCCACGATTTTCTCCCACTCCATTTATGTTTCCTTCTTCTTCTTCTCCTCCTCCTCCGCCTCCCTTCCTCCCGCCCCCTCCTCCCTCCGCCATTACATCCTCCTCCCCCCACCTCACCCCCACCTTTCTCTCCTTCCTCTTCCTCCGCCTCCTTTCTCCACCCACCGCCCACGCCCCACCCCTCGCCTCCTCCTCCTCCTCCTCCTCCTCCTCCGCCACCCTCATCCTCCCCCCCTCCTCCACACCCTCCTCCTCCTCCCACTGCCCACGCCCCCCCCCCTCCTCCATCGCCGCTCTGCTTCATAGCTTTTTATAATACTGAGTTAGTAGCCAAACTTTTATATCAAGGTAACTAATTCTGTTTTATTAAGTTTCCAATTTATTTTGCATGTAATACAGTTGGTAGCCAAACCTTCGTGCAGTTGGTTGCCAAACTTTCAGATCAAGGTAACTAATTCATACTGCAGGTGTGAAGGTAGATTGATTATCTTGGTATAAAAGTTTGATTACCTTGGTATAAAAGTTTGGTTACCTTGGTATAAAGTTTTGGTTACCTTGGTATAAATATGCAGTGTTCTATTTTTTATTTACCAACATGAAATTGATTGCCAAACTTTTTAGACCAAGGTAACCAAATTGATTGTATTTGATTACCAATTTTATTTTAAATGTGATGCGATTTATTAGTCAATTTTTGTGGCGGCCATGCATGATGTAATGACAAGAATGGTGATGTAGAGAGAGGAGGATGATGAACATTAGCTCCTTCATAATTTTTTATTTTTAATTTTCTCATTTTGATTTGAATTTTGAAATATGGATTTGAAATTGTTGTTAGAGACAAGATTTGAATTTGAATTTGAATTATTAGTTATCCTTGATTTTAGGTTTCTTTATTAATGTGAATTGTACTATTTTTGTAATATGAGTCTTAATTACACTCTTTTGTAATTATTTAGTTGATTGACTTTTTTTCTTATAATTACTTTCTATTCATTTGATATCTTTATGTAAAGGACCTTTAAATTTTGTGGAGTAATTTTTTTTGGCCCACCAGAGCAGACATGACATGACATGTTGGTGATGTTTGTAATCTAGCGCAACTGTAATCTTGTTTGTTTGCCTTCCCAATATTTATTACTACTCTATTTGCAAAAATAAATAGAAATTACTACCTGTATTTTTTTTATTCAGAAGTGCTCGCATGTCCCACTAAGTTTTTCATATATTTTCGTATGTACTCCTAATTTAATTTTTAAGATCAAATCACAATATATTAAACCTCAAATATAATATAATACATAAAAAGTTAAAATAAAATAAATTTTGTTATACATAAAAATAATTTATTTTTTATACTAACAGACCCCACTAACATATTTATCTTTTATATTATGAATTTTATCTCATCCTTTTAAATAAAAAATTTGTACATTTAGTCATCTTTTGGAGACTGAGAGCGTAGATCAATGTTTAAAAATTATGGAACCAGGCCACAATATTAGTGCATAAAAATATCAAAGTTTGCATTATAATGAAGCATTCAACCTAAATTGTGTGTATAAGCATACCATATGGTCAGGACGTGTTATGTTACACATTCCCTCAGGATTAAATCAAATGTTGTGTTATTTTCAGTGTGTATTTAACAATTTTCTATATATATATATATATATATATATATATATATATATATATATCTTATAGTAATATAATACATTATCTACATATCTTATAACGGAAAAGCAAACAGAACCTTCTGATTTGGTGGCAAAACTCCAAAGGCTGATCCCATTGCCAGTTGGGCACTGGAGTCCTGTCCTGGATCGTCAATTAATATAATCAAGATTGAACAAATACTGCAACAGGAGCTCTAGTAGGTAGACAAAGAAGGAATACCGGATGATATTCTAGCAGATTGTCAAACGAATTGCCTCAAGCAACTCCGGGTCCTCAACTTTTCTACCACTGGACCGTCAGTTCAAAGAACTGATACTAAAGTTGAAATTGGACCAATTTTTTGGTAAGAGACTAAGAGATGCTATCGAATATCATATACTAGAAATCTTGTACAACATCATTAACTTCTGTTTCAGTTCCATTATGTGTTTGCCAGTGGAATAGAAGAATCCAATTTGTGCATGTGGCGTCACCCTCATATATAAGCCTTACGAAACTCTATTAAAGGTTACTATCCAATCCATATATGAGTACATATTTACAAACTCTCCAATTCACTTGTTTGATACCTTAGATCCCATTTTTATCTGACATGTTAATGACAAAATGCTCATTTTCTATTCTAGAATTGAGCAACATAGTAGTTCAACTAAATATTGTTTGTTTAGAAATTTGAATCTGAATTATTTGAATCGATCGGTCAAGGTTTATTTTTGGTCTGAATGGCTAAATTCGGTAAGATGAAATGAAATTTGAATGACTAAGTCAGATTTTTTGAAATTGAATATTTAAATGAAAGAAATTGAATGAAAAAAAAAAATTAAAAATTAAAAAAAAAAAAATTAACTATTATATTAAGTAATATTAAATAAATTTACAACAATTTTAAATTTTTTCAGAAGCGTAAAATAATAAAGTTTTGTCATTCAGATGTTTCAGACATGTCAATTATCAAACAACTTTTTTCATTCAAATTCATATTAAAATTCATATTCATTCAATTTTTATCAAACACCCCCTAAGTATAGAATTCAATTGAGAGACTTGAGAACACATCTAATCTACATAAAGCAAAACTCAATCAACTTCAAAGTTGTCAAAGAATAACTCAAAGAGAGACACTCAAACAACTGCTCGACTCAAATATGAAATCTACATTATGAGACTTACGCTTGAGTGATGGAAAACTTGTTATGCTTCCCTGAAGAATCAAGATACACATTTGCCTTGACAACATGATTCAATCCAAGATTTTTAAGCGCGTTCATCTGAAGTAAAAATCATACGAATTAAAAATGTGAATATATTCTGCCTATCATGCAAGTGGTAGTTACGCATGAAAGCTAGATATATTTTAGGGACCGATACCAAGAGCAAACAATGATGAATAGTTCCTACAAGGAGAGCGCCAAGTCGATCCCCAAAAGTAATCTGCACAACAGTTGCATCAGGGTCCGAGTCTTGGTCTATTATTACCTTGGGTGTTGGAATATATAGTGATAACTTCCATGCATCCTGCTTAACACAGATTTAATTATGTAAATAAGCACACCTAGAGGGGATAAATAGGTGTAATTACCAAAATCTGATTTACAATGGTCAATTTTTAAATATCTCAGCTACAACTTATAATCGGACAAGTTAACCCTATTTGTTTTAGTATATGTTATTTGTTATAATCGGACAGTTAATCCCTGTCTGTTTTAGTATATGTTCTTCATCTGTTCCCTGTCTGTTATAATCAGACAGATAATCTCTGTTTGTTTTAGCATATCTTCAAGTATGAACTAAAACTGAATATGCAAAATACTAAAGCACATAAAAGAAAAATTGCGATGCCCCCAAAATAGGTATACATCACCTATCTTAGTCGCCAAATTCATGGTACTAAATACAAATACAAACTTAATTATACAACATGAGCTGAGAGTTTTTACACGAATATTGTCTTCTAGATAATATCCAAACTCAAATGGATTATTACATTTATTGTCACACTAAATAGTGAGGACTACTAAAACAACCATCTCGAACCATCACTCCGTTCTCCGACTAGTACCGGCTACGTTCTCATTTACTGAAGAGAACAATGAAAGCAAAAGGATGAGCTCAACTAGCCCAATAAAAAATATTATGACTAAGATAATGCAGAATAAATTATCGTTAGCCTTCAATAATGTTAAACTGATAGAATATAATAGACAACAAGTTTAACTGCAGCGGAACAAACAATCCATTAGAAGAGTCAAGTAGAACATGATATCTAATATCTTCTATGATTTAATAATTATCATTAATTTTATCGCTGAGACCCAGCTTAATAAATAATCCATATCACTGAATTATCCATGTACTACGAGCCAAGGATATTCATTAGTATCACGTCCACGAATTATCCAAGCACTACGGGCCAAAGATATTCGTGTTATATCATTTGTCTGTAACATTACAGGTCATGATTATACCAATACAAACTTTCCTGGTCATAATCATATCAATCAACAGTCCATCTATGCACTACGGGCCAAAGATGACTTTTATCATAATATAAGCATGAGGATGATGACAATGATATAAGAATTTAATTAAATGAAAGCAAAGGATAAATTTTAAAGATTTATAATTCAATTTATCCAGAATTCAATAATATCCAAATTGTCAACATGATATTGCTTTGTGGAGTAAAATTCAAGAATAATATTGTATCAAAAATAATTTGGACCGAAAAAAAAAATAATGTTATCATGAATAGTACCCTAGGTGAATAGTATTCGAGTGAATAGTACCCCGTGAATAGTACTCTGGGAATAGTAACTTATGAATAGTACCCCGACATAAAAATATTAATAATGATCAAGAATGCTCAGAATAATATTTTCATGAAAAGATACTGGATGAAGAGCAAATATCAAAGATATTCTACTAATTTAATGGAGTATAGAAGCAATACTTATCAACATAAGTGTAGAATTAGGAATATGAAACAAAATAATATTACTTATATACTACAGAGTATGGAAGAAAATATTATTTCTTACGAATATTGAACAAGAATAATATTACTTACGAATACGAAAGAAATAATACCCCTTACCTTAGTAGAGATGGATAAGGCAATAGTGTAGTAATGAATACTCTTCTTCTTTCTCTTATTATTCTCTATACTTCTCTCTCTCTATAGCTTGAATGTATTGGTGAAAAATAATGAAGAAATGAACTTCTATTTATAGACTTGGCAGAGTAAGGGTAAAATAGTCTTTTCGCCATAATTTATGACATCATCGCTTACATCATCGATCATATGACATCATTGCTTACATCATCGTTCCGATGACATCATTGCTTACCTTATCGTTCTGATGACATCATTGCTTACATCATCAGAATTTAAATTCAATTTGTTCTCTTCCACCTCATTTTACTTTTATACCATGAATTTACTATAATAATGCTACCATTCAAATTAAAAATCATACTATTATATAATTACATCATACTACTGTAATGTAATATTATAATAATATATTTGAATAAATTATTTTATTGAAAAAGATAAAATACCAACTTTTAACAAATGTCACATGCTAAAAATTCCTCCGTTTAAATTCATATTAAATAAATATTTCCTTATCATATATATCAATAATTTATTATTCACAAATAATATTATAAAACTACAATATTAACAACTAGGTCGTTCCCATGAAAGAAGGGGCTTTCTGATAAGAATTTCTCCCTATTGACACGCAATTAGATGACCAAACTCCTTTCCTCTACAGAACTTTCTAGACATTGTCAATAATGCTATCTAATAATATTATTCAAATAATATGAATTATTGATTTGAGAATTTGAAATATTATGTAATGACAATTATTGAATCAATAATATAAAATATCAACGTAACAATTATTGAATCAGTGAAATAAAATATTGAACAATAACTACTGTAGCAATAATTGAGTATAACTGAGTGATTTCTCACGTAAGTATCAATAATCAATATCGTGTGCTACTATGCAACCACGCATATTACTGTACTTTTATCACCGGGTATTTCAACAGTTAACGGTAAAATTTTCGCCGTTATTTTTATAAAAAGTTATTTCTGTCGTTTTCTAACTCCGACAACAATTCCGTTGTGGGGTCCACCAATGATTGTGTCGTCTTACGGATATTCCCCGACAAAAAGAATATTCTCCGACCAAACAAATATTTTATAACAACTTGCTTACTTTGCAAAATTTATAAATATTACCCACAACTATAACATTATATCAAATTCACACCATAATATTCAAAAATATATTTTGAGAAAAAAAAATAATCTTTATTCATAAAAGTTGGAGTCTTACAAAAATACATAACAGTGTCAAGATTTTTACGTGATTCAGCTCATATCCTTTAATCTAGTGGCCTAATCTACGTCCAATACCAACTAGTATTGGAGATATTTTTTTATATTAAAACTTAATATTCAAAAGATTATAGAAAACTCCCTGTACAACGAAGATCGATTCTGACGTAGACACCTCTGCCCCCTTGCACCTCTGCAACTCCTCTCACCTCAGAGACATTAATGCTTTCGTTGTACAGACTGATTCACTGAATATTAAAAAGACCTCTAAGCCAACCTAGACTTGTACTTAGTTACAAAAGATATGATATGAAGATTACAACGACTTTCCAGTTAACAAGAATTTAAAAGATTACAAACAGAACTGAATTTTAGAATTGTAGAAAGCTTTTCAGAATATGTTCAATAATAAATTTCAGCTTCCAGTCTAGCGTTGTCTTTTGCCGTGCAAACTGCATATATATATATAAAATAGGATGGCAACGCAGCTAGTTCTAATTTGTTAGCAAGAAAGCTCAATAAAGGTTATCCTATCCAAATTAGCAACCTGTTATCTAACAACTATAATATATTTACAAAACAGAAGGTTAAAAATATGAATATAATATATGCTAAAATAAAGGAGTCAAAGAAATATTCAAACATAAAGCAGTTAGAGTCCAACTCTAAACCAACTTTGATCAAATCTGGAAAGTTTCCATGATAGACTCCATTTGAATGTGAAAAGATTCCTTTGCTAAACCAACTCCTTTATAAGCTCCAATCCAAATTTAAATTAGTTTTTCAACTCAAACCGATTCCTTTATATATTCCAATTCAGCAACATATATATATATATGAATAATAAAACTTCCGAACTAGATATATATAATAATATGACCATATATCAGATGGACATATATAATAATGGATCATTACTATATCATATTTAATTAAACAACATAAGATCAACCAAAACATAAATAACCCAAAACATAAAATAACCAAGTTCATAAAATTATATCCAATACAAATATTTTGTTAGCATTAAAATCACTTCACCCTATATGAAATGTTTAACTCCAAACCTGCTAAAAAATCAAAATATAATATTTTCATGCAAAGTATATTATCATTATTCATAAAATATATTATTATTATTATTGTTAACGCCAAGATCTTCTGCCACGTCCCAATCACGTAAGACGCATACGATCCTCAAGAGATCAGAAACACAAAGAACACCACAAGCTTCGATTTACCGTTCATTTGGGGATAATTTCAAAGCGTGAGAGTCAAGATACGTGTTCACAAGGTTAACAAATGGAGGAATGTAATGTCTAGTGTTTAGGAGAGATAATAATTCTGTTGTGTGTATGTGAGAATACGAATATGAAAGTGTATGAGAACGTACCTCTTTGTGAAGACTTCCTAGCTGGGTTATACTCTGTTCACTGGATTATCGTGCACCCACCACCATCCGACACATTACCGATCCGATGGGTTCTCGCCGATCGATATGGTATAGTACATCCATCGCTTTTGCCATTGTTTTTCATGGGGCATTTATGATCTCATCCACATTAATGCATGGCAGGAGTTTTGGTCAACCGTCATGCTTTTTCATCATTGCAAGTCAAAGTAATAGATATTAAAATGTCTAATGGGTCGATCCACTGAACCGACTCGATTTTATAGGTTGAAAATGGAAATAATATGGTGACTGGCCCAGTGACTTTCACAGTTCAATAATAAAGGCCCAATAGATTAATTAAATGAGTAAGCCCAATTTACCCGGCCCAAAGAGAGGAAATATCATGACCCAACAATTATTAAAATCACAAAAGGTATAAACCAACGGCATTGATTACGTTAATCAAAAATGAAGAAATTTTAAAATAGAGTAATCAAGCAAAGACGTTTGTTATGTAATGGAAACAAGTGCATTGTCGATGTTGAATAATACCTCCACACCATTGTGGTGATGATGCTTTCACAATCATTGTAGTATTTGATCAAGATGACAATCGGCATAAAGTTGCTTTCAGAGTTACTGCGAGAATAGCCACTTAAAAACACACACAAAGTGATTTAGTATAGAAAATGAACTCCTTAGAAATAAAGGAGTTTGAAGATTTTTTGTCCGGGAAGTCTTCGGAAGCTGTTGAGAGTCTACCAACAGAGGCTACCCCCGAAGCCGAGTCAACCCCTGAAATACATACCGATGAAGCCCAAACAGAAGAACCAGAAGCTGATGAGGTTCACGTATTGGAAGAGACCCTTCGTCCTCGTCAGAAGAGGAGGGCCACTAGAAAACCCAGATCAACTCCTCTCCCTAACCCTTTCGAAGCCACCCCGTAAATTGAGCCAATCATGAACATCAATTCCTCAAGAGAGGCTTACTCGATCGTCCTAATCGAAGAAGTATCCTTCGAATCAAAAAACTGAAAACCAAGATAACGCCCCTGACCGCCTAAGAACTCAGGGTGCCACAGGCTTCGATCATCCCACCCTTCGTGCCGCCTGTAGAAATACAAATAGCCGAAGAAGGGGAGCAAGACGAAACGGTTCCAACGTTTGTCCGAGGAAGAGAAACGACACCGATACCATCCAAGTTCTCGCTTTGCCCCATCTCCCTGTGAGCCGATTCCCAACAAATCTCCTTCTCCCGAGACTATATATGCGGACCCTACTCCTCCTGAATAGCCAACCCCTTCTCCCGAAAGATCTAGATCTTCCCCCGAACGACCCGGTCCTTCAGGTCAGGGTTATCATGCTGAGGCTATGGGGTCCCCGACTCTGTGGTCTAGATTCAATGCAAATTTCCCATTCGATCTTTTTGGAGCTTTCGTCTGGAACACTGACGACCATTGGTTCAGTGACCATACGGATGGAAATCTGTTTGACGAGGGGATGAGCTATCTGGCTAAGGTAAATAACATTTCTTTATTTTCTATTTCTGTTTTTTTAGATATGTCGAACACCGATTTTGAACATCTTTATTGAACATACGCAGCTAATGTTGTCTTCTTGACGTCATGCGTCGAGGCACATAAATGGGGAGGCCGAGGAAGATTTCATGAGATAGAGATCACATCGCCGAGATCGACACAGCTCGAGAAAGGGCCGATCGCTGAAGACGCTCTTCATACCATAGACTACCTTCAAAGAGACTTAGATCGGGCCAGATGGACTTCAAGACGTCTCGACGACGAGCAAGGGCCATGAGGATGGGGGGTGGTGCGTCATTCAAGCCGGCCAACAAGTTTTAATCGATATGAACGCCACCTGGTCAAGAAAACCTACTCTTGAAGGCCAAAATAAGGAGTTTTCTTCACCAACCAAGCTTCAGCGATTCAACTCAGCGAGGCTCAAAGCGAAGGCCGGGACGAGTCGCGAAGACATAAGGCTAAAGCGCCATAAACTTCGGTCATAAAATAAAGGAGCTTAAGGGATGGGGTCCTCTTCGATCAAGAGTGCGAAGCGATTCAAAGTGACGGACTGAGGACTCGGATTTAACTTAATGCCAAAATCATGAAGGTCTATTCGGAGGGTATGAAGACCGCCGAGAAGCGAGGTAAAGAAAAGCTATCCGGCTTTCATTTGGATCCGCCCTTTCTTAACTCTCTCAGGTGACGGAAGGTGGTGCTGAATGTCCCTCCCGCTTTTGTTCTAACTATGTAAAAATTTAACTATTTAAAGCATTTATGTTTTTTGGAATTGTTTTTGAGACTTCATGCATGGATTTTGACATTGTGTCTATATTGGCGTAGTTAGTCTATAAACGAATTAAATGAATGAATGTTCTATTTTATTGATGAATTTTAAATTTCCTTGATTGTGCACTCTGCTTTGGTTAGTTTCTCGTCAATAATTCGGTATCAGTGAACCGAACCCAAATAGTGAATCAGCTAAGGCATATAACGGTTAATTTATGAAATAAAGTGAATTGAATTTTATGAACAGAATTTAACTTAACTGAATTGAATGGACTGAACTCAACACTTAAATAAAATAAAGTAATATATACTCATCGGTTCCGAAGTGTGAGATTGGTCATGTGTGAGGTGAATTCAGCTGATCCTCCTTGCACCATTGTGATCTTAGGACGAACAGGATTAAGATCAATAGTGACCTTTGACTTACCACCCTTGGTAAAATCAATATAGGATCATAAGGACCTTTGTCTACCACTTTGGGTAGAACAACAAATGGGCTGCCATCGAATGGCCAGCGAGTCCTACCATACCTCCTTACACCATTGTGACCTTAGGACAAATAGGACCAGGATCAATAGTGACCATTGACTTACCACCCTTGGTAAAATCAATATAGGATCATAAGGACCTTTGTCTACCACTCGGGTAGAACAACAAATGGGTCGCCATCGAATGGCCAATGAGTCCTACCATACCTCCTTACACCATTGTGACCTTAGGACAAATAGGACCGGGATCAATAGTGAAAAGTGACTTTTATTGATAATGGACAATCACATCTGACTTAGATAAATTGACTTGATCTCTATGAAAGTATTTCGAAGCTCGCCAAAGATGCCAAGTGTTCTTGATCTCGGAACCATTTAATGCCTTTAACCGATAAGTGCCCGGCTTTGATACTTCGATCACTTCATACGGCCCTTCCCAGTTTGGCATTAACTTTCCCGTGTTTTGAGGTGTAGAAGCTTCGGCTTCTCTAAGGACGAAGTCTCCTACTTCGAATCTGCGAAGTTTGACTCCCTTGTTATAATGTTTAGCTACTCTTCGTTGATAAGCAGCCAATTTGAGTAAAGTCACTTCTCTGACTTCTTCTAGTAGATCCAAATTGGCCTTCAGTCCTTCGTCATTATAGATCTCTTTGAATTGACTGACCCGAAGACTTGGAGATCCAATTTCGACTGGGACCAAGGTATCCGTACCGTAGGCCAGCCAAAAAGGTGAATCCCCTGGGGTTGTCCTCGGCGTAGTCCGGTAAGCCCACAACATACTAAGCAGCTCTTCTGGCCATCTTCCTTTAGCTTCATCCATCCAAGGCTTGATCCCATTCAAGCGTCATTCCGTTGGTCACCTCAACTTGCCCATTCGACCGTGGGTGAGCCACCAAAGTCTTCTTATTTGAATCCTGACTCCTTTAAAATCTTTCAAATTTGGATCCTACGAATCGACGTCCGTTGTCGATATCACCACTCTAGGAATTCGAAGCAAACACTACGGACTCTTTTATGAATTTCAAACACTCTTGTTCGTTATTAATCGAAGTGGCTTCACTGCACCCATTTGGTCATGTAATCAATATCAACTATGATTTAAGTCGGGACGACCTTTAGCTTTGAGCAACGGACCCAATATATCTACCCCCATAAATGAAGGGTATAGGAGATAAAATCGAATATAGCTCTTCCGGTGGTCGATGTGGGTAATCGATTGTTGAGCATGGCATTTTCACATCTCTTGACATATACTCAGTATTTTTTTGAAAATTGTAGGCCAATAGTAACCTTATGAATTACTTTATAAGCCAAAGACTTGGCGCAACCATATGATCCTCATAAATACCTCGTGAACTTCCAAGAAGAGCATACTTACTCGAATGGGACCAGGCACTTCAAAGAATGGTGAGGAAAAAGGCCAATCGATAAAGATCCCCATCAATAAGAACAAAATTGGCACTCTTGTACTTGATCTTCTTTGCCAACATCCGATCCAGAAGGAAGAGCGCGCCCGCCAAATATTTGATGTAGGAGTTATCCGGTGATTAGATCGCTTCGATACACATCACCGCTTCATCTTTGAACACTCAATTCTTTCGCAAAACTTCCAAGTAAACCGATCCATTGAAAACATCTCAGATCTCAGAAGTGACTGGACCGACGATAAGTGCATCCAAGAATGGAATTTGCCGCTACACTTTATGCCCCGAAACTTCATGACAAAGCAAAAAATCTTTGAAGTGGGTAAACTTAGTATTTTAAGTGACTAATAATTTTAAACCTAATTCTTGTAAATCTAATTAGGTTATGAGATAAAATCATATGTGTAAGTAATTAAACTTCATATGATTAGAAATATCAAATTGGGTAACATTATTGAAATTGCTAGACTATGTTTATTATCTAGCCCAAATCAATTAAAAGAAAAGCCCAAAGGAAATAAAATATAATCCAATACTTAGCCCACTTGATTAGGGGTATTCTAGACATTTGATTAATCAAAATTGGGCATTTAAAATAAAAGCTAAATGGAGGATATTATGAGGATCCTAAGTAGAATAATTAAGCTAATTTGACCATTAGTTGAAATTATTATTACACAAGGACAATGTTGTTAAGCTCCCCATTGGTTTCACTCCATTATGCACATTTAATCATGTCTAGCCTAATGAAAGTAATAATACAAAGTTTTTACCTAATGGGCAACAAAATAATTGTGGGAGGATTATTAGTGAATTACCCACTTCATTTTGTTTTCATTCTTCCAACATCTTATTCTCTCTTCATCTTTTTTTCTTCTATCTTTTGCTCCCAAGCTAGCCAACTTCAAAGAGAGAAAAGAAAGAGAGAATTTTGGCCATAGCAAGAAAAATTATAGGAGTGCTAGTTGTTTATGCCTGCTAAGCTTAGTATTTACTTTGGAAAATCAAGAAAGGTAGCAACTAAGTCAAGGTATAACTTATCTTCATTTTATTCTTTTACTTTGTTTTGCTAGCTTGAGTTTTGATGGGGTTGTGTACAATTACTCAAGATAAACTAGTTCTACATATCATCATGCATAGAACTAAGTATCTTGAGTGTTGGATCTAAGACTTAGAGGAAGAAAATGAGCATATGTTCTCCAAGGGTGAAAACTCTTGTTTTTCTTCCACTAAATCTTGTGTAACTCAAGTTTTACAACTTGGAACTGTGATCCGTCAAAAGGGGGTGCTAGATACATGAGTTACCTAGTAAACCCAAGTGGTAGAACACAAATCTAGTAAGTCTTGAAACCTTTGAGACTATTTTTTTTCCAAAATAGTCCACTTTATATGCTAAAGCTTTGAAACTCTAAATCACCTATCGACTTGTTTTTCATGAGACTGTTTCAGTCGGTTCCTTGTCTTGTAAAAATCTGGAAAAAATTACAGAGGTACCTTATGAAGTTATCTCTGGCGTAGGAAAAAGAAACGGACACGTTTCGAGTTATATATTGTGCGTAAATTACTATTTCGTAAAGGACTCCATAAATATTATTCTACGATTATCTCATTGTATATACAATCGGAAAATTCCAAAACTTTTACAGAGGCTTCATATAGGTTAGGAGAACATACCTTGAAAATTTCAGATTTTTCTGAGCAAAACTCATTTTTTTTAAAAATAGAGCAAGATCCGAGTGTTTTGAGCACTTTAAAAATAGTAAATCATTTTCTAAAATTCCAGAAAAAATTAAAATCTCATTTTTAATTCATAATCTGTAGAAATCCAGAAGTTTAGAATTTTTGGAATCAGTTTGCTATTTTTCCTAAAAATGATTAGGTTATGAATAAAAGAAAATAAATAGTTAAATGATGCCTTTAATGAGAAAAATATGATTTTTATGCTTGAATGCTCATAATATATTATATCATGACTATCTTAGGGCATGTTGGTAATTTATAACAATAAATATTATTTATGACATTTTATGGATATTAAATAAGAGGTTAATAAAGGATGAGCAATTAGAATAAATTGTTTATTAATTTAATAAATCATTGAAATATTATTATAATATTAATAATATTATAATATGATGTTGTTATGTAAATAAAAATATTATATTAGAGTATTATTATTAAATAATAATATTCGAGATTAAATAAAATATTATTAAATGATTAATAATATTAGTAAGTAAATAAAATATTATTAAATGATTAATAATATTAGTAAGTGAATAAAATATTAGTAAATGATTTAAAGTATTATTAGTGAACCAATAATATTAGAAGGTGAATTAATATTATCTAAGTTAATAATATTATGTGAATTAAAGGTAATAGTTAATTAATAATAACACTATCTGTATATGATAATGTTTATAAGAACTTATTGTAATGTATAATATCTATGTGATTACATAATCGATGTTATGCATTGACTAATTGAAAGACTAATTATAGGTCTCTCAAAGGAAGATAATTTAACTACATAGTGGATAGAAATTAATTTCGTAGTTTGAACTCACGATCGAAGCAATTTTTCTAACTCAACTTGAGTTATTATTTTCAAAGCATGTTAGTGAATAATTATTGATGATTATTCACGTCTTTATTGATTATTGAAATTGTGACTCAGTGCAATCGAATTCGCTCTCTACCGCCATCGAACTGTGAATTAAATTAAAATTCTTCATTTATGAATCTGTTTATGGGATGATCTATGCTAATTGTATCACTAGATCAAGCATGTCTAAATTTGTTAAATCAAATGGGTTTTAAATAATCGTTTTATTAATTGATATGGTAAGAACTCTTGGTCGGAGAAAAGGACAAATTTGATTAAGGCATGATATCAATGTCGGATTATTAAGTGTTTATGCATAAATCACGGGGTATGAAAAGGATCGATCCTTGAATACCAAAACTTATTAAAAAACCACTCGATTCATGTTATTCAATTATCGAATATTCAATTGTTGATTATTAATTCATGTTCCTCCACAATCTTATATTATTGTTGAATATCAAGGCAATATTTCTTTCTAAGTCATGATATATCTCCTTTGTCTTTATAAACTTGTGAAGCAAATTAGTTGCTTACTCTTGCTATATCATGACCTCTATTTTCAGCTAAGCCCGAAGGATCTAACGCGAAGGACAAGGGCAAGGGCAAGATCCAGGAGTAATTTAGAATGAATGTCAATTAAATTATTATCTGATGGATTTCCTTAAATAACTATTTGTATTATAAATAGTGTATTTAAAGTTAAGGTTATGGAAACCTTGGGGCCATGTTATGAGACTTTATTATAATGAACAATGTATGTTTATTATTTCGAAATAGTTATGGAATGCTTATGATGATGATAGGATCGTGAGCACTGAATCTGAGGTTAGAGAACCTGGATTTGGGGGCGTCACAGGTTGGTATCAAAGCCGTAGGTTATAAACATTAGGAATGGAAAACCTAGGTTATAACCTTAGTAGAAAACTCTTATAGAGTATGTTAGGAGATGGATTATGGAAATTCATCAAGTTTGTGTTGTACTTAATAAAATATTATTTCATTTCATCAATGAATATATTTTATTGTGGTACTGATGAGTGAGTTTTATACACATGAATTGGATACATTCGGGCTTAATTTATTGTTGTTCTCAAGTCTTTTAGGATGTTTTTATGTGTTTGTGTCTATTCAAGCATGTTTTATATTGTTTTGTAGGATTTGGGACAAAAGTTACATGGATCGACGTTCGGGGTGGCTAGATTCGCGTTTTTGGCTTGCCATTTACATAGCAGTCACTTCAGAGCCAATTTTACTATAGCTCCGGATATTATTTCGAAAACCTCAAAGAATGAAAGTTGTAGATCTACTTCTTCTCTTTTCGGAAAATCTTGAATCATTGAAATCGGAGTTCGGAAGAAGAAGTTATGGCCATTTTCCCAAAGGACGTCGGAGCAGAAAATGTCAGAATGTGTAACAGCGTCGGGGCGCTATTTCTAGTTCATTTTGCAGCGCCGGGGCACTATAAGGTAGATTCTCAGCATCGGGAACAAAGTCTTTGGGGCAATTGGGGAAGAGGTTGGTTGGGCTGGAGGAGCGTTTTTTGGCTTAATTTTGACACCTTTTAGACTCCAAATTGGATTGGGTTTGTTCCTAAGCTCAAAATTAGACTTGTAATCTATAAATACATGATGTAAGACATAAAATAGGAGGAGATTACATAGCTTAGCTTAAATAAAATGAGTCCCAGTTGCAAGTTGAGATGCTGAGGGTACAGCTAGAAAATAAAAAGGCAAAGTTTGGAGAGCTGAGCATAAAGCATCTGGAGATGCAGGCTGAGTTTGATGTAGAAATTGCCGATAAGATACGGGTGGAAGAGGCACTCCATGAGTCGGATGAGCCGGTGGGCCAATTAAAGATTGAATTGCAGGCCATAAAGGTCAGAGTAGAAACTTTAGGACTGGCCCTTGATGCAGTGTATGAGGGCCAGCGCAGTGGGGCTAGGAGGGCACACTATGGGATAGGAGAGCCTAGTCGATCCGTTCGACGTAGAGTCCTGCAGTAGTTGCTTTCCTAGGAGCCTGTGCAGGTGACCTGGCAGGGCCACCAGTGGTGATGATGTGATGGCCCAGTTGTAGATAGATGTATTAGTACCTTTCTTGTTGTGTAATAAGGTTTTATGTTGATGTAAACCTCAACAAAGTGTGAGGTAGTAAATGGTTAGAGTACTTTCCCTAATCTGTGTTTGTAGGGAGGTATCATTATGAGTTAATCCCATCTTTTGTGTTAAAATGGGATAGTAACATTTATAAAATATACCTGTATTAATCATGTAAGTCACTGAAGATTGGTGTATGAATATAAATGCAGTATTATTATGATATGTGTTGGAAGATTTTAAATAGTAAATTTTCTATTTAATGTTATGTGAATCCAATAGACTGATTTGGAAAATGTTCTTTAAAAACAAACTTAACCCACTAAGCAGGGAGAAAGACTTCCAAATCTTGGTAACTTAAAACTCTCACATAATGATCATCTAATTGTTTAAATAAATAGCGTGTTACATGCTAAGTAATCATATGATAATAAATCCGAGTAACGTGTTAGAATTTTTGCTTCACTAGATAATGGCCTTGCAGACGTGGGTGAGGAACCAAGATATTGAAGAGTCAGTTAATAATGCAGTGGGATCTCAACAAAACCCAATGCAAGATTTTATCAACATGATGGCTGAAGCCATGAGGAATCAAGCTCAACCTGCAGGAAATCAGGCAGGCACCCAACTAGTCAACTTTAAAGACTTCAAGGCAGTAGGACCGCCGGAGTTCAGAGGAACAACAGACCCGATAGAAGCCCAAATGTGGGTAAAGGAGATTGAGAAGGCCTTCGTTATTGCTAGAGTAGCAGAAGAGTAGAAGACAATTTTTGCTACCTACTTAATGAAGGGTGAGGCTAACTATTGGTGGGATGCCAACCAGAACAAAGCCGGAACTGGAATCGTGACTTGGGAAGCATTCAAGAAGTTGTTCTTCGAGAACTACTTCCCTGAGAGTGTTCAAGCAAGAATGGAGATCAAGTTCTTGGGCAAAGCAGGAGAATATGTCAAGATGTCGAGTATCTTTGCGAAATTCAATGAATTGGCCAGATTCGCTCCATATCAGGTGGACACAGAGGTGAGGAAAGCGAGAAGGTTTGAAAATGGACTAAAGCCGTGGATTTATAGTAAGGTAGCGTTTTTACAAATCACATCATTCTCAACTCTGTTGGAAAAAGATCTTCTAGCGGAAGGAGGAAGCGAAGCGGTCTCAAGATACAATCGGGAGAAGAACAAGAAGAAAGCAGAAGGTGGCAATCAAAATGTCAGTAGTGGCAGTAGCAACAATAAGAAGCGGAAATGGAGCAGTGGGGGTAGTAATCGAGATCGCAGCAAGGAAGTGTGCAACAAAAAAGTCCTGTGTGTGGGAACTGTGGAAAGGGTCACCTTGGGGAGTGCTTGAAAGGAAAACGATATGTTATACATGTGGGCAAGAAGGCATACCTCACCCAATTGTACTAAGGTGAAGAAAGGAGGTTGCTTTAATTGTGGTGAAGTGGGACATCGGATCAAGGATTGCAAGAAGAAAAGCACGGATGACGGAAATGGCAACAGGGCAATAACACTAAGACAACCGATGGAGGACCAAACCAAATTAAACAATCCGACAAAGCACGGACATTCAATATGATGGTGCAAGATGTCGTGGCGTCCAAGGAGGTGGTGTCAGGTATAATTCCGATCAATGATATAAATGCCTATGTGTTATTCGATTCGGGGAGCTTCATGTTCGTTTTTTGTATCGATGAATTTGCTCAAAGATTAAGTTTACCTCATGAACTATTAGAACACCCAATGAATGTAGAAGTAGCAAACAAAGAAATTATCCCTGTAGACTACATCTATAGGAACTGTTGTGCTAATGTAAGAGGGTTTAAGCTTAACGTGGATTTGATAACGATTCGTCTTGGAGAGTTTGATGTAATCCTTGGGATGGATTGGTTATCAAGTCATGGAGCGGTCATTGACTGTAAGAAAAAGTGTGTACACTTAAAGACTCCAAATAAGTCAAAGGTGGTATTTCATGGCAGTAAATCGCCAAGACAATCTTGTTGTCTAACGATGATGCAAGCAAGGAAGTTGCTTAGGAAGGGTTGTATAGGTTATTTGGCTCACGTTGTGGATACCCGCAGAATCGAGGGTGAACTGGGTCAAATACCTATTGTAAGGGAATTCGTTGACGTTTTCCCAGAAGAGATTCTGGGATTTCCGCCAGATAGAAAGATAGAGTTTGTTATCGATTTGGCACCAGGGACATCACCGGTATCCAAAGCGCCAGATCGCATGGCTCGATAAAAAATAAAGGCGATGATTCAACCGCAAGAGTTGTTAGATAAGGATACATTCGACCAAGTGTATCACCGTGGAGGAGCACCGATCTTATTCGTAAAGAAGAAGGATGGGTCATTAAGACTTTGTATCGACTACCGAGAGTTGAACAAGGTCACCATTAAGAATAAATACCCGTTGCCCAGGATCGACGATTTGTTTGATCAGTTGAAGGGGGAAAAATACTTTTCAAAAATCGACTTGAGGACCGGTTATCACCAACTGAAGGTGAGACATGAGGATGTTCCAAAGACGGCATTCAGAACTCGGTATGGACACTTTGAGTTTCTGGTAATGTCTTTTGGGTTAACTAATGCACCAACAGCATTCATGGAGTTGATGAACAGAGTGTTTAAGTAGTATTTGGATAAGTTTGTTGTCGTGTTCATCGACGACATTCTGGTATATTCAGAGACAGAGGGAGATCACGCTGAACATCTAAGGAAAGTGTTGGAGACGTTAAGGAGGGAGAAGTTGTATGCAAAGTTCTCCAAGTGTGAATTTTGGTTCATGGAGAGTGCGGGTTTTGGGTCACGTTATCGATAAAGATGGTGTTTGGTAGATCCAAAGAAAAGTAGAAGCGGTTATCAACCGGGAACAACCAAAGACACCGGCTGTAAATTAGGAGTTTCTTGGGATTAGCAGGATACTATCGAAGATTCATCCAAGATTTTTCAAAGGTAGCATCGCCATTGACCAACCTTACTAGAAAAGACGGTGAAGTTCGTTTGGACGGAAAAATGTGAACAAAGTTTCATGGAATTGAAGAAGAGGCTCGGATCAAGCACCGTGTTGGCTTTTACGGGACAACACGGAGGATTTGTAGTGTATAGTGACGCGTCACACAAGGGTCTTGGCGTGTCTTGATCGATGCAAAGATGGCAAAGTCATTCACAGACGCTTCACGTCGCCTAAAGGACTATGAGAAGAGTTATCCGACTCATGACCTGGAGTTAGTAGCAGTAGTTTTTGCCTTGAAAATTTGGAGGCACTATTTGTATGGAGAGAAGTGTGAGATATATACGGATCATAAGAGTCTAATGTATATCTTCAATGCCAGTAAGGAGCTAAATATGAGGTACCGATGGCTAGAATTGATCAAGGATTATGATTATGAGATTCATGCCATCCGTGCAAAGCAAATGTAGTGGGCGATGCCCCAGCGTAAAAAGGCAGAGAGAAGTTATTGAAGTTAACCATTCAAGAGGAATTGGTGAAGGATTTGAACGACTTGACTTAGAGGTTAAGTATCCGATGGAGATCAATGAGAAATTATTTACTATGGCAAATGAGCCCTACTTTATTAGATAAGGTTAAAGAGGCTCAAGAGAAGGATCGAAGATCATGACAAAGATCAAAAATAAGTTAGGTGAATCAAGGGATGAATTGAAATACAAGATTGATGGCACCGGATCGCTAAGATTTGAAGGATTTAATTTGGGGTGCAATTAATACCGTAACTAAGAGAAGAGATTCTGCAAGAAGCACACAATACGAGGTACTCGATACACCCAGGAAGCACAAAGATGTTTCAAGACTTATGTCAACACTTTTGGTGGCTAAACATGAAGAGAAAGGTTGCAGAATGTGTCAGCAGATGTCTAACTTGTCAGAGAGTCAAGGCAGAGCATCAACGACCGAGTGGATTATTACAGCCTTTAGAGATTCTAGAGTGAAAATGGGAGCACATCACGATGGATTTTGTGGTGGGACTTCCAACAACGCAAAAGGGACACGACGCCATATGGGTGATCGTAGATCGTCTTACGAAGTCGGCTCACTTTTTGCCGATCAAGATCGTATAGTCCGGACGGTAGCCAAGTTATATATCAAAGAAATTATATCGAGGCATGGCGTATCAAGATCTATCATCGGATAGGATCCTCGATTCACGCCAAACTTCCGGAAGAGTCCTCAAGAAAGAATGGGGACGCAGCCTACGGATGAAAGCACGCGTATCATCCGCAGCACCGATGGACAAAGCGAGAGAATGATTCAAACACTGAAGACATGCTCGAGAGCTTGTGTGATGGACTTCAAGGTAGTTGGGAGGATCATCTTCCATTGGTAGAGTTCAGATACAACAATAATTTACCACGCCAAAGATCGGAATGTCGCCGACGAAGCACTATATGGGAGGAAATGTAGAATGCCCTTATCTTTGGGATGAAGTGGGTGAACGTCAATCGTTGGGACCAGAATCGTGCAGCAGATAGTAGAGACCATTAAGGTGATTAGAGCTCGATCGGGTAGCAATTTCAAGATCGCTGTAAGAAGAAGTATCTGAGACTTACATCGCCGTAAGCGAGATTTTGAGGTGGGAAGCTATGCATTTTGAAAGTATCTCCTTGGAAAGGAAGATAAGGTTTGGAAAGAAAGGTAAACCGAGTCCGAGATTTATTGGACCTTTTGAGATCTGAAGATAAAGGCGAAGTGGTGTCGAGGTAGCTCTTCCTCCCGAACTGGAACATATTCATAATGTGTTTCATGTCGATCTTCTACGACCATATAAGCTTCGATTACTGGCATGTGATATCGTATGAGCCAATTCAGTCGAAAAAATATTTGTCGACGTAAGAAATTTTAAATCGAAGTTTTAGATGAAAGGAATGTAAATTGCGAAATAAGGTTATACATTCGTAAAAAGTTCTTTGGAGGAACCACTATGCTGAAGAAGCTACGTGGGAACTTGAAGAAAAGATAAGAGAAAATTATCCACACCTTTTTGAGTAACCTTATATATAATTCCGGGGACGGAATTCTTATAAGGGGGGGAGGATGTAATAATCATAAATTTTAAGTCACCATATATGTATGTACAAATTTTTTTTTACTTTATGTTATATATGGATTTAATATGTGACCACATATGTGATGTGGTTCAAGGGTCAATTAACATACATATTATAGTTATGGACACATACATTTATAGACTTCATTAAAAGTGAAAGCCTTGTGACCTAATTATACATTAGGTAAGAATATTAAATAACCTAAGGGTTAGGGTAATACGAAAAAGTTAGTATTTTATTTGTATACTAACTTAAGTGGGTAAACTTAATATTTTAAGTGACTAATAATTTTAAACCTAATTCTTGTAAATCTAATTAGGTTATGAGATAAAATCATATGTGTAAGTAATTAAACTTCATATGATTAGAAATATCAAATTGGGTAACATTATTGAAATTGCTAGACTATGTTTATTATCTAGCCCAAATCAATTAAAAGAAAAGCCCAAAGGAAATAAAATATAATCCAATACTTAGCCCACTTGATTAGGGGTATTCTAGACATTTGATTAATCAAAATTGGGCATTTAAAATAAAAGCTAAATGGAGGATATTATGAGGATCCTAAGTAGAATAATTAAGCTAATTTGACCATTAGTTGAAATTATTACACAAGGACAATGTTGTTAAGCTCCCATTGGTTTCCACTCCATTATGCACATTTAATCATGTCTAGCCTAATGGAAGTAATAATACAAAGTTTTTACCTAATGGGAAACAAAATAATTGTGGGAAGATTATTAGTGAATTACCCACTTCATTTTGTTTTCATTCTTCCAACATCTCATTCTCTCTTCATCTTTTTTTCTTCTATCTTTTGCTCCCAAGCTAGCCAACTTCAAAGAGAGAAAAGAAAGAGAGAATTTCGGCCATAACAAGAAAAATTATAGGAGTGCTAGTTGTTTATGCCTCCTAAGCTTAGTATTTACTTTGGAAAATCAAGAAAGGTAACAACTAAGTCAAGGTATAACTTACCTTCATTTTCTTCTTTTACTTTGTTTTGCTAGCTTGAGTTTTGATGGGGTTGTGTACAATTACTTAAGATAAACTAGTTCTACATATCATCATGCATAGAACTAAGTATCTTGAGTGTTGGATCTAAGGCTTAGAGGAAGAAAATGAGCATATGTTCTCCAAGGGTGAAAACTCTTATTTTTCTTCCACTAAATCTTGTGTAACTCAAGTTTTATAACTTGGAACTGTGATCCGTCAAAAGGGGGTGCTAGATACATGAGTTACCTAGTAAACCCAAGTGGTAGGACACAAATCTAGCAAGTCTTGAAACCTTTGAGACTATTTTTTTTTCAAAATAGTCCACTTTATATGCTAAAGCTTTGAAACTCTAAATCAGCTACTGACTTGTTTTTCATGAGACTGTTTCGGTCAATTCCTTATCTTGTAAAAATCTAAAAAAATATTACAGAGGTACCTTATGAAGTTATCTACGCGTAGGAAAAAGAACGGACACGTTTCGAGTTATATATTGTGCGAAATGACTATTTCCATAAAAGACTCCATAAATATTATTCTACGAATATCTCACTGTGTATACACTGGAAAATTCCAAAACTTTTACAGAGGCTTCATATATGTTAGGAGAACATACCCTGAAAATTTTAGATTTTTCTGAGCAAAACTCATTTTTTAAAAAATAGAGCAAGATCCGAGTGTTTTGAGCACTTTAAAAATAGTAAATCATTTTCTAAAATTCCAGAAAAAATTAAAATCTCATTGTTAATTCATAATCTATAGAAATCCAGAAGTTTAGAATTTTTGGAATCAGTTTGCTATTTTTCCTAAAAATGATTAGGTTATGAATAAAAGGAAATAAATAGTTAAATGATGCCTTTAATGAGAAAAATATGATTTTTATGCTTGAATGCTCATAATATATTATATTATGACTATCTTAGGGCATTTTGGTAATTTATAACAATAAATATTATTTATGACATTTTATGGATATTAAATAAGAGGTTAATAAAGGATGAACAATTAGAATAAATTGTTTATTAATTTAATAAATCATTGAAATATTATTATAATATTAATAATATTATAATATAATGTTGTTATATAAATAAAAATATTATATTAGAGTATTATTATTAAATAATAATATTCGAGATTAAATAAAATATTATTAAATGATTAATAATATTAGTAAGTAAATAAAATATTATTAAATGATTAATAATATTAGTAAGTGAATAAAATATTAATAAATGATTTAAAGTATTATTAGTGAACCAATAATATTAGAAGGTGAATTAATATTATCTAAGTTAATAATATTATGTGAATTAAAGGTAGTCGTTAATTAATAATAACACTATCTGTATAGGATGATAATGTTTATAAGAACTTATCAGAATGTATAATATCTATGTGATTACATAACTCGATGTTATGCATTGACTAATTGAAAGACTAATTATAGGTCTCTCAAAGGAAGATAATTTAACTACATAGTGGATAGAAATTAATTTTCGAATTGTAATCTCACGATCGAGGCAAGTTTTCTAACTCAACTTGAATTATTATTTTCAAAGCATGTTAGTGAATAATTATTGATGATTATTCACGTCTTTATTGATTATTGAAATTCGTGACTTTGTGCAATCGAATTCGCTTCTAACGCCATCGAAGCGTGAATTAAGTTAAAATTCTTCATTTATGAATCTGTTTATGGGATAGATCTACGCTAATGTATCACCAGATCAGCGTGTCTAAATTTGTTAAATCAAATGGGTTTTAAATAATCGTTTTATTAATTGATATGGTAAGAAACTCTTGATCGAGAAAATGACAAATTTGATTAAGGCATGATATCAATGTCGGATTATTAAGTGTTTATGCATAAATCACGGGGTATGAAAGGTTGATCCTTGAATACCAAAACTTATTAAAAGGTCCATTTAAATCATCGAGCACTTGGCAAATGTTCATGGTTATTCAAAACCACTCGATTCATGTTATTCAATTATCGAATATTCAATTGTTGATTATTAATTCATGTTCCTCCACAATCTTATATTATTGTTGAACATGAAGGCAATATTTCTTTCTAAGTCATGATATATCTCCTTTGTCTTTATAAACTTGTGAAGCAAATTAGTTGCTTACTCTTGCTATATCATGACCTCTATTTTTAATTTAAGCTTAGAAGGATCTAACGCGAAGGACAAGGGCAAGGGCAAGATCCAAGAGTAATTTAGAATGAATGTCAATTAAATTATTATCGATGGATTTCTTAAGTAAACTATTTGTATTATAAATGGTGTATTTAAAGTTAAGGTTATGGAGACCTTGGGGCCATGTTATGAGACTTTATTATAATGAACAATGTATGTTTATTATTTCGAAATAGCTATGGAATGCTTATGATGATGATAGGATCGTGAGCACTGAATCTGAGGTTAGAGAACCTGGATTTGGGGGCGTCACAAAATCTTTTAAATTGCAACACTCATTAGTGTCATGGTCCGCGGCTTGATGATAGCCACAATACTTACGAGAGTTACCATGTCCCGTTCTATAATTATCACGAGGTGGCTCGAAGAAAGGCTGGTTTCTAATCTGATCTAAGATCACTGATTTATCTGTGTTCAGTTTGGTGTAGACCTTGTTCACCTTCGAAATTTGAAAGCAGGGGACGACCGCTTCTTGCCGCCAGAGTTATTGTCTTCTTGAGCGCCCTCTGGCCGATCATTATACCCCCATGTTCTCCTCTGATCAACTTCGGCCTTGGGAACTTCTATCTGCTTTAAATGGTCCGAAGAAGGATGCTTCAGGTTGTTCATGGCCTCTTCCACAACAATATAGCCTTCTTCCTTGTCAAAGGCTTTGGCCAAGCTCTTCGGATGGTGGAACATCAACTTCTTTACCAACTTCTTGGACTTTATCAGATCCAACCCATTCTGGAACAAACCTACAGCCTGGAGGTCATTTAGGTCGGACACCTGACCGACTGCTTCTCTGAACCTCTTTACATAATGGCCCAAAGATTCGCTGTTAAACTGCCGGATCTGTGCCAAAGAACCCGTAGGCTTTCCTCTTCTTCGGTTACTCCCAAAATGGACATGGAACTTATCACAAAGCTTGGTCCAAGAAGATATAGAATCTGACGGTAAAGTTTCCATCCACTGTCTCGCATCTTTGCTCAAATGTCAGAATAAAAAGTGTGGCACTTGGCAAAGATCGATTGAAATCATAATAGTCCATTAACCGGTCGAACGCCTAGCTATGGTCATAAGGATCCCCGGACCCATCGTAACTTTCTATGCGAGGCAATTTTTTGGGGATATCTGCCTTCTCCTTGAGAATATCTGAGGAAAAAGGGGATGCCTTCTTTCCCGGAGCGTCCTTCACTTGTTGGTCCTCAGCCAGCTGCTTTCGGAGTTCTTTTAACTCATTTACCAGAAAATCAACACCTTCGGGCTGCGAGGAAACCTCTTTCTCATGAACGACATTCTGTCTCTGAGTGGATTGAGCTCCTCCTGTCGGTCCCATTGCCCTTGTGGGGCTTCTTGATCTACTCCGGCGTGCACTTCTGTCCTCATGATGAGAATGGTCACGCTGATACTCCCTTGTTCTGGTTTCTGGCACGATCTCCCTTGACCTGCTTGTGACGCCCCCAAAATAGGTATACATCACCCATTTTGAGTTGTCAATACATGGTACAGAAACAACTACAACTTTATTATTACAACAGTAAAACTGTGAGTTTGAATACAAATATTATCTTCTAAACAATATCTATACTCAAATAAATCCTCATCACATTTATTGATACATTATTTTATAAAAAATGGTGAGGACTACTAAACAACTCTCTCTAGAACCTTCATTTCATACCCCGACTCGTACTCGCTATATTCTCGCCTCCTGAGAAGAAAAATGGAACAAAAAGGAAAAGGGTGAGCTCAACTAGCCCAGTAAAAAAATATTATGACTAAGATAATATACAACAAATTATCTTTAGTCTTCAACAGAAAAAATCTAATAGAATACAATAGACAACAAGTTTTAAATCAATATTCGCAAATTTGAAATAATAATTCATTAGAAGAGTTAAGTAGAGAATGCAAACTACTATCTTCTATGTATGAATTTAAAAGTTCATCGCTCATCTTTTATCCCCTGTAACATCAATCAATATATATCCGAATCAAATATTCATCTTGCACTACAGCCAAAGATATTCATCACCGTTGGTCATGTTCATCTAAACACACGCTCATCTTTGCACTACGGCCAAAGATATTCATCAAAAATCATTCATCTTTTGCACTATAGGCCAAAGATATTCAATAATATCATCATTTAAGACCGAGGATGATGAAAATATTTTTAAAGAAACGAATCCAAATTGAAACAAAATGACAAGGATTAAGGATTCAGTACTTTGTTTTATACATGTCCAAAAATACCTCAAAAAAATAATCATAGTGGTATAAAATTCAAGAATGATCAAAATATGGATACAATCAAAGCTAGTATCCACAATAGATATTTTAGACGAAAAGGAAAATTTTCATTTTTCAATGAATAAAGGCCAGATTCGTGAATAATGTCAGATACGTGAATAAATCTTCAGATACGTGAATAGTAACTCAGACACCAAAAGTTCCAAATTTGATAAAAACTTCAGATCAATATTTCAAAGATAATGATATTGAAGAAATAATATCATTACGGAAAAAAAATCCCTTACCTCGAAAAGATCAAGACTTCTAAATTTAAACACCAGGATATAGGCTATGACTTGAACTTGCACCAGATAAAGAATACTCAAAATATACTCAAAATACTCACAAGAATACATTCTCGATAATATATAGAGAAAATTTCAGATTTCGGTGTGATTTTTAATTTAACCTAAGCACCCTATTTATAGGAAAATGCTTTAACACCAAAGCAGAAAATTTAATAAAATATTAATATATATATATATATATATATATATATATATATATATATAATCTTCACGCACACCTTTGAATCAAATTCAAAGAATTGAACACATGCCTCACACATGCAAAAAAACATTTTTTAAAAAAATATTTAAAACTTCAAAAATTAATTATTTTGGAGCTTCGTAACTTCAATAATTCATAATAAATAGCCCTTTTGTCAAAAAATTGAATCTCATGACTTTTTATAGGAAATTCAATTTCTACAACTTTACTAAGAAAGTTTTTCCAAATTCCAAAAAGTAAATTGACCAAAATCCACAAACGGGAGATTTTACAGTTATAATCAAATTTCAAATAATAAATGGGTTCACCGAGCATGTTTAACATATTTTAAACATTTATTGCAACAAAAATACTCTTCCTCCACGATATACTCATATATCCCACATTCGTTGTAAAAATATCACCATTATTATATTATTAAAATAATATATTTAAATAAATTATTTTATCGAGGAAAAGATAAAATTTCAATTTTCAACAATTGTCACATTAAAATTTTCTCCATCTATATCCACATAAAATCAATATTTTCCTCATCATATGAATCAATAATTAATTATTCACAAATAATATTATAGAATCACAATATTGATAACTGTGCGATTCCTGTGAAAAGGGGCTTTCAATAAGAATTTCTCCTCATCTTGGCAAGCAATTAGGTGACCAAACCTCTCCTTGATGTAAATTTCTAGACATTGCCAATAATGTTATCTAATAATATTATTCAGATAATATGAATTATTGCTTCGATAATGAAAAATATTGTGTAATGACAATTATTGAAACAACAGCAATATAAAATATCAACGCAACAATTATTAAATCAATAAAATAAAATATTGAGCGGTAATTATCGTAACCATTATCGAAGTAAAGGCCTTCACGTAAGAATCAATAATTGGTGCAATACCGAGTATCTTATCGTGTTTTAACCAACCGAGTATTTTAACAAGATAATCAGTGAATAACTACGCCAGTTATTTTTAAACAACTTATATTTGTCGCTTTTCTTCATCCAATCGCTCAAGTTATGGGGCCCACATTATCGGTCGCATGCCTTGTACCGCATTTAATATTCCCCGACAATGATGAATATTCCCCACCAAACGAATATTCCGACAAAATAAATATTTTATAACCACCGCTTATTTAAAATATTTAAGATTTTACCCATAACTAATCACATTAATCAAATCAACCCTTACTATAATAAATAGAGGAAAATAAATTTCATTTATTAATTATTTGGGGTCTTACATCGCTTCTTCTTCGTCTGTCGTCCGTCACGATGTCGGAGAACCAACGACCATCGATTGCTTTCTTCGGGCCACGGAGTTCTCGCTCCTCGATCTTCTCCCACCGTGAGAACGATCCCTGAACACATCTGTAATACTCCGGCCTCGCCTCTCGTCGTGATATCTCCTTATGCCTACTCCGCTTTCGGATCGAACATGGCTAGATGCTTCATCCCCTTAATTCGCTTGCATGAAGCATCTGTTTCATTATATCTTCTCTCTGTTTCAACAGAACCTCCAAGGCTTTATCCGCTTCGTCTCGCCATCTTCGCCAACTTGGCACTCATCCTCCCGATCACTTCTTCGACGATGAGTCTTGGTGGTGAGCCTTACGCGCCGCCTACGACCATGATCACGCTCCTTATCCGCATTGAAAACCAACTTACGTCCCGCCCAAAGATGGATCTTCTGACGGAGATCTCTCGAATTATACTTAGAAGTCGTGGTTTCGCGGCGCTTTTTAAGGACCAGACGATCTTTCATCAAACACGAGGCGTTGGACGAAAGCTAATAACCATCACCGCCTCTTCCGGCGTACCATCATCCCTACTCCTCATCATCTTCCAAGTAGGTTAAACGATTGTGATTGAAAATTTCAATCACACTAACTCAAACCCTCCTTCTAGCGTCAATGTTAACGCCAAGATCTTCCGTCACGCCCCAATCACGTAAGACGCTCGATCCTTCATTGTAAACACAGTAAACACCACTGCTTCGGTACACCGTTCGGTCGGGGGGATATTTCAAAGCGTGAGAGTCGATATCGTGTTCACAAGGTTAACAATGGAGGAATGTAATGTCTAAGTGTCTCAGAGAGATAATAATTCCTGTTGTGTGTATGTGAGAATATGAATATGAAAGTGTATGAGAACGCACCTTTTGTGAAGACTTCAGTTTGGGTTATACTCTCTTCGCTTTGGATTATCTTGTACCACCCACCACCATCCGACACGTACCGATCGATGGGTTCTCGCCGATAACGATATGGTCCATCCCATCGCTGCATTAGCCTTTGTTTTCACTGCGTACATTATGATCTCATCCACATTAATGCATGGCGGGAGTTTTGGTCAATCAATCATGCTTTTTCATCATTCAAGTCAAAGCAATAGATATTAAAATGTCTAATGGGTCGATCCAATTGAATCAACCCGGTCTTTATGGGTTAAAATGGAAATAATATGGTGACTGGTAGGTGACTTTTTCACGATTCAATAATAAAGGCCCAATAGATTAATTAAATGAGTAAGCTCAATTTACCCGGCCCAAAGAGAGAAAATATCATGACCCAACAATTATTAAAATCACAAAAGGTATAAACCAACGGCATTGATTACGTTAATCAAAAATGAAGAAATTTTAAAATAGAGTAATCAAGCAGTACGTTTGTTGTGTAATGGAAACAAGTGCATTGTCTGATGTTGAATAATACCTCCACCGCTGTGGCTGATGATGCTTTCACAATCATTGTAGTGACTGAAGATGACAATCTGGCATAAAGTTGCTTTCAGAGTTACCGCGAGAATAGCCACTTAAAAACACACACAAAATGATTTAGTATAGAAAATGAACTGTAGAACATGGAGATTCAAGCTAGCAATATAATGGACAAATTACTCCAATCCTTGCATAGTTTCATTTATTAATTCTTAAAAAACTACTTAAGCAAATTATTTTATAGATTTAAATATATATCTATTATATCGTTCTAGCCACAGGCACTTGCTTTATAATATTTTCTTATTAACTTTGTTTTCCCTTGCTTTCAGTATATATAGATCATCCGGAACCTGCAATCTCCAAGTTGACAAATTAAAGAAGATACATTTGGAAGATAGACAAAGAAGATACTTGATGTGGGTTGCATCTCAAGGGCTTTCAAATTGCTGTGAATCCCAAGAGTACAGTACCAGAAGAAGCCATAGCCATAGCCATATAGCTCTTAACCCAGCACAAGTACAATCAAATAAGATAAGCCTTGAAATTGACGAATTTTAGAATATAGTTTCTGGATTACGTATATTAGTGGCAGAAAGTGAAAAAATGAAGAATTTTAAGAATGAGAATGAGGGTGAATATGGTGTGCTATTGTTGTTTTAGTAGTATCCCTGTATCCGCCAAACCATGAGAAGAGGAGAGAGAATATTTCAGGCTCTCTTCAAAACGCGTTATATATATTGTTACTCCATCTTGCATACTCCTCTTTAACGACGGTTCGGTTTATCGATATACATGTTGCCATATCTATTCTGGAATACAACGGTGAACCAGTAAATCGCCATATCTCAATCAGATAATATCTGTTGTGTATATACATATATATTTCTCTCTATATATATATATAGGCAAAGGTGCAAAAACTCGATATTTTACGGATGTTCACTTCCACCCTAAACTAATTTTGTTTTCAAAAGTACCAAAAGTTTTAAAAAAGCGGGTACTTGCCCTTTAGTTAGCGAGAAAATAAACAAGATTAAAGCTGTGATGACCTCAAAGGTTTGAATTAGGACAAAGGTTCAAAAATATCACGATATTTATACGGATGTCACTTCTTCCTAAACTAATTAGAATATTATCATATAATACATATTCTAAATAAAATAATATATATCATTTAATCAAAATAAAAATACAAAATTCAAAATAAAGAAAGCATAATATATTTACATCATTTAATTAAAATAATAAAATTCAAAATTAATATTTTAATACGTCAAAATTAATATTTTAATGATGTAATTTGAATTTTATTATTTTAATTAAATGATGTAAATATGTTATGCTTTTTCTATTTTGAATTTTTATATTTTTTGTTTTGATGAAATGATATATATTATTTTATTTAGAATATGTTTTATATGATAATATTCTAATTAGTTTAGGGTGGAAGTGGGACATCCGTATAAATATCAGGGACATTTTTGAACCTTTGCCCTAATTTAAGTCTGTCACGTCATCACAGTTTAATCTCGTTTATCTTCTGTTAACGGCAAGGGCACGGGTGACCTGCTTTTTGAAACGTTAAGAGTACTTTTGGAAATAAAATTAATTTAGGGTGGAAATAAGACATTTGTGTAAATATCAAAGACATTTTTGCACCTTTGCCCTATATATATATATATATGTTCCTAATTTTTTATCGGTTCAAAAATAGAGAAAAGTAAAGGATGAATTAAATTATCAGATCCTGGACCTTTACCAACGGTTTTTGTTTGTTTGATAAACAGAATTTTATTTGGATTTTCATTTACTAAATTTTAAAATTCAAAATTAATATAAATTTAATTCATAATTAATACGAATTTAGTTAGATGTAATTAATACCATAGTTAATATTGTAAATTATTGTAGTACTCTTTTAAATTTGTTATATAATTATGATTGTATCCGTTAAAATTAAATTACTTTTGAATTTTAAAATTCCATAACAAAATTTATTGAGGAACACGTATATATATGTATCTTATAAGAAAACGTTTGCCAGTGTAAATGTAGAGGAGGGTATTTTATTTTATAAACAGAAACTCATAAAATAATAATAAGTACTAAGTACTAACGAATACACATCGATTTTCAAAGCAATAGAGCGAGATTATGGGGCTATTTGATAAAATTAAATGAAATAATTTTGAATATTTAAATAATTCAAATGGATTGAATGAATAAAAATTTTAAATACTAAATAAAAAAATTATTTAATAATTGATAGATATGAAACATCATAATATTTTTTTTTTACTATCCCAGTTAAATACTAAAATCAAATAAAGTAAAACTCAATTTCCAAACAGTCCTAAGCAAATACATATCTCATGATAAAAATTTTAGTTGATTTTTTGCGCATATTAAGAAAGAAGATAAAATGATAAAATTGTCTATATTTAAATTCTCATTTAATTGCATAGTTTTCTGCACATTAATAGTGATGCTCCATAAATATGCATAGAGAATAAAAATATAACAATTAATAATAAGGGTATTATAGGCAAATTATTGTAAAAAAATAGATCATTTAAGGTAAGTAGACATTTAACTTGAGACTACCTGAAATAGTAATAAAGACTTTTACCTTAAGACGAAGGAAGTAATAAATTCCCAAATAAAGGAAAACTCTCTAACACTCTGATTCTTGTATCTCATACACACATGTCCAAGAAAAAATTAGAAAAATCGATTTGTCTCTCCTCTCCTTTCCTCTCTCACCTTCATAGAAACACAAAAGCAGAAAAAATTCAAAAGGAAAAGTACATTTTTCAGTTTTCCCAATTTCTTTTGTGTTTTATTCTTACACCTCAGATCTCGAATTTATGCCCTCTGAATTCCAAATCTGCACCGCCCATCACCAGTGCTTCAGTCGTTCCCAGATCTTAAACGAAGACGTATCGGTCCTAGATTTTTCCATTACTAATATTGATTTCTTGGATTGGGAACACTAGATAAACTTAGTCATGAATTTGGTCGAGTTTGGACCCGAATTTTGGAGTAATTGAAGAAGATGACAGAATACTTCAGAGAAAAGAATCAGTGATTGAATCGGTTATAGAAAAGATCACCGATAAATGTAAAAAATAGAAAACATGTGTAAAAAAATCATTCGGTGGGCTTAGGATTGATTTAGCGTAAAAATGACAATTTATTCTATCAATTCGATTCAATCATTAAGATTATTTTTATTCAAATCAAATGAAGTGAAAAACTAACTGATTCAAATTACAAGTCAAACAACCCCCTATATCTCCCCTTTATTATGAATAGACTTGGCAAATATGGCCCAAATCCATGGATGAAATTTGGGTTTAATAAATGTAATTTTTAGTTCAAAAAATAATACCATTTTGATTTTGACCTTTCATTTTTTGGCCCGGCCGGTGTGCCGTAAATTCTTTAATAATATCCTGTCATGGTCCCACTGAATTCATGAACAATAACTCCAATATTATGGAAACACGTGGTGGGAGTAGGCAGCAAGTCTGTCTGATCTTTGTATGAGATATGAGAGGAAACTCATTTGCGGCATAAACAAATGAGAAAAAAATTATATACATGTTTATAAATATTCGATCAAATTTAATTACGATCAATGTATAAATTTATAAGATAATATAAAATAAAATAAAATAAAATGGGATATTTTTTAATTTTTATCTATCCTGTGTGTGTATATATATAATATATATCGTAATTATAATTCTGTTACTTAATAAAAAAAGAGTTATATTATATATTACGAAAATATTATCCAAAATTAAATAGACATAGATTATAATTATCTACGTAATTTATAATAAAAAAAATAAAATACAAAATCGAAAGATATATTATTTTTTATTTAATCATAAGCAATACAATTATTACTTATTAGTTTGTAGAGACTCTGACTAGCTCTCTCTTACGAGTTTCTAAACTGCCCGTGAGTCGTGACAAAGCAGACGCTCGTGAGTCGTGACAAGTTTTGCTGCATGCATCTCAATTTGTTCCCCCATAAAATTCTATTCGGCTATTCCCATACGGATATATATATATATATATATATATATAATATATTATAGGGTATTCATCCACAGCAAACGTTTGTTGGAACAAACCAATTTTTCCATGCTTACGCTAGTCAGGTGTAGCGGCGATCAATAATCTAATTTTCTCACCACTTGCCTAGCTACAGGTACAATGGCGATAATTAATTCCATAAATGCCTTGCCTGCATGAGGCTTCCCAAAGTTACAAATATTATTCTAATATTTACATATTATTATTATTATTATTATTATTATTATTAATAGGTCTAATAATAAAAATAAAAATATTAATATTAAACATAATAATAAAAACATAATATTAAATATATTAATATTACAATTATTATTGTAAACATACTAATATTACACAATATTAAACATATTAATGTGCTCTAATTTTTTATAATTATGAACCATAATATTAAACATATTAATGAGGCTCTAATTTTTTTATAATTATGTTTAATATTTTACAATAATAATTATAATATTAGTATGTTTAATATTATGTAATATTAGTATGTTTACAATAATAATTGTAATATTAATATGTTTAATATTATGTTTTTATTATTATGTTTAATATTAATATTTTATTTTTATTATTAGACCTCATAATAATAATAATAATAATAATAATAATAATAATAATAATAATATGTGAATATTAAAATAATATTTGTAACTTTGGGAAGCCTCATGCTTATAGGGGCATTTTGGATTTTATTTTATCGCTGCCATAACTGAGCTTACAGGAGAGAGAAAATTGTTATTGACGCCGCACAAAATTGTAGAATTACAGGAGAAAATTGGTTTGTTCAAAGAAATGTTCATTGTGGATGAATAATTCTATATTATAAATTATTATAATTTATATATATATTATAAATTATTTTATTATTTTTAATATTTATTATTATTACTATTTTTGGTGTAGCAATATTTTGGGGAAAAAAAAAAGAGAAGTCCGCGGGCCGAGCCGGGACAGCCCAACTCGAGCCACGGGCCTAACATTTTAAGCCCGCCAAAACCTGAACTTTTTTGACTTGGCCCGTCAATGACCCAATCCGTGCTCGGCTCGGCCCGATCCAACCCGCCCGTTTGTCAAGTTTAATTATGAAGCAAGTAAGCAACACACACTTCATCGTTATGTATTACTATTGTTGGACTGGATTAGGAGGATGGACCAGAGCAGATTGGGCTCTAAATTGGACTTGCAAAGAATGTAGTATTGGGCCGGATAAGATATTAGGGTTATCACAAGCCCATTTTTATATAAATAACTAAGAAAAAGAAAATAAATGGCATCAAAAAGAAAACACAATACAAACCATAAATTGGTGAGATTAGTGTGGTCTAAAAGACTAAAACCCTGCAAGGGTATTTACGGAATGGCGCTTATGTAGCGTCTCAGGACCCGAACTTGGGGTTTTAGTTTGATGTTCGACTTTCAGAAAGAAGGCAAGTAAGAGAGAAGAAGAAGAAGAAAATGGTGAGATTAACGGCGGACTTAATTTGGAAAAGCCCTCACTTCTTCAATGCCCTTCGCGAGCGAGAATTAGATCTTCGTGGTAACTATCTATCAATATGTTCGCAACCCTATATTTTGGTTGAACTCAAAAACTAATCTTCCGTCAACTTAAACCTATATTTGTTTCTTTATTTTGCTCGTAATGTTTTCTTGTTTTTAGTCCTTTTTATTTGATGTATATTCTTGTGCCTATAGGCAATAAGATTGCTGTTATAGAGAACGTGGGTGCTACTGAGGTGACTCTCATTTAGTTTTCTGTTTTTTTTTTTGTTTTTGTTTCAAGTCTTTAGTTATTAACAGTGGGGATTGCGGAATTTTGTACTGTTCAATGCAGGATCAATTTGATTGCATCGATTTGTCTGACAATGAGATAGTTAAGCTTGAGAACTTCCCCTATCTAAATCGACTTGGTACTTTGTTACTAAACAACAATAGAATTACCCGTATCAATCCTAACATTGGAGGTATGCCACCATACCTTTGGTTCAGTATTTTCTGTCTTACAAATTAAACCCTACTGTTCACTTTGACTAGTTTTAATATTTGAATGTGCAGAGTTCTTGCCAAAACTTCATTCTTTGGTACTTACTAACAATCGACTTGTTAATTTGGTTGAGATTGACCCGCTTGCATCACTCCCGAAGCTGAAGTTCCTCAGTCTGCTTGATAACAACATTACGAAGAAACCCAATTATCGCTTGTATGTCATCCACAAATTGAAATCATTGCGTTTGCTAGATTTCAAGAAAGTGAAACAGAAGGTCAGTCTTTATTACCATTTAACTAGGGTTTGGGTGTGAGTGGGTTGATCTGTGGGTTTGAACCTATGTTGCCAGCCTTAATTTTGACACATTTTTTGTTGATTTGTAAATTTTTTGGGTACCTGTGCCTTGTGAATGTAGCCACACTAAATTAGTACTATTTTTTATCCCTAAACAACACTGTTGTAGATATTATTGTACTACTTATTATAGATTCTTCAGTACAGCCATGGATGTTCTTTTGCATCCACTACAGATGATGTATGTATTGTTTGGAAGTTTGTTCTGTATAGTGTACAAACCTCGTGATACGCTTTTGTCATGGGCTCATCAACTAACAATTAATGATGTTTATGCATTAATCATTATACTGCATTTATCTTTCTTTCAAGTTTTGTTTGTGATATTTTCTTATCCTAGGCTTCACATCTACTTTTTTTAGTATGTTATAAAAGCCTATTTGAATGAATTATGATTCTTGGAACGCGGATGCTTTCTGATGCATGGATGTGTATGTTTCTGCATGCTTGATTTCATGATACTTACTCCTATCCAAGTCTATAGTTCCATTTCTTTCACTTGATTGAATTTTCATCTGTCTGTCTTTAATTGTTTGTGGCATATATGTCTGCTTTTACTATTTTCAATAAATGTGTATCCATTTAATATCTTTTATTGATGATAGGAACGAACTGAAGCATCTTATGTATTTGCATCACAAGAAGCTGAAGAGGAGGTGAAAAAGCAATCTGTAAAGACATTTGTACCTGGTGAGATACCAAGTAACCCAGAAGTTCCAAAGGAAGATCAGACACCTAAAAATGTTGCCCCCACAACAGAGCAAATTATAGCTATCAAGGTATTACTCATTGTGCAATTTGTTTCTTTTCTCACCCCCTTTTTACTGCGTCCCATTACTTCTCAAAGTTTAACAGTTTAGAGTAGTCTATGGTTGGAGGAAGATGCTTTCTGGGGACTGGAATGGTAGAAAAGAGTTATATGTTTTATGTGATAGTAGATTAGACAGACTGTATTATCATAGATTAGACAGAATGTATTATCAACTCTCCTCAATTTTATCTTTTTTATTGAATGCATGCAGTATGATGGACTCATTACTCAACCTTAAGACTTGGCTGACCATATCTAATTGATATCCCACGTCTTATAAAGCCTTTTTTGTTGTCTCTGTTTTGTTTCTTTGAAAATGTAGATTGTCTGCTGTTTATTAATTTTTTAAGAATTATTTGTGCAGGCTGCTATCGTTAATTCTCAAACCCTTGAAGAGGTAGCAAGGCTTGAACAGGTGATCCCTTTATCCACTCAAAATAGTATGTAAACTAATTTCCATATTTTTCTCTCTTTCCTAGTTGATGAGATGGCTTGTTCAGACACTTTGTGTTCATTTTTATAGCATAACTTATGTTTTGTGCTTCAAAATGTTTGACATTCTAATTTTCTTGTTCTTTTTGCACTGTCGAGCAGGCATTGAAGTCAGGCCAGCTTCCTGCAGATCTAGACATTAGTGATAATGACTCCATGACCAACAATGAGAATACCAAGGAGGACAAGATGGTAACAGATGGCGAAAATGAGGCTAATGAAGGTGCAAGTAAAGACAATAATGAACAGAAGAAAAATGGTCTTGCAGAAATGGAGCAGGTACAATTTGCACCATGACATAATGTTTGACCCAGTTAATTGTTGTTCCTGTGCTGCTTACAGTAGTATACTTGACATTTTCTACGATCAAAAAATAAAGCAGTCATTTTTGGTTCTGCATGCTTGTACTTTGGATTTTAATGGAAAATGTAATTCAAATAGGTAATTTGTTGGAACGTAATAGTTTGGAAAGAAGCTGCAAAAAATCCTAGAAACAATACACTAGCTGTGATCACACAAACTTCTAATGCTGCATGAGAAATAAAATAAATTGTCACCTAGTGTGACTTTGTGATAAAACATAAATCTTTGTTTCGTGGTCACATGCATCCACGACATATATGTAAGCTATACATAATGATCACTAAAACTAATTCTTATAAATCAAAAAACATTCCTGTTTGTTGTAGTGTTTCCAGAAGCTGCATTCACTGTGTGACGTAGTTGTGGGGTATGGTGTTTACATTTTCAGCTGGCTTCCATATTCAATGCTGCTCTCTGATCCTCATCTTCAAATAATGATATTCAAATCTGTCTATGGGGAATTGGTGATAGTCGATTGTTGAACAATGTTGTCCCCTGTCAGGCCCTTGTTGAAGCCTAACTAGAAAATAAGGAAGAAACGAAGATGGAGATAAAAGTAAGAGAGAATTCAGAGAGAATAAGAATAAGGGAGGAAGAAGGAGAAGAATTCAGTGATTTATCACTGCATAATATTCAAAAGCTTGGAGGTTACTCCACCCATTACACATATATAGCTACTAAAATGCTGAAAAACTGTAAATACTCTTATCTTACATCATTCTCTTATCCTAAACACACATGCTAACATGTGCATACAAAATATCTAACTCTATAATATACTAACTACTCTTTCCTTCCCAATTTACCCCTGGCCTGACATTCCCTACTCATTTAGAACATTCATGTCCTCATGAATGAGTTCTGAGTTTGTTTCCCCTTTAAATTTCCTAGACAAACCATTTGTAGTTGTGTTATCCTTCCCTTTTTGTAAGTAATGATGTAATCATATCCCAGAAGCTTGTTCATCCATCTTTGTTGTAGGTAGGTCACCACCTTCTGTTCTAAAAAGTACATCCTTGCTCTGTTTTGATAATGTCTCTACCCTAAATAAGAAAACCATCTCTTAATAGCTTCAGCTACAACCATTAGTTCCTTCTCATATTCTGAGCTTTAGAACCCAAAGCTTTACTAAAATAAGCAAGGGGCCTGTCTTCTTGCATTAGAATTCCCCCAGTCCCTTCAGTCTCAATTTCAAAGACCTTGGTGAAGTCTGGTAATGCCAAAACTGGAGAAGTAGTGAGAGCTTTTTTAAGAGCTGTGAAAGCAAGTTGAGCCTTTGGATTTCACCTAAATTTTCCTTTTTGTAGCAGAGAATTCGGGGGTTTTGCTAGGATTCCGTAGCCCCTTATGAATTTCCTATAGTATCCTGTAAGTCCAAGGAAACCCCTTAGTTGCTTGATGATTTTTGGTTCTGGCTAATCTAGTACATCTTGGATTTTTGTTGGATCCATTGCCACTCCTGTGTTAGAAATTACATGTCCTAAATAATCCTACTGAGGTTGTGCAAGGGTACACACTTCCCCCCTTTAGCACCTTTAGCATACAACTGATTGTCCCTTGGAATCTGAAATACTTCTTGAAGATGTTTGTAGTGTCCATCCAAATCCTTGAAAGAGTAGATTAGGATGCCATCAAAAAACACCTAAACATTTTTCCTAAGGAGGGTTGAAACAATTCATCAAATTTTGGAATGTGGTAGGGGCATTAGAACCTCTGTGCTGATCTAGGATCCATTAAATTATGGGTACCATCAATGAGTATTGATAAATTTTTTTTAATATAACCAGTCATTTTTATGGTTTAGGGACTGACTTGGCCTTCAAGGGCATTAAGGGACTGACTTGCAGTTCTGAAAATCCTCACAAGTGATCATGAAATTTTGAGGAGCCTTGCATTGGTGTCCCATGATGTACTTCTCATTAATGTTCGAAAAAGTTAAAAGCGGTACGAAGCTTTTTCTCCGGACGAGGCGAGGCGTAACCCTCGAGGCAGAAGCCTCGATTTGAAAACATATGTTATTGATAAATATTGAATATATACAAATTTTGTGGTGATGAATAATTTAGGGAAAAAGATTCAGTTATCAACACTCGACACTCGACTCCGTCGAGTTATCAACACAAGAAATGTTTTTTTTCGCTCTAGGGACTTAAGTGCAGGAAATATGAAGAAATAGGGGCTGAATTGAAACTTCAGGGGTTGAAATGAAAGAAAATGAAACTAAAGGGGCTGATATGTAAAATTTTAGGAGCTATTTTGAAATTTAAGAAAACTTTTGAGACTAAACTAAAATTTTATAAAGACTATGGGGTACCTAACTGTAATTATCCATTTTTTTGTTTCAAATCAAGGCATAAGCCTTGATACGCCTCGAGGCGCAAGGCTATGAGGCGTAAGCCTCAACTGAATAAAGCCCAAGCCTCTCGATTTCTCTGTGAGGCGTAAGCCTCGCTATAGTTTACTCCCGCCTCGCCACGAGGCGCACGCCTCGATCGCTTTTTCGATCATTGCTTCTCATCACAGTAAAAACATAGGCACTTGACTTTTCTCTCACCTCTTTGAGTTGCAGTAATAAGTCTAGACTTGTTAAAAGTCATTTCTAGGGTAGAGGAGTCCCTTCTTGTAGTTGGGTTGAATGTTGTGTGGCTTGGTTGTGGTTTAGGATAGTTGTTGGTGTTGACAAATTTAGGAATGGGACTCGCTTGTTTGAAGGCTTGGGATACAGTTTCTTGGTCAAACAACTTCACCATTTTTTGGTTTCATCTTTTAGTCCACCAACAAAGTTCCCCACAAAGAAGTCCTCAGTCAAGTGAAACAACTTCTCAAGTAGTCTCCACTTATGCCTTTCAAACTCATCATAGTATTATACATTCACATTTCCTACTTGCTTCAACAACTTGAATCGTTCATATATGTTTTTCACACCTGCCTCAGTGAACCTCACAGTGAAATCATTTGCAATCTCCCTCCAAATAAGCCCCTATTTGCCATTGACATAAGACTTCTACTAATATTTTGGAAAACCATGGATGTGCATCCCAGTTATGGCAATCCTTTTATGAGAATGAATCCCATATATGTCAAAATACTCCTCGCAATCCTGTATCCAACTCTTAGCATCATCGCCCTCAGTAAATAATGGGAACACCAATTTAAAATGTTTAAGTTCTCTCTCCTCTTCACCATCATCATAAAATGATTTATCTTCCTCCATTGAGCATCATCTTCATGTTTCCTTGCTCTTTCTTGCTCAGCATGCCTATGGTCTCTGAAGAATCCCTTATCCCTCTTTTGCCCCATATGAACAGGCTTTTTGCCCCCTTCCATTAGCCCCAAAAGGATTTTCAAACATGTCATCATTACTTGGGCTCTTCTGTCTCAACAGTTTATTCATATCTTCCATGAAGTGGTCTATTTTCTCATCAATGAGTTGTAATTTCTTCTGTGGTTTATGAAATCCTGTTGCAACATTTGTGAAGGACCAACCATATTTATATAGAGTAGAGAGAAAATGAGTCGCATAATATTTGTGATTCCGAGTTTGAAAATGAATTCAAGCAGTAACAACACTACTTGAGTAAGAGTAAGTAAGCTTGAGTAGCTATTTAAGTGAGAAGTGGACTTACTTAGTGAAACAAACTGAGTATCCCTGATCAAATAAGTTTAGTATTGGAAGGAAGTGGACTTACTCAGTGAAACAAACTGAGTATCCATCAAACAAGTTTAGTATTGGAAGGTTTTAAGATCGTAGACTGGAACAACTTATAAGACTCTACGATCGTAGATTGGAACAACTTATAAGATTCTACGATCGTAGACTGGAACAACTTATACGATCGTAGACTGAGACAACTTATAAGCTACGATCGTAGACTGGAATAACTTATAAGACGGCGATCGTAGACTGAAACAACTTGTAAGACTCTACGATTGAAACAATTTGTAAGACTCTACGACTGAAACAACTTGTAAGACTTTACGACTGAAACAATTTGTTAGACTCTACAACTGAAACAACTTGTTTGCAACTCTACGACTGAAACAACTGGTAAGACTCTACGACTGAAACAACTGGTAAGACTCTACGATTGAAACAACTTGTAAGACTCCGATTGAAACAACTTGTAAGACTCCGATTGAAACAACTTGTTAGACTCCACGATTGAAACAACTTGATATGAACACTAACCAAAACAGATCAAACAAAACTAATTCATATAATCTGGGAAAAAATTCACCGACAGAGAAGATTAAGCAAAATATGAATTAAAATTTGTGTGGGTGATGTTGTAAATGAGTTTTATGGAATGTACTATTAGGAACGAGTGAGATGGAAGTTTTTAATACCTAAAACAAGTGAATTAACACTTGAATTTGTTGAGTTGTAGTTACGTTGGAAAAACAGAGTCTTTGAGGCCCATTTTCTGTTGGTATAGGGTAGAGATCTACAGTTGTTGCCGATGGTTTTGTGCTGGTTCTAAGTAGTGTTTGAATGATGGAAAAAGGTAGAAGAGATAGAATTCAGATAGAAGGGTATAGAGGTAGAAATTGGAGGTTGAAGATCGAGAAGAACAAAGGATGCATAAAGTAAGAAGATGAGTTTGGATAGAACTTGAGCTCTGATACCAATTTGTCAGGCCCTTGTTGAAGCCTAACTAGAAAATAAGGGAAAAACAAAGATTGAGATAGAAATAAGAGAGAATTTAGAGAGAACAAGGGAGGAAGAAGGAGAACTCAATTCTGAGTTTGTGAGATTGAGAGAGATATAGATAGAGAAAGCTTGAACAAGCTCTTCCAAAATTGCATAATATTCAAAAGCTTGGAGGTTACTCCACCCATTACACGCATATATATAGCTACTAAATTGCTGAAAAGTGTAAATACTCTTATCCTACAAACACATGCTAACTAACACTTACATGTGCATACAAAATATCTAACTCTAAAATATACCAAGTTACTAACTACTCTTTTCTTCCCAATTTACCCCTGGCCTGACATCCCCAAACATCTACTTTTTGTGTTTGGTAAATAGAAAGCACTTGAACTAAAATAAAATAAAATAAAAAGTAAAAAGTGTTCTGATTATTTCCATGATCTTAAGCAGTTTTATATCAGGTTACCAAACACTTTTTTGCTTTTTTAAAACTGATTATAAGCATCCTTAAACAGCCCCCCTCCTCCCCCTCCCCCCCTCCCCCTCCCCCCCCTTTCGTATGCAGCATATATAGTTATGCAAACTCATGGACTTGTGTACTGTGAGATTTTACATTGATTGTTTTATTATTATTTATTTCTTTTAATAATTCTTGTACTCCTCTTCTGTACTTGATTCGATTTCTTAAGCTATTGGTAAAGGGAGGTTACCACATGTTATACAATTTGCTAAAGTTGCTGTTAGTGAAGTGAGTTTAGTATATATCTGTGCATTCCTTGCTTCGCCATTGCATAGTTGCAAAAAATACCTTTTGGTACATATTTTGTTCTAACCCCTCAAAAAAAAAAAAAAAAAAACATAAAACAAACACTCTCATGCCACAAAAAGTCTTATTTGCAAATGTCAAGGATGTATTATTGTCTAATTTTTACCCCTAAATTTTTATTTTTTTTAGAACCTATACTATTACAATTCAATTTTAGGGTTGAGGGGAAAACCTGGGGAAAGGGACTGAGGGGGGGGGGGGGGGGTTTACCTGTAGCACATGCTGAATTCGGATTTCTGCTGATTACCGCTAGGCTGACACCTTTGGTCTAAAAAAAAACTTGTTAGTCTAGTAGTAATAGCCTGATAATAAAATTATGATGCCAAACTTAGGACATTCTTTCATTTTATACCACTATCAATTAAAAGCGGACTTTTTATATTTTTGGTTTTTTTTTTTTTTCTTTTTGGGAAGAAAAGCTTGTATGCAATGGTTTCTTACTTCTCTGTTTTTCCTTTTGGGTTCTTACTCTTTTGTTCTGTTTTTCCAAACTTCAGGAGTAGGAGAGGTAGCTGTACAAGTTATTTCAGCAATGGTGGGTAGTCAAATTTGCAGTGGGTGGTCCATTATCTTTGTTGTCATAGTACTGTAAGTGCAGCACTTGGCTTTTGCTGGGTGCTTCAAAATTGATTTGCCAAGTAGTGAAGCTATTATTGTTGTGTATCAATAGATCAAGATCATTTTGATTCCAAACTCAAATGGCTGCAAGTGGAGATTTAGTTTTATAGGGACACCCTGTGAAACTATATAATGTTGACTTGAACCGGAAGAGGAATATATGGTTAAACATCTGGTTTTTTTTAATTTTTTTTTATAAATAATTTATTTACTGGATATAAGTTTCAATGGAATGGTATTCAGCTTCAGACACCATATCAGGTTTCATGCCATTTCTTTTACCATCTTTAGCAGATCCGAATCTTGCCTCTGTCACTCTGTTTGCTCTTTGCATTTAGAAGGACATGGATTTTAAAATACATTATAGTTGAGGTATGATCCTGATGATCATGTGGCTACAATTATGCTATAAATATAATTATGGAAGTATTTGAGGCTTCATGTTAAGAAATGATTTGGCTGCGAATCCACAGCAACCTGTATTGCAAAGTAGATAGAGCTAATGCGTGCTGGATCATTAAGCAAGATCTCTTATCTGACCTGATCTAGAGTGACATGGTGGTTGCTACTAGCTCTCATTGTAATATTATTATTGGCTTTTTAAAAGTTAATTTTAAACATTTTCAAACTCAATTAACATAAATTCATGTAAAGACAATTATGAATATTATAAATTATTTAAAAAGTATCAGTAGTTGTTTTCAAAATTTAAATGAGTTATGTCGATTTTAGAATTAAAAATGTTTCAAAAAAAAGTCAATAATTCAAAGCTTAAGGAGTGAGTATTATATACAAAGAGAGGATCATTATTTGATAGATAGTATTGACGCTCATTTCTTCTTCCCATTCAGCTCCTCGCGAGTAATAAAAGCTCCAGACGGCATATTCATCTGTGCTGTGCAATAGGTTGGTTGATCACTTAAAATCCTGATAAATGGCCATCTTAAAGATAGCTGCACCTCACCTTGACTGAAATGATATTAGGTCAGATCATCATAGTTTTAGAATTCAAGAGGGGAGAACACGCGGAAATCAAATAACACTTCTCAACAATTGTTATCCGGATAATTAACAAACTCAAACTAATGATAGGATTTGTAGCAAGCAAATCCATGAGATCCCTAAGAGCCTGTCCGACAGCTGTGAGTTCTTTTTTGGGGTCAAGTGAAGTGAAGGTTGTTCCTTCCAAAAAAATTTTTAATGAAAAAGAGCCTCCGCTTCGCATCCCTTCCCCAAAAATGAAACTGGCAATTTGGCAAATAGACCCTTGGTAATCTGATCATGTAAAAAAATGCCTATTTAGGAACATTCTTAATGGTACAACTGGACATTTTAAATATTCTAACACTGGCATCGACTATCCTAGATACCACACGATTCATCCTAGTCACAAGCTAAAACATAAAACAAAGCTTACAAAAACTAAGCAAACAGTTTTCTCATGCTGCAGCATTGTTCTCTGAGATGCAACAACTTTTGATGTATAAAAAAGCTGCTTGTGTCTTTAAAAGAATGGCTGCCAGCAGTGGGAAATCAGATGGATAATATAAAAGGTATGGTAAAATTTAAGCAGTCTGGTTTATGAACCTCAACGCTCCTAAATGGTGCAAAGAATAATTTTGAGGGTCGCTTTCCTTATTCCTCTATACATTAATGATTTGATCACCAGCTACACAAGATACTCCTCTATACAAGGTATATCAATCAGCTATACAAGGTATATAAATTTAAATTGTGTTCATATTTGTGATTACCTACGAGAAGGATTTTGTATCAGACAAGTAGATGTTCCGATTTGATTGGTTAGTAACAACTGGGTTTCCTGAATCGTCCAAATCAATGACGGCTACATCGCCGGGCTTGTAATCTTCAGAAAGAAGTGCTTCACTCAAGAGATCTTCGACTAAAAGGGTAACTGCCCTCCTAAGAGGCCGGGCACCATAACATCGATCATATCCTTGTTGGCATATGAGGTCCATGGTCGCTTTGGACACCTCCAGACCAATTCCAAGAGAGATGAGCCTTTCTTTCACCTCTTGCAGCATTATATTCAATATCTCGAGCATCTGGAATGAATTTATCAAATCACTTCAGCATATCATAGTTATAACTACTAAATCAACAAGCTCATGTAAGATTGACGGAAGGCCCATAGTTGCTGATCTCAGACATGTTAAAAATTCACTAGTACTGTTTTAAGTTTTAGTACTTCAAAATTGGGCCAAATATGATTGTTTTCTACTCGAGATATTTATTACTGCAATGAAAACCATAATAAAATGAAACAAAACTATAACTATCTTTTAACAAGACAAACCTGAGTCTTCTCTAGGGAACGGAATACAACTACTTCATCTATCCTGTTGAGCAACTCGGGACGAAAGTAGGCCTTGAGTTCTTCCATTACTAGTGTTTTCAATCCAGCATATGAAGTTGACTCATCATCTGCAATTAAGAAACCTATAGAGTTGTGTCTACCTTTCGCTATAGCCGCAGAACCCACATTAGAAGTCATCACCACTAATGCATTCTTGAAAGATACTCTTCGACCCTATCAAAAACAATAATGCAGAATTGGGAATTCTGGCAATAATTACTTGAAAAGAAATCAAATAATAAAGTGAAGTAAATCGTAATCCAAAAGTAAACATTCTTCCTTCTAGCTCGGGCAATGACAACAGAAGCGAACCTGAGAATCAGTAAGGTGACCATCTTCAAACAATTGGAGAAGAATATTGAATATATCTGGATGCGCTTTTTCTATTTCATCAAGCAATACAACCGTGAAAGGTCGTCTTCTTATAGCTTCTGTAAGGGTACCCCCCTCCCCATAGCCTACATATCCTGGGGGTGATCCTATTAACTTGCTCACAGTATGCCGCTCCATGTACTCACTCATGTCCAGTCTTAGCATTGCCGCCTCCTGCAACAATTATATAAAAGTAGAATGGTAAAATTTTCATATATACCCACTCAATAACGCCTTTTATCACAAACTAGTTGGAGTAAGCTGAAAATGAATCCATATGAATTAGTAGATAATAGATACTCTACTTAATGTCAATCACTACGATGGTGATTGAGTGTAAGGTATCTAGTCCGTGACATTTTTTTCTCATCCAATGGATCTATCCACCTAGATCGTACTGTTCCTTCCCTTGGGAATAACCATCTCAGAACAAAAAATTCTCATTCTCCTTCATTCATACAACCAGTACATATACTCATGCATGCACCTATTTTTATTGGGTTACCGTGACACAAATTTGCTACTCACCAATGCTTTCAGAATTGAGATAATTCAGATCAATAATTACTAATTGACCTAAATTACTATATATTTAACTGGGCTACGAGAATATTTTCTTAATAAATTAAATGAAAAAGGAAAGAAAACATATAAATGACAATTAGATCCTTACTGAGCCAAAGTAGCATGCTGCCAAAGCTTTTGTCAGTTCAGTTTTGCCAACCCCAGTTGGGCCACAGAAAAGCATTGCTGCAATTGGCCTATCAGGATCTTTCAGGCCAACCCGGGATCTCTTAACAGCTCGAGAAATGGCAGCAACAGCCTCATCCTGACCAATGACCCGCTTCCTAAGCTGCTCATCAAGACCCACCAGAAGCAATCTTTCATCTGCATTGAGCTGCTGAACCGGAATCCCTGACCAGAGTGATGCCACTGCTGCTATTTCATCAGGTCCAACCACTGACCTAGAAAATTTCAAAGCAAGAATATTTGAAGTTAACGGACATTTAAGTTCAGGAATACATTACATCATATTCTATAATTTATAAAATGTAAAAGCTGCAAAGCATACTCGTCATCTTTGGATGTGGAAGCCAAAGAGTGTTCCAAATTGAGTTTGCTATCATCTTCCATGCTTGCTGCATCCTCATAGTTGTTCCATTTACTTGCCAGAACCTACCAAAGAAAAAAATAGAAGAAAAAGGAGTTCACACTATTAGAATATCACCCTTCAAAAAAAGGCTATCAGAAACTCTTGATTTAGAGCTTTTGGGGTTTATATGAACTCTACTACATCAACCAAATCCCATCCTCTAGAACTAGAACCAGAAATGACTGAATCATCATTGTTTTGCTTTAAAAGCATCAAAGTTATAAAAAAGGACATCAGCATATTAAAAACGAAGTAACCACAAAAGAAAATGGTGTAATTACCACTTCATGCATGGCCTGAACTTCTCTGATCTCTTGCCAATAATCATCTGGAGACTTTGAAAGTATGCAAGTTTCCTGCTCCTTTTTCTTCTTGAAGGCTTCCATACGAGCTTTGCTTCCTGCCTCGTCAATGAGATCAATAGCTTTGTCTGGAAGATGTCTATCAGGAATATATCTTGCTGAAAGCTGCACAGCAGCATTTATGGCCTCCAATGTGTATCGACATCTGTGATGCACCTCATACTTATCCCGCAGACCCAACAGTATCCTTACTGCATCCTCCTGTAAAATTTTGGCAGTAACATATCAATTGAGTCAACAAGAGACGCATTAATATATTTTGCAAAACTAAAGAAATTAATCAAACTTTTAAGACACAAATAAATTATAGTCTTCTACATTTTTTTGGATAATTTCATAGAACAATTAAGTAACCTAAGATGGAGCAGCTTGAAGTTTTCGATCTTTTAAATATTCTAGTTAAATTAAAGTTCACGTTCATTTGTTTAATTTTATATATATATATATATATATATATATATATATATATATTTGTTTTGCCAAATTTAATTTTCTGGCAATCACATGTATTTTCCTCCTGCTGGTACCAAAATACCACCGCAGTTTTTTAATTTTCTTTCATCGAAGTCTCTCTCCTTCATGTTTACCCTTTCTCCATTAGTATTATCATTGTTTCTTACTTTTCAAGGTTGACATATTATTCATTTTGGCCTCATTAATAAAGCAGATGATAAAGAGTTTCTATGATTGATTTTTTTTATCCATTATCTGCATGATCACTGGTATCTCTGCGGAAATAAAGTTTAAAGTCGTGACAGTAGTGTTATTTTTTTTTATTTTTTTTAATGTTATTTCGTAATCTAACAGAAGAATTTCGTTAGAGGAGCCTTTTGGAGGCATACAAGTATGCTTCAACACAATTCCTTTATAATTTTGTTTTTCTCCTAAATATTCTTTTCCTTATATGCTATCAATATATATTCTGCTGGGCTGGTTTTCCATTTCATTAATCTAGTCATTTATGAATTTTCATGATTATTACAGGGTTATCAAGGAACTCTAATTACCATACATTCTGGGTAACGGGTAGTATCGTTCCGTGGTACGAGAACTAAGATACCTTGTGCATTACAATATTTGCAAGAAGTGACTACCTCAGTCAGTCAAGTTCTCCTACTTCACATTACACCAAGCACAATTTAATTAAACTTTCTTCTTTTGCTAGCAATCCATAAGTAGAACTACCTCCGCTTAGCAACGATTGTCACACTTTGGTGTTGGCATGAATTCTAAGACATACCAAAAACGTACGCACATTATATCTTTAACTGTATTAAAGAAAATTAAAAATATAATATTATATATTCTCTCCGTCCCATAGTTATAGGCTGATTTTCCATTTTGGGATGTCCCAATATATAGACTACTTACTATTTATAAAATTTAGTTGGTTCATTGTTTTACTTTTATGCCCTTATAATAAATATTCAACCATTAGTTTTTTTTTTTTGAAGAAACAACATTCAATGTCATTATTGTTATCACCACATTTAATGTTGTTGTATTCTCAATAAAAGAATTCAACTTTTTAGGCTCGATAAATGAATTTGGAATAACATAAACGTTTTGTGATTAGTTGAAAGTTTATGTAGATTAAAAATTCATCTTTGGTTAAAATTCTATTTTAATGGTCAGTACACGTTGATCAATTAAGCTGAGAGTTTCAGTGTGATAAGTAAGGGGTATATGTGGAAATTTTTTGTTAAAATTGCCACTTAAACTGATTTTCTTAAACTATGTGCCAAAAGAAATCAACCTATAACTATAGTACGGAGGGAGTATATGTCTTTTGAACACATCTTAAATTCATGACGAAAGAATTCTATAAAGTGTGACGATCTTTGCACGACAGGGGGAGTAACTCTTTGGTAAGTAAAAGAGAGAGATACAAAATGGGATATCCAAAATAGTATCGGATGCGAAATAAATTCATCATGTACTTCACATAAAGGACTAGGTAAATGCAGTAAATTACATACGAAATATTGTTTTGGGTCATTCGATCAAACTTCGGACGGTCAGAATTCGATGGATTTAGCCTTCCATCCAACTTTGGCTATGGATCATCCCCTTATATATATACACACACAGTGTGTTCCCCAAGCACAAGATTATGTTCCCCTTGTGCATGGGTTGTATGGTAACTATAGTTTTTTCTGTACTGTAGCTTGCTCTGTATCCCCTTAAAGAGCACTTATATCAAAAGAAAATAATAAATATATGTATATACAACAGATTACCAGGCTTGGTTCATTGATCAGCACTGGCTGGAATCTTCGCTCTAATGCTTTATCCTTTTCAAAATGCATCCGGTATTCATCCATAGTTGTTGATGCAATACACTGCAATGAATGGAGTGTTTATTGTATGCTGAAAGATCAAAAACTCCATGAAACACATGAAAGAAGCAAAAAAAGGGGGGAGTGGAGGTAAGCAGCCGGCACTTATTTTCTGATAATCACAGCTGTCCAAAATCATTACACTTGAGACCATATTTTATGAGAAGCACAGGAGTAACTCCAAACCAAGAAGTGGAATGGAAATATGGAATATGAAGTGGTCCAATTTACTAGGTTAGATTGAAAGTTGATAAAGTAATGACTATAAAACATACGGAGGCCCTTTGGTTAGAGAAAATAGGTTTTTTTGGGAATAGTAGAATTAGCTGATTAGGTTTCCAGGGTATGAAAAGATATGATGATAACTATTTTAAACCCCTGAAAAGATCTTAAATTTAATTTTGGTCATTGAAGATCTACAAGAGTCTGCTTTTACCACAAAATTATATCAAATTGAAATCTTTATACTAAATGAAACCGATTTCTCCAACTGTATTTTGGCTATCCAGTTGGTTAGATAGGAGGGGGATGACACCGTTAAGTTATTATTTTTACTCCAACTAATATTATTTCTTCGAACAAGATCATGCATCTTAGTCTTTCAAAAGAATGTTAATTCAGCAATATGACAATAAAGCATTACTATATGAGAGATCATTACCTGGATTTCACCCCTCCCAAGTGATGGCTTCAAAAGATTACCTATGTCAAGTCCAGACCCCTTGTTTCCTCGCCCAACTGTTCCTGACCCGATGAGTGTATGGACTTCATCAATGAAAAGAATAATTTTGCCTGCAATGCTATCATAACATGATGAGCCATGATCTAGAGATGTCCGATTCTAATAATCATAAGTGTACAATTGTACTCACCTGACTCCAATACCTCCTTAATTAATGTAGTAACACGTCCCTCTAGTTCTCCTCTCTCCTTGGCGCCTGAGATTAATAGACCTATATCTAATGACATAATGCGTTTTGTCTGTTCATAAAAATAAATACAGCTAATTAAATTGTGTGACATATATCTTAAGGAAATTTATAGATAGATTCATCTGTATTATGTAAAACCTCAAGACATTACATAAAACAACCATTCTTGAAAGAAGACAATACCCACCAAAAGAAATTCAGGAACATTTCCCTCTGCAATATTAATTGCCAGCCCTTCAGCAATGGCAGTTTTCCCTACCCCAGCCTCACCAAGAAGAATGGGATTACTTTTGGTTCTTCGGCAAAGTATCTGAACAATTCTCTGAATTTCAGTTTCTCTGCCAACTACTGGATCAATGAGTCCATCACTAGCACGAGCTGTAAGATCCACACAGAATAGGGCCAAAGCACTTTTCTCTAACAAGAACAAGGTAAATCACTCAACATTCTTCTAGAGCCTTGTAACTGGTTAAGCACTAAACAAATCAAAAGAAGAAACATGAGAAAAAATTGCACTCTTACCTTTAGCCTTTTCAGAGGATCTGTCAATAGTAACTTTTCCAGGAAATGATTTCTCACGCAATTTTTTGGAAGCAGCAGGCAGTTCTCTACCATCTTTGGCAAGCTCTCCTTGAAGTCTGGAGACCGCCACAGTTGCCAAGTTATTTACATCTGCCCCTAACCTGAAATCACAATAACCTGACCCCATTAGTCGAATATGGGATGAATTGATTGTCACGGATACAGGAAAAAAGTTAGATCCGCAACAGACCACCAAGAATTACGAGGATCAAATCCCCACCTACGTCCGACTGATCCCCGCCTAGGCATTAGGCGGTCCTCTACCGCCTCGATTTGGCTGGGCACCTAGGCCCCCGCCTAGGCAGACTCAAATCTCTACTTTGAAGCTCTACAATACTAAAAATGAATTTGTTAATCCCTAAAACATTGCTTTTTTTTTAGTAATGTTTCATGTAATATTTAAAAACATTATATCTACTTTATGCTTTGTATAGTATAACATGCATGTACATTAGGAAAAATAAATAAATAACACCGCTTAAGGAATGCCCAGTCTGCCTAGGTAAACGCCAAGGCTCTAGGCACCTCCTTTGCCGCCTAGGTCCGCCTAACGATTTTTAGAACACTAATGAGGATTGTCATCAACCTAACATATACAAATCTATAGTAACAGAGTTTGATAATGAAAAGCAAAATGTGGAGGAAAGTGGACAACAATAACTCAAGTGTCTATCTATGAGTGTTTTCAACATCAAATCTTTAACTATGAGTTTCTCTTCTTTAATCATCACTACTATTTAACAAAAATACTAATTTCATCATCATTTCATGTTTTCCACATTAAAGTATAAATTCACCACCTTCCCATCTTCTGTAAAATCCAACCATGTTAGTAAGTATCACCACGATAATCTACTCTCTCCACTCTCTGTTTAGATAAAAATAGCAATGAATAGCAAATTTTTCAAGGAAAATTCTGACTTCAATATAATTAGCTGCAGAGATCAAAGATTTTGTATCTTAACCATCAAAGTGAACTATTTAAAAATTAAACTGATATAAAGAGAGTAGCAGTTCAAAAACAATTCACACTGCGTCCTTTAAAATCCTTTTACAGATAAACAAAAAACCATCCAAACTAATTTCTTGTAAAGCAACACGTACTGTTTATGCAATCAAATCTTCTAACTATTTCAGATCATCATCATCAGAAGGAACATTGAAATAAAATAAAAAGAAATAATAGCCTATCTACTTTAGTATGTTAACACGTTAATCAAACAATTGTTGGTATTTTACATCTACATGTCATATAAAAGGATTATCATTTGAATTTTCAAGCTCAACAGCAGAATGCAAGTAGTACCTCTTTAGCACACGGCCGGCACTGCCATCGTCAACGGTGAACAATCCAATAGCAATATGCTCGGGAGCAATAAAATGGTAGCCCATAGTTTTGGAATACTCTACAGCAGCTTCAAAAACGCGCTTGGTGCTTACAGAAAACGGCACATCCGTAGCAGAGCTTGAAGAAGAAACCGAAATCTCCTCACCTGCATTTTTCTCATCATTCCAAATGTTCCGCACAGCTTCACGAGCCTTGTCGATCGTAATACCGGATCCTAAAAACCCTAACGGAGAGCGATCCTCTGCGATCAAGCCTAGCAAAAGGTGCTGCGTGAACACCATATTTTTGCCCAAGGATTTAGCTTCTTTTTGCGAGAACATGACGGCTTTGATTGCTCTCTCTGTAAATCGCTCGAATACGCCGCAAAAGACTGAAAAGGATCGTTTTTTAGGAGTAGTGGATTTAGATTTGGAGAGAGAAATTCGGGTACCAAAATAAGAGGAAGAAGTGGTAGTAGAGGAAGTAGTAGTTGGGGGAGGGTAATTTGGGGGTGGTGCGGATGGGAGATTTTGACATCGGCGATTGAATTTGGCGGTGACACGGTGGCTGAGCGATGGCGCGAAATGGAGTTTATGGAGAGAGAGAGGTGAGGAGTATGATGAAGATGACACTTCCATTTATTAATGGCTTTAATTAAATGGCAAATAAAACTGTGAATTCTGATGAACAGAGCATTAAAGAAGAAGAAGAAAGTTCATATGTATGTATATATATATAAATAGGTGTATGTATATATGTGTAGAAGAAGAAGAGGAGAAGAATTATAGTGAAAATTGAGGAAAGGAATAGGAGGAAGAAGATTACACGTCAAAGGAAGGAAGGAAGTGAGGGAGGGAGGTTTCTTTATTGCGTGAGATGATTTGCTACTTTTTCTGATTCTAATTACTAGTAGTAATATTTTTCTTTCGTCAAACTCCAACAATTAAATGCCTTTCTGTCTTTTTCCTTTCGATTTAAAGGTGTTATTATTATTATTTTTCATTTTCTGTGTGCGGAATTTAGCATTAGTAGCATTTCACATTACATGTCTAAGCCCGTAAAATAAACAAAAGGATTCGATTCGTGCGACTAAATATTCGATTTGAGTTTGATTTAAAATATAAATGAATTAAATATAAATAAATTTTAAAATTTTATAAATTATTTAAATTTTTTTAAATTATAAATTTTTATTGATATTCGAATTATATTCGTTCGAAAAGTTTAAAATATTCAGGATCGTAAGTAATTAAATAGACATCATTCAAACCTTATTTTATATTCAATATATTTTATGAATTAAATTTAAACAATTCAATACTCAACTCGACTCAATTCATTTACACATAAAAGACTACAATTATAATAAAAGCCCAAGTTGGTTGGTTGGAGCCTGGAGGTCCAGTCACACGGAACAACCAGAATGAATGCCGCCTTTCTCCCTCGGTATGAAATTGAATAATTTAATGTGAACCCAAAACAAAAAAAAAAGGTACACCCTCCCTCTCCTCCTCCGTACGAAGATTATAGATACAATTTCAATTTTTAAGTTAATGTAAATTTATTTAATTATATAATATATTTATTCTAAATTTTATTTATTCTAAATTTTTACGAATCAGTCTAATTTTAAAATTAATATATCGATATTTGATTTTAAAAATTAAATTATATCTCTAATTTTAAAAGATAGATAACAATAAGTAATTCAATTTAATTTTTATATCACTAATTTAAATATTAAGATTCACAAATATTTTTCCTTTTGAGATTTTAAGCGAGTCGATCAACGAGCGTGTGTTTAAACCTCATAATAGTACATTATTTGTACTCCCTAATTTATTTATGACTTGATTTTTTTAGGTAGAAATACAATATGTTAATGTCTTGTACACGCGGATGTGATGCACGAACTTTCCGGTTTCTCGCACTTTTATGCTACAAGGAGAAACTAAAACATAATTTATGAGCTTACTCCCAATTAAATTAAATGAACAGTTTTACATATTTATTTTTAATTTCAAAAATGTAAAATGAGAGCCTTTTCTACTTTACATATTAAGAAATGACACTAATTGTACATAATTAATAAATTATCCCTTTAATTTAAGTCTAAAATTTGTGCAAGTCTAAATGTATAGCGGGCAAATTTTAATATGTATAAAAAGTCAAAAGGGTCTTCATTCCGGGACATATATAAACAATTATAATTGGTAGTTCATCAAACACGTTAAAATATCATGTGTATTTTTATTTTCTTACATTGTCTTAATTTTAAGGAGTAAAATTTGAATACTCCTAAGTATTATTTTTGAGTTTTGTTATCTTCTATATGTATAAAAAAAACAATTAATTTCTTTTTCAAAATATGCACTTTTGTATAATTTAATTAAGTGATTCTAGTGAATAAAATTTAATTAGTAGTAATTGGAAAGAAATGAAATGGGAAGAGTGGGCTTAATTAAGCTTGGGCCTTCTTTATTAAATGAATTTGAAGGTCACCGAGGGATTTCCATTTTTCTGGAAGTCAAAACTCTTTTTGTTTTTGAATTTAAATAAATTACATTAATTTACAAATATCTTGAATTAATTTTAAAAAATTAAAATGAATCTTATATCTTGAAAAGAATATAGTATTCATTTATTTGTGAGATGGGTTGAAACGACAAGCATAGACTTTTCATCGCACAAACGTTGGTGGAATTGTCAAATTAAAGGTTATAAGAAGAAAATGCAACTTGGTAGAAAAATCCTACCAAACTTAATTATATTATATATATATATACATATTTATATATATATATATATATATATATATGTGTGTGTATATCATAACTAACCACATGGAATGATGGAACGCAAGAGTATTCATAATAGTTTTTTCAATTAATTTTTTATTTTTAATTTTAAAAAATACATCAACAAATCATTATTCAACAGTTTTATTATCCTTATTTGACTCTCTATTTTAATCTATATATAGGACTTTACTCTCCAGTATGAGAGAGCCAAAAAATTATTCTCTATATATGCAAAATGACATTTCACACCCTCATTTAAGTGGACAACTCATCAATCATACACATCTTGATATTTTTTTAACTACTTTATTTTTAAATTATAAAATTAATATTGACTTATTTTTTAAAAATTAATTTTAAACTTATTCAAATTTAGAGGTATTCTAATAATTTTATATATGTATATGTGTTACACTACATATACTCCCTCCGTCCCAGATAAAAGTCTTCATTACTATTTTAAGTAGTTTTAAGTTAAATGTCTAGTTATCTTAAATGATCTATTTTTTATCATAATTTGCCTATAATACCCTTATTATTAATTGTTATATTTATATTCTCTATGCATATTTATGGAGCATCATTAGTAATATACAAAAAACTATATAATTAAATGTGAATTTAAATATGGACAATTTTATTATTTTATCTTTTTTCTTAATATACGTAAAAAGTCAACCAAACTTTTATCCTACGTTAATTACAAGACAATTGAAACAAAGAAGTAAAAAGACTTGGATTCATTACTAAGTTACTTTAGGAACTTTGACTACAAAGTCTGTTTTGGGAAAAATATTAGTAGTAAGTGATTATAAGATCGTGACATGATGATCTTTGATTTTAATTGAATATATCTAGTCTAGTGCTAACTCCTTATATAATGCGTGACTCCTATTTATTTGAAGTTTTTGTTTAATGAAAGATGATGATTCCCTGCAAGTGGGTTGGTTGCCGCCTTGCCGGTTATGTTTGTTTATAAAGTTTATAATTTTGATATTATAATTTATGAAATTATAATTTTAAGATTATTAATTTTAAAATTAAATAATTTTAGTCACGTATTTATTTTTTATAGAATTATTCATGGAATAATTTAAAATAATTCAATATTATATTTGTTTTTTCGAGGATTAAATTAAACAATATCGTTTTAACTGTTTTACCCTTATCAATAATAAAATATTTTAAACTTATTTATACATCAAAAAAACTAATATTTACTAATTATACCCACACCCCTATTCCTACCCTTACCCTCACTCCCACCCTAACCCCAACACTAATCCTAAAAAAATAATATTTAATGATTGTGTACACTCCATTCCGCCCACGCCCAACCCTACTCCCACTCTGACACCCATCCACACCCATCAAAAATAATATTTATTGATTATGCATACACTCACCTCTAACCCCCAAACCCTACAAAAAATAATATTTACTGATTATGTATACATCCACCCCGCCCAGCCCTTGGCCCCCACTCTCCAAAAAAAAAAAATTTACTGATTATGTATACACCCCTATTCGCCCATTTCGAACCCCCAACGCCCCACCAATCCCAAAAAAATAATATTCAGTAATTATATATACACCTCACCCCCTTCCCTGCCCACCCCAACCCCACTCACCTCCAAAAAAAATTAATATTTAATATTTGTATTAGTAAGTTTTAAATTGCCAATAATAATAACAGAAATTGCAGGATATTATGGTTATTTTAAAAAAAGTTGAAGTTAATTTTGTATAGTAATTTTTAATCACAAATAGTAGGGATAATAATACCAGGTAAAACATGTTATTAAATAATCCCACATCTTAAGCTATTTTATAATCCCATAACTAATTGTCTCAAGATCAAATTGAAAAACAAACAATACACTTGAGATTAATAGTCATATCTCAAGTGTAATATAGAACCGGTTATGGATTTTCTAAAGTGTGTCCCTTTATACAAATTAAACAAACAAATAAATAAATTATCAACTAATTAACAAAGAACAACAAAACCTGAATTTTGAGCATTTTTTTCTTCCACTTGAAACTTCCAATTATAAAAAACAAGAACTCTAGCCAAGTTTTCTGTTGAATCAAATAATAAATAAGAAAAAGTTAACAAATATATGAATTGTAATTTACAAAATTTATACAACTAGATTTTATATGTATCTTTAAAAAAATTACCTTCAAAGAAAGACACTGGTCTAACTGGTGGATAATTTATTTTACAACTCTGTTGGAGAATAGGAGAATCATTGAAAAAAAATTGCTTGTATTGAGCTATGAACTGAGAGGGTCGAAGGATTTTTCCTTCTTTTTGTGGCTAAGAGTCTGTTTTGATTCCCCATATTTATTAGTTTGTTTTATATTATATTTTATAATTAATATGAGACTTCCTTACTCAATACATTTTTTCTTTTTGAGATTGAGTATATAAAAAATGATTGGATTGATTGGCTTCTCTTTTCTTTAACATGTACAGGCGACGACTTCTTTTGTTTTATTTTTTTATTTCTTTTTGTACACATATATACATAAGCTTATAAAAAAATGAGTAATACTACAGACACAAATTATTTTATAAATATTTTATAAACTCTTGATGTGGCATACTCCACCTCAGCATATTGATCAACAAATTGTTTCAATGTAGTCTTCGGCCCCACACAATATGCTAATATGGAGTATGCCACATCAACAGTTTATAAAATATTTATAGAATAGTTTGTATCTCTAGCATTATTCTAAAAAAATTTGGATCACTTCTGTTGTGGGACCTGAGCGATAGTCCTGGTTGTCCTAGACCAAGACCGACTTTGGTGTAATACTTACAAACAAACATATAGCCTAAGGACTGTAGTATGTTGAATTATGTGTGTGTGTGTATATGTAAGACCCCGAATTTTTTATAAATAAAATAGAATTTTCTTTATTTATTATTTTGAAATAGTAAGGGTTGATTTGATTAATGTGGTTAGTTATGGGTAAAATGCGCAAATTTTATAAAATAAGGAAGGGGTTATAAAATATTCATTGTTGTCAGGGAATATTCATTTGGTCGTGGAATATTCGTACTGTCGGGGAATATTCGTACGACGGCGCAGCCATGTGTGGGCCCCATAACGGAAAGCGATTGGAAGAAGAAAACGACAAATATAAGTTGTTTAAAAATAACTACAGTAGTTATTACCGTTTTAATCGTTGGAATACCCGGTGGTTAAAACACGAGAATACGCGTTGTTGACAAGAAGACACAAGATTGCACCAATTATTGACTCTTACGTAAAAAGGCACTACTCAATAATGGTTCTGTAATTATCGCTCAAAGATTTTATTAATTGTTGCGTTGATATTTTATATTGTCATTGTTTCAATAATTGTCATTACACAAGATTTTTATTATCGAAACAATAATTCATATTATCTGAATAATATTATTAGATAACATTATTGGCAATGTCTAGAAAGTTCATTCAAGGAGAGGTTTGGTCACCTAATCATTGCGCCAAGAAGGAGAAATTCTTATTGGAAAGCCCCCTCTTTCCTGGGAACTGCCTGATTGTCAATATTGTGATTCTGTAATATTATTTGTGAATAATTAATTATTGATTCATATGATGAGGAAAATATTGATTTTATATGGATATAGATGGAGAAAATTTTAATGTGACAATTGTTGAAAATTGAAATTTTATCTTATTCGATAAAATAATTCATTTAAATATATTATTATATTTTAATAATATAATAATGATGATATTTTTACGATGAATGTGGGATATATGAGTATATGTGGAGGAGGAGTATTTTTGTTACCAAAAATATTTAAAACATGTTTTTCATGTCGGTGAACCCCATTTTTTGACTAAAATTGATTATAGTCTGTAAAATCGTCTGTTTGTCGATTTTGGTCAATTTTTGTTTGGAATTTGGAAAAACTTCCTTCTGCAAAGTTGTAGAGAATTGAATTTCCTATAAAAACTCGTGAAATTTAAATTTTCTGACAAAAGGGCTATTTATTGTGAATTATTGAAGTTCTGAAGCTCCGAAATAATTAATTTTTGGAAGTTTAAAATAATTTAAATAAGAAAAACATTTTTGGCATTAATGGTGGGTCTTGCATGTGATGTTAATGACTGATTTCAGTTCTTCAAATGTTGGCGTAGGAATATTAATTAATATATTATTAATTTATTAAATTTTCTGCTTTGGTGTTCTAAGCAATTTCCTATAAATAGGGTGCTTAGGTTATAATTGAAAATCACACCAAAAACTGAAGTTTTCTCTCTATATTGTCGGCGTATTCTTGTAAGTATTTTGAGTATACTTTGAGTATTGCTATATCGGTGAAAGTTGAGTTATAGCTTTATATCCAAATTATTAGGTTAAGTATTATTGTTTTTCCGAGGTAAGGGATATTATTTTTTTTAATGATATTATTTATTCTAACATCATTATGCCGAAGTATTGATCTGAACTTTTTAATCAAATTTGGAACTTTTAATGTCGGGGTTACTATTCATGTATACGACACTATTCACGATACTGATATTATTCACTTACGAATACTAAGATTATTCATCGAAAAATTAAAATTTTCCCTTTTCGTCTAAAATATCTATTGTGGATATTAGCTTTGATTGTATCCATGTTTTGATCATTCTTGAATTTTACTCCACTCTGATTACTTATGAAGTATTTTTGAACTTGGATTGTTTAAAATACGAGTCCTTAATATTTGTTCTTTTGCTTCACTGGATTCGTTTCCTTTAAAAATATTTTTCATCATCCTCAGTCTTAAATGATGATATTATTGAATATCTTTGGCCTGTAGTGCAAAGATGAATGATTTCGGATGAATATCTTTGGCCCGTAGTGCAAAGATGAACAGGTGTTTAGATGAACATGACCAACTGATGAATATCCTTGGCCTGTAGTGCAAGGATGAATATATGATTCAAGAGGTGCATTGATTGATGTTCTGAGGATAAAAATATTGATGATGGATGTTAAATTCATAGATATTAGTAGATTTATCCTCTACGTAACTCTTCTATGAATTAATATTTTTCATCATGAGTATAAATTTAAAATTTTTGTTATCATTGTATTCTATTAGATTTTTTCCTGTTGAAGACTAACGATAATTTGTTCTCAGTATTATCTTAGTCATAATATTCTTTACTAGGCTAGTTGAGCTCACCCTTTTCCTTTTTGTTCCATTTTTCTTCTCAGGAGGCGAGAATGTAGCGAGTACGAGTCGAGGTATGGAATGATGGTTTTAGATAGTTGTTTAGTAGTCTTCACCATTTTTGTAAAATAATGTATCAATAATTATGATGAGGATTTATTTGTATGTGGATATTATGCAGATGACAATATCTCGTATTTAAACTCACGTTTATATGTTGTAACAATAAAGTTGTAGTTATTTCTGTACCATGTTATTGGCGACTCAGAATGGGTTATGTATACCTATTTTGGGGGCGTCATAGTTGGTATCAGAGCTTAGGGATATGATCTCTGGCGGAGATCGGGGAATAGAACTAGGAGGGGAGAGACGAGTAAATCCTTCGCTAGTGTGTCCTACCTAAGCTTATTTGTTAATTTCATCATAATATAGGGATATTATGTGATATGTTAATTTGTTTGATTAACCCTTGTTTTGTGGCAGTATTTGAAAATGGCATCCGAAAATGTTGAGATAAGCAATGGAGCACAGGAGACCGTTGAGTCTCCACAGATCAATAATCAGGATAATATGCAACTAGAAGACAATAATCCTCATGAAAATAATAACACCGATGAAATGGTGAATGATGGGATGGTCAGAGGCTTTATGCAATTCATGCAACAACGAATGAAGGCAGCTCCTGTCCATAATACGGGTGGAAATGATAGCAACGCGCGGTCTGTCACAGTCAAGCAGTTCAAGGAGTTGGGACCACCAGATTTCCATGGAAAACCGGATCCGATCAAGGCAGAAACGAGGGTCAAGCAAATTACTAAGATATTGGATGTCTTGGGATGCACGGAGGAACAGAAGGTTCCATTCGCCACCTTTATGTTCCGTGTGGCGGAGCAGTATCATGGTGGGAATTGTGAAGCGTTCCCATCCAAATTTGTCTTCAGATGTCTTGGGAGACGTTTCAGAAACTATTTAATGACAAATACTTTCACGAAAGTGTTCGTCATATGAAGGAAGTGGAGTTTATTAGATCGAGCAGAACAACAACATGACGGTGTCTCAAAGACGAGGCGAAGTTTACTGAGTTGTCGAGTTGCACCTCATTTGGTGGAAAATGAGAGCGAATGACGCGTATGTTTTAAGGGTCTAAAATCCGAGATTCGACAATATCTTATCTCTCATAAATTTTCTTTATATTCAGATGATGTTAAAATGAGGCTCAATTATTAGAAAGCGTGATAACGAGTATGTTCAACCCGAGGACCACAACTGTGGTCATTTCGGTGATGATCATCGAACGATGATAACCAATGGGAGGAAAGAATACGGACAAAGCGGTAACCACTCGGGTGATAATCGTGGCCATGATAATAGGAGAGGTGGACTCAGTGGACATTTCAAAAGAGAAGGTTCAACAACAACCATGTGAAGGCGTCGGTGCCAAAGAAAGAATCGGGTTCAAGGGAGGGAGCGACCACCGGTTATATATGCTACAAATGCGGAAAGAAGGACATATCACCAAACCGCCCACAACAGATTCAAGGTATGCTATAATTGTGGAAAGGAAGGACATATCGCTTCGCGATTCAGACGGTAGCAAAAAAATATAGTTCGATTGGGGACGGTGACTCAAAAGGATGTCCTGCATAAGCCAAAGCCTAGTAGTTTAAGATAGAGCGTTTTTTGTGACGAGGAACCCGAATAAAATTATCACGGGTAAGTTAATCATAAGTTCTCATGAAGTCTATACCGTGTTAGATAATGGGATTCTACTCACTCTTTTATTTCACCTAGTTGTGTTCAACGTTTAAATTTGACGGAGAAGTCAAACTTTGACTTATTGGTTGAAACTTCGTAAGTAGGAGCCTTCGTTACCTCTACTATTTATAAATCTTGTTTGATTCAAATCAACACTTTCACGTTACTCGTCAATCTTATCTCTTTGAAAATATTTGCATGGATGTGATTTTTGGAATCGATTGGTTAACTACTCATCATGCTTTTGTAAGGTTTTTAGCTTTCATACTCCTAACCAACCTATTATGCGAATTCAAAATAACCAAACCACTAAAGTCAATCATTGTCATATCAAGCCATAAGTAAAAGAGCCCCGAGCCTTTCGTTGTTGACTTCCTTGTGTGGAACGCATGAGAAGCCGGACTTTTCGTAGAGACGCGTTGTGAATGACGATGGCAAGTTATTAGGTATCAATGTGACGTGTTATCCAAGTTTTGGATGAGAGTCACGATTTTGAATGATATTTCTATCGTTAATAAATTTTTGACGTAATCCTCGATGACTTCCTAGCCTACCCTAGAGCGAGAAATCGAATTTTGTATTAACCCTAAGACAAAACCTGCATTTCTAAACCCTCGATATTTCTTTAACTAAATGAACGTATAAATGCGCCAAAGAGCGTTGGCTCGATTTGTTGAAGATTATGATCGTACCATTCAATATTATCGTAGAAGAAATGAACGTGGTAATGACGGGTTGAGTAGAAGATCGTATCGTTTACAAGTGCGATGTTGATAACACAAAGACTCATTTCAGTATAACTTAAAAATGATGAAGATAGAGTTAAAGACTCAGGAACTCACGTGATGATATACGAGTAGAATCGACTTTAATCGATAATGTTAAAGCCGCTCAAGCTACTGGATCTGAGGTGATGAATATAAAGAAGAAGGTGCAAGAAGGCGTTATTCTAGAAGTAAGAGTCAATGAAGAAGAAAGCTCAAACCTTCGATTTATTAATTCATACTCGATCGAGTAGAAGCGTGGCCTATAGACTCGCTTTTTTACCAAGTATGTCGGCGTGTTTATAACATTTTTTTTTACGCATCGATGTTACGTAAATATGTGGATGACCGAATAACATCATTGAGTTAGAACCCGACATGAGATAGTGAAGACTTAACGCATGACGAAGAGGTACATTGCCAAGATTTTGGATATGAAGGAGTATGTCATACGATAAAGGTCATACCACATGTTAAAGTTTTGTGGAGAAACCATCTTTATAGAGGAAATGACCGAGAGTTGGAAAGCGGAAATGAAAGCGAGGTATCTTCATCTTTTGAAACACCAGTACGTACGTCAATTTCGATGACGAAATTTCATAAGTAGGGGAGATTGTAAGACCCCGAATTTTTTATAAATAAAATAGAATTTCCTTTATTTATTATTTTGAAATAGTAAGGGTTGATTTGATTAATGTGGTTAGTTATGGGTAAAATGCTAAATTTTACAAAAATAAGCAAAGTGGTTATAAAATATTCATTGTTGTCGGGGAATATTCGTTTGGTCGTGGAATATTCGTCTTATCGGGAAATATTTGTACGATTTGGTAGCGACCATGTGGGCCCCATGTGAAAGCGATTGAGGAAGAAAAGCGACAAATATAATTTGTTTAAAAATAATGGCGTAGTTATTATTACCATTACATTGTTGGAATACCCGTTGGT